>JBBGZY010000626.1:2065000-2372500 GCA_037952925.1 Lithobates clamitans
TTCGGCAAAGTGGTGGAACTACCAGGGTCACAAAGGTCACATATGCGACCAGGCCCTGGCTTTCCGCCACTGTGGGGGGGGGGGCAAGATGGCAAGAAGGGGGCCTGGTGCAGAACATGGGCTTGGTTCACACTGCTGCAGACCCCAAAGTTGTGCAGCTTGCTTGCGATTCCCTTGCAACTTCCTTGAGACTTGTCTGTGACTTTTGTGATTTAACATTGCAGTCTATGGCAAATCACACCAAAGTTGCAGAAAAATAGTGCAGAAACTTTTTTTTTGTTGTTTCTGTGACTTGAGTACTATTAATTAGGACAGCGCCCGTTGAAATGAATGTGTTTTGACTTGTCGTGCGACTTTATGCGTCGCAAGTCCCACAATATATCACAGCAGTCTGAACCAGGCTTATACATGGGCCTGCAATGGGAGTAAAGGGTCCTGGAATCAGTGGGAAGGGCCCTGGACCTGAAGGGAGGGGCCCGGGGACCAGAGAAAAGGACCCCAGGACCGATGAAAAGGGCCCCAGTGGTTTCAGGCATCGGGGCCCTGAAGGTTGTAGTTACGCCTTTGGCTCACACAGACATGCTTCCCTCAATGGGCACCCAACAGTAGCTCAAAACATAGAAATACAGAAAGAAGCTTCAGACCAAAACCGGTTAAAAGAGTTCAAGATGAATTTTATTGTTGAATAAAGAAGTCATATAAAACAGCCAAAGTTTTTCGGGGGCAATACCACTCCCCCTTCATCAGGGCTAAACACAGGATAAAAGTTGGATGGATCAAGAAAACAGCAACTTCACAGATCTATATTAGAACCGGTACTGATCTTGGCACATGGAGTCGTAACTTGACAGATTTTGCCCCATTCTCTAAGTGTTTTTTTGCAATGTGCACCCCCATTGGAGAGATTTCTTATCACTTACTTGTCCATCTTCCTAGTGGGTCACAGACTAAAAAAACACTAGGAAGAGTTTATAACCCTTCCTTACTCACTTTTTAGTGTGTTTGCGGTTTGCTGGAACGCACTAGAGTCCTTTTACCAAGGTTTCCTATGGGGCACGTTCTCATCTATGCGTCTTTCAGCCGCTGCATTTTTGGAAAGGGTCAGGGACTTTTTTCCCGCAGCAGATTAAATTTTGCTTGTAATAGACTTCAATGGACCCGCACCAAAAACGTAGGTGTTGCATTTTTGACGGATTTTTACATGCATTTTGCATTTTTTATTCTCCATAACAAACTGTGAATAGCCAGTTGTTAAGGGTTGGGTGGGAGCCGTGTCCTTAACAACCAATGAGTCATCAGCTGTCAGTGAGGTTCCACTGATACAGATCCTTCGGGTCTGGTATGGATTCTGAGGGGAATCCAGCAGGTTTGCGTTTTGCATGTAATAGACTTCAATAGACCTGCATCAAGTACTGCGTTTTTTACATGTTTTTGATGAGTTTCGCTTTTTTTAAATCTCTTTAATAAATTGTGTATAGCTGGTTGCTTCCCCTCTGACAGCTGATGTAAAATAAAAACATTACTGGCAATAAAAAAATCGTCAGAAAAACAGGGGTCCCCACCCACAACCCATACCGGGCCCTTTTGGGTCTTGTATGGATTTTGAGGGTAACCCCACACCAAAATTTTAAAGAAAAGACCACACCAAAAAAATCCATACCAGACCCTATCCGAGCATGCAGCCCAGCAGGCCAAGAAGCGCCCCCCCCCTTCCTGAACCATGGCCACATGCCCTCAACACTCAACATGGGGACAAGGTGCTTTGGGGGGAGAGCACCCCATGCCCAAGAGCACCTTCCCCATGTTGAGGGCATATGACCTGGTGTGGTTCAGGAAGGGGGGGGGGCACTTGCTGGTCCCCCCCCTCTCCTGGACTGCTGGGCTGCATGCTCAAATAAAGGTCTAGTATGGAGTTTTTTGGAGGGGGAGCATTTTTTTATTTTTTCTTTGCCAGCAATTCATTTTTTAAATTAATTTTAATTTTTTTTACTCATCGGTTGTTAAGGACATGGTGGCCACCCACTTAACAACCGGCTATTTACAGTTTGTTAAGGAGAAAAAAATTCAAAAAGGAATGAAAATCGCATGCAAAAACACATCAAAATGTGTTCAAAAATGCAAAATGCCTCAACTGCAATCACATCGATGTAAGCCTAGCCTTAAGCCTCGTACACACGGTACAAAAATCAGAAGGGGATTGTCGTTTGACAGGCTGTTGTCCGAAATTCTTACCCTTAGTACGCTCTTTTAGACAATTGTTTTCCAATTTTCGGACAGCAGATGTTGGATGACATGCTAGTAAATTTTTGGCAAACGACGGCTCCAGATTTTTGGATGGTCAAACACGCATGCGCCGAATCAAGGAACAACTGGGAAGAGTTCAGTCTTGTAAACTACCATTCGTAATTTAGACCAAATCAAGGTTATTACCGCTCCAGGTGGTATCGCTTGTGTTCACACCATCCTAGTAGTAGTAGATGAAGGGTGCCGGCTCAGCAAAGTCAAATGGCAGAAAATGGAAAAAGGACAGCCGCACTCCAAAATAATGCCTTTATTGAATAAAGCTTAATCCATACATCAATCAGAGACACAGGTCCAAATGATAGTTGACGCATTTCGCATGATTAGCTATGATTTCATTATGACATAGCTATGATTAAGCGCCTTAATCTGGACATGTCTAGATTGTAAGCTCTAATGAGCAGGGCCCTCTGATTCCTCCTGTATTGAATTGTATTGTACTTGTACTGTCTGCCCTAATGTTGTAAAGCTCTGCGTAAACTGTTGGCCCTATATAAATCCTGTATAATAATAATAAAGGCATTATTTTGCAGTGCGGCCGTCCTAATGGGATAATAATTAAGCTGCTTCGCATGTAGTTATGCCAAATGTATTTTAAAAGGCATTTGTTTTGTACGATCTGAAAATCGCGAATCCGCGCTCACCAAACTTCTACTAACACGAAATTAGCAGAAGGGGCCCAAAGGGTGGTGCATGAGAAATGAACTTCCTCTTTATACTCTCATGCCCCGTACACACGGTTGGATTTTCCGACGGAAAATGTCCGATCGGAGCGTGTTGTCGGAAATTCCGACCGTGTGTGGGCTCCATCGGACATTTTCCATCGGATTTTCTGACACACAAAGTTTGAGAGCAGGATATAAAATTTTCCGACAACAAAATCCGTTGTCGGAAATTCCGATCGTGTGTACACAAATCCGACAGACAAAGTGCCACGCATGCTCAGAATAAATAAAGAGATGAAAGCTATTGGCTACTGCCCCGTTTATAGTCCCGACGTACGCGTTTTACGTCACCGCGTTTAGAACGTTCGGATTTTCCGACAACTTTGTGTGACCGTGTGTATGCAAGACAAGTTTGAGCCAACATTCGTCGGAAAAAATCCTAGGATTTTGTTGTCGGAATGTCCGAACAAAGTCCGGCCGTGTGTACAGGGCATTAGAGTACGTCACTACGTTCGTGTTTGTCAAACGACAATTTGCGTATTGTTAGTATGCAAGATAAGATCCTGGCACACGCCCTTTTGACAAAAATCAGACACTCAATCGTCCAACAGTCGTACCATGTGTACAAGGCTTTAATGTTGTTGAGAATGATACAAATGTTCTCCTTCTTGTATTACATACTGGTAACCCATCAGATACAAGAACACTATAAAACCTTGAGACAAAACAAATGTGAAAATGTCTTTGGGAGAACCGGCTATTCAGAGCAAACAGTGTCTTTGTAATGGCCCCCAACCCCCGAATTATGAATACTCGCTTCACCACTCCTTCCTCTGTCTTCTAAAATCCTCAGTGTTGGTTGGCATAGGAAACTAGGGGGAAGTGGTGACATCTCTCTCTCTATCATGTGACAGTGCTTGCACCTAGTGATTGGCTGCTAGAACTGAGGATGGGAGGAGTTCACACTAGGCAAAAAAGGCGTTTGGGACTTTGTATGAGGCGCACATAGACACGCGCCTCCATCCCTGTGGCATTGCCAAAATAAAGGAAAAAGGTTTGGGACTTTGTATGAGGTGTGTTCCCAAAGATTGGTAAAGTGAGAATGACCTTGGTGTGAATACATAGACCTGTAAGCCAAAGGTGAATGCACATTTCAAGGAGCACTTTATTAGAGCATTTATTCACAGTTGTAACCATGTTGCAAAAAAAGGTCAAAACGTTACATTGAAACAGTTTCTTCAGTGAAATTTAAGCAATAAAACATACAGCAATCAAAACAAAAATAGTAGGTACATAGTATGAGGTATATATAGGTCGATCAATAAGGTTGTTGCACAGCAACCATCACTCATCAGGAGCAAGCGACAGCCATCCATCTATAAATAACATATGAGTATGCATAAGTACCGCTGTATTCAAAATAGTAATGAAATAAGAATGTAACCCGAATGAGGGCAAAGATCAAAGATTAGTTGGAGTTACTCACAAAACCAGCTGCCACCGTGAGCACTAAGCGCTGACACCAACAGGCCATACCAAAGGTGTCCACCACAGGAGCTGAGGTGGCCATATCAATGCACACTGAGGAGGAGTTCACATGTTTCCCCCATACCCTGAAGAACCAGGTATTTTTGTTGGCTACGACAGCCGAAGTACCTGCAGGGGAGTCCGTATGATGTAGGTATCAGGGAGTTGTGGGACGGGGGGCCTTTACACAGAAACTTTCACATTGTCCTGAATAAGCAAAGTGCCCGTGTCTCTTTAAATATGACCACACATTGCAGTGCTATTGAGTGATATTGAGTATTGTTTTTTTGTTTGTTGTCCAGCACTGTTCATGTATTTGATACTCCTCCGTCTCTTCTCCTCAAGGATAGTCTTTCCATAGTCGTCCCATCCATGGATCTGTATCTTCTGTATTACGTAAAAAAGAATACCCACAAATTTAGTACCAGTTGGTTGTGAACTTCACCATTATGGAACAAAATAAAATAAAACGAGGCAATGCTCAAATAATTTACACAACAATAATAAAGAAAATCAATTATACAAATATCTTCTCTATAATTCTATTTCCTTCAGTGCAGTTAAAAAAAGATCACTGTGTATTGTGCATATCTCACAATAATGATAATTATGGTGCATTGAGTTTCATATTGTGCATTAGTGTTGAGATACAAATTATTGTGGAACCCAAATTTACAGAGTTTGAATTTTTTGAATTTTCAATTGCATGATGGTCACTTTAGGCTGTTTATTGTGTCAATAAAGAAGCTATTTCCCTTAAATAGACTCCCACAACCCCCCCAATCAGGTTTCTTGATATAGGTGTGAATATGACAACTTTGTCCCCATTTGTAGACATGTGCACTGACAAAAAATCTGTTTGTTTTCGTTTCATTCGTTTTTTTGCTTTTTTTTCAGAAATTCGGAAATTTTCAAATTTACGAATTTCTAAATTTTCACATTTTCAAATTTTCGAATTCCTGAATTCCGAATTTTTGAATTTCGAATTTCCAAAATTTCGAAATTTGAAAATCCTAATTTCGAATAAAAAAAAAAATGAGGAAAAAATCAAAAATATAAAAAAAGGTTTGTGAAAAATCAAAGGAATTTGGACTGCTGCACTCCGAAGCATAAAAGACACTGTGGGAATAGAGGGAAAATCAACGCGTTTTGCGCTTCTGCTAGCACTTATGATTTCACAATTGAAAAAAAAATTCCCCATTAGGCTGGGTTCACATATGTGCGAATTTGATGTGGGTTTCCCTGCATCCAATTCGCATGACATGCAAGTGTGACCAGCTCTCAATGGAGCCGGTTCACACAGGTCCGGGGCGTCCGCGGTCCACATTCCAAAAGGGTCCTGTGCGGGTTTGGGTCCGGTTCAGGTGGAAATTCAGGCAAAAGTTCCGACCTGATTCACACCTGAACCGGTGAACTGGAACGCACCGGACCCCATGCTGGGAACCGCAAGTCCGTGGCCGCACATATGTGAACCCAGCCTTAGTATAGCCAGCACCTAAACAAGGAGCAGCTGTGGCCAATCTGCCTCGAATGTGATTCCCTCCAATGAGGATATTATGCTGTAAAACTCAATACAATCAGAAACAAAAGTGAAACAAAATCGACAAGGAGGCAAGATGTGAGAGTGCAGCTGACCCCACTTTTTACACATATCAAATACCAATGCATCTGCATATCCAAAGACCAATTTCTAATTTTTTAAGTATTTCTTGTTATGTTAAATGCAAAGCACATCTGATCATGATCACACATCCTGCTGTTATTTGGTGTTTTTAAAAAAGAGGAAAAATTACTATTTAACCACTTCAACCCTGGAAGGTTTTACCCCCTTCCTGACCAAAGCAGTTTTTACAATTTGGCACTGCAATGTTTTCCCTGGTAATTGTGAGGTTAAGCAAAGCTGTACCCAAACAAAATTTGTGTCCTTTTTTTCCGACAAATAGAGCTTTCTTTTGGTGCTATTTGATCACCTCTGCGTTTTTTATTTTTTGCGCTATAAACAAAAAGAGAGCGACAATTTTGAAAAAAAACAATATTTTTTACTTTTTGCTATAATAAATATCCCCAAAAATGTTTTTAAAAAACAAATTTCTTCATCAGTTTAGGCCAACATATATTCTTCTACATATTTTTGGTTAAAAAAAATCGCAATAAGCGTATATTGATTGGTTTGCGCAAAGTTATAGCGTCTACAAACTATGGGAAAGATTTATGGCATTTTTATTATTATTTTTGTTTTACTAGTAAAGGCGGTGATCTGCGATTTTTAGCGGTATTGCGACATTGTGGCAGATTGGACACTTTTGACACATTTTTGGGACCATTGACATTTATACAGCGATCAGTGCTATAAAAATGCACTAATTACTGTGTAAATGACACTGGTAGGGAAGGGGTTAACACTAGGGGGGCAATCAAGGGGTTAAATGTGTGTTCCCTCACTGTGTTCTAACTGTATGGGGATAGGACTTAGTAGGAGAGGAGACATTTCGCTATTCCTATTTACTAGGTACAAACGACATGTCTTCTCTCCTCTGACAGCACAGGAATTTGTGTGTTTACACACACAAATTTCTGTGCTGGCGCTCGAGCATGCGATCGTACTTGGCCCGGCGGCGTTTACGACAACATGCCACCCGGCTCTTAAAGGAACCCCCGTTAAAAAAGTCAGTACACAATTTTCTGCTTTTTTCAGGTTTTTTTGTGTAGTGTATAGAACTTGTAATTGATAAGAGACATTAAATAACAGAAAATACACACAAAAAAGGAAAACATAGCAATTTGAAAAAAAAAAAAATCGCACATTTTCCCCTTATTGTCAAAAAAAATACATCAAATTAAGGTAAAACATGGGTTCTCACCTATGCCAATTGGAATGCGGGTTTCCCCTCATCCAATTCGCATAGCAGGCAATTGTGATAAACTCACAAAAGGATTATCGGGGTTAAGATCTTTTTCTCTGCGTTTTGCAACCTATTGGACTTTCCACTGTACTAGAAGAGGCTTTTTACCTGAGAGGAATCTTAGCAGGAGAACATCCCTGCCGGCAGGCTTTTGCACAGGCGGGTTTGATCTCTATAATCTGAGATCCTACGGATCTGGTAAGCGGTGCTGATTTTATTACTTTGTGATACCAGAGGAAGAACACAGTTGGGGGGTTATTTACTAAGGCTGGAGAGTGCAAAATCTGATGCAGCTCTGCATAGAAACCAATCATCTTCCAGGTTTTGTTGCCAAAGCTTATTTAACCACGTCCCATCCGCGCTATAGCCGAAATACGAACGAGTCAGAATATGAAACCTTGTGTCTTCCATAATTATGAATCATTAGATTAATGGAATTACGAATCATTTTGTATCAACGAAAATATATCTGTTACGAAAATACGAACGAGTCCGAATATGAAAACTCACGTCTTACGAAATTACGAATCGTTACGAACCAACGGAAACGTAAAGTAATGAAATTAAACAAATTTTTTTGTTCAGAAATTTGAGTAAAGATAGGAAAAAGGGATTATAACGGTGCCAAAGAATATAATCATTACAAAAAGTACATAAAAAATTTAATTTTATTTAATACAAAGATAAAAACAAAAACAAATTATATTTTATTTACATACATAGGTGTGTAAACAAGGACAAAACAAAGGAATATATATTAGAAGCAAGCCAAGGTGTTGAAAGGCCAAAATAAGTTACAGGTAATAAGTTCCTACATGTTTCGCCAAAACATTGGCTTCTTCAGGGAAAATTATGTTAATATTGCTTTGCAAAGATAGGAATCATCTTCTCGAACATCTGCTTCTGCGTCTGAGATCAACTGTAACCTGTACAAAATGTAGATTTTAAATAAAAAAAGCACACACAAAATACATATTAACATAATTTCCCCTGAAGAAGCCAATGTTTTGGCGAAACATGTAGGAACTTATTACCTGTAAGTTATTTTGGCCTTTCAACACCTTGGCTTGCTTCTAATGTATATTCCTTTGTTTTGTCCTTGTCTACACACCTTTGTATGTACATAAAATATATATATTTTTGTTTTTATCTTTGTATAGAAAAAAATACATTTTTTAATGTACTTTTTGTAATGATTATATTTTTTGGCACCGTTATAATCCCCTTTTCCTATCTTTACTCAAATTTCTGAACAAAAATTTGGGATGAGGTGCCTTACATATTGAGGATCTTCCAGCCATACGCCGTTCTTTCTACAAATGTTTTTGTTGTGCACATGTCCACCCTCCAGTCTCTTCTATGGAGGAGCGGATGTCAGCTGACACCTGCCACCATCCAATTCGATCCTGTCTGCCAAAAAACAGACGCATGGTGGTCCTATTCCCCATCTGTCTGGCAGATCGGATAGAAATGGACAGGCGGTCTGTTTCCAACCGATTGTCCCATAGAGGAGAGTGGGATTGTGTCCACGTCCACTCTTCATAGTAGAGAGAGATCCCCTGCTAAGCAAGCGGATTCTGCTTAGGGGAGGCGCCTGTGTAATTGGAGCCTTCGTTTTATAGCATGCTGGGCTTTCCAATTAGAAAGCTTGGCACTGGCTGTATACTTGTTTGTTGCATGAGTATAATTGAATAATGATGATGCTGCTGTATCTGCTAGCAGAGGTGGGGGGAAGGGATTGGATGGGTGGTGGCGGGCATCTGTGTGTTCCTCTTCTGAGTCTTTCAGCTTTATTTTTAACACAGAAACTTTGAGAAAGAGCCATCAGATACTGCAGAGCATGCTTAGAACTTTCCACTTGCTGCCCGCAAAGGGGAAGTATGAAATATTCACATGCTAATATTTTATACCCAATATATACAAGATGGCGCAAAAAGAAATAAACTAAAACAAGCGCAGCTCTCCTCAGATATCACACTGTGATATAAAACATACGTATCCCCTAACAGACAGTGCTATAAATGTGTCAGTTATACCTTATTGTGCAAATATATAACAATGTGCAAATATATAAATTGCACATAGCTCCCAACTGTCCCTGATTTCGAGGGACTGTCCATGATTTGGAGCAATGTCCCTCTGTCCCTCATTCCTACTCATTTGTCCCTCATTTTGGTCTGATCTATATAGTTGTATATAAAATGCACTTTTTAGCTTTCAAAAAGTGTTTCCCAGCGCTAAACCTTTCATCCAATTTCTAAATTGCTGCATTTGCACATTTTAAAAGCCAATATAAAGAAATAGTAGTGGTAAATAAAGCACTTGTGGATTTAATTAACCTTTTTTTTGGAGTTATTTCTCCTTTAAGGGGGTGTGGCTGGGGGCATGTACTAAGCCTACATACATTTGCTGGTAGGTGTCCCTCATTCCCATCTTAAAATGTTGGGAGGTATGAAATTGCAGTCCACCATTTGCACTCCACCATTTTTTTTTAGCATGCATATAATCTGTGCAACAAACATTTGCTGAAATGTCCAGGAAACATTCTTCTTTGTTTTCCCCAACTTTAAATCCTTAAAATAAAATCATTCAGAAGACTGTTTCCTGGACATTTCTGCAAATGTTTGTCGCACACTATAGTTTTGATTTACTAAAGGCAACTAGATTGTGCACTTTTGCAAGTGAAGTTGCACTCTGCAACTGCAGTTTCTTCAGAGCTAAGTAAATGAGGTAACTTTGCAAACAATACCCAATCATATGCAAGGAAAATAAAAAACAGAATTTTTTCTTGCATATGATTGGATGATGGAAGTCAGCAGAGTTTCCCCATCAATTACTAAGCTATGGAACAAATGCCCTTGCAGAGTGCACAGTCTATTTGCCTTTAGTAAATCAACCACTTTGTGTACACTAAGGGGTCTAGTTATAAAACATTTGTGCAAGCTGAACTAAATTTCACTGTATGTTTACAAATAGATTAGGGTCCCTTTCACACGGACTGTCCGATCAGGTCCACCTGTCAGTTTTTTAGGCGGACCTGATTGGACACTCCATTCACCTATATGGAGGGGCGGATGTCAGCGGTGACATTAGGATTGCCACCTGTCCAGGATTCACCCGGGCAGTCCGAGTTTTGAATCGTGTGTCCGGGTTTCAGTCCACTTGAAACCCAGACACATTATTCAGACAGGAATGTGGCTCGGAACAGGGCTTGACAAGAGGGTGAGGGGTAGGGTTGCCACCTCATCCCTTTAAACCCGAACACATATCAATTACACAGGTTCTGTGGCTGATTACGGTGCTAATTAAACTCACTTGTTGCCTTATCTGCATTTAATTAGCCTCAGAACCTGTGTAATTTATATGTGTTTGGGTTTAAAGGGATGAGGTGGCAACCCTAGTGAGAGGGCACTATGCACCCCGCATTACTATTCTCTTTGGTGTGCTCAAAGGTGTCTTAGGCCTGTTACAATCCTATAGTGTATGCTAAAACAAATATATTTTTACTGTGAGCCGCTAAAGTTTTCGGGGTTTGGCTTGAAGAAAAAGTGGCAACCCTAGGTGACACGTCCGCTGACATCCGCCGATATCTGATCCAATCCTGTCTGTAAAATCCAGGGGGATGGAGACCCGTCTGGATGGAGACGCCGCAAAGTCATTCCTGAGCCCCACTCTGTGTGTCTATTAACACCCAGAATGGGGCTCAGCCTCACCCTCTGCTCCCACCTCACTGGCTGTGATTGGCAGCCGATGGCTCTCGCTGCTGTGTCTGAGCCAATCAGGAGGGAGAGGGCCAGTAGAGCAGCTGCTCTGTTGCACAGCGCTGGATCATGGTTTGGTTTAGGTAAGGATTAGGGGGGGGCTGGTGGGGTATTTTGTCACCTTAATCCAAATAATTAACCTGTAGAACCACTTTAATATATTTTAAAACATGCAGTGATGTTTAGTTCAGTTTGCATGATTTTTTGTGATATTTGTGCAGCATTTTTGTGTGGAGCACAGTTTATATATTTGCTGTTGCTGTTATAGAGTATCTCACAAAAGTGAGTACACCCCTCACATTTTTGTAAATATTTTATTCTATCTTTTCATGTGACAACACTGAAGAAATGACACTTTGCTACAATGTAAAGTAGTGAGTGCGCAGCTTGTATAACAGTGTAAATTTGCAAATAAACTCAACACACAGCCATTATTGTCTAAACCACTGGCAACAAAAGTGTGTACGCCCCTAAGTGAAAATGTCAAAATTGGTCCCAAAAGGTCAATATTTTGTGTGACTACCATTATTTTCCAGCACTGCCTTAACCCTCTTGGGCATGGAGTTCACCAGAGCTTCACAGGTTGCCTCTGAAGTTGTCTTCCACTCCTCCATGATGTGTCCTATTCCACTCCTCCTCTAACATCCACAGAGCTGGTGGATGTTAGAGACCTTGTGCTCCTCCACCTTCTGTTTGAGGATGCCCCACAGTTGCTCAATAGGGTTTAGGTCTGGAGACATGCTTGGCCAGTCCATCACCTTTACCCTCAGCTTCTTTAGCAAGGCAGTGGTCATTTTCAGGTGTGTTTGGGGTCGTTGTGTTGGACTAATGCCCTGCGGCCCAGTCTCCGAAGGGAGGGGATCATGCCCTGTTTCATTATGTCACAGTACATGTTGGTATTCATGGTCCCTCAATGAACTGTAGCTCCTCAGTGCTGGCAGCACTCATGCAGCCCCAGACCATGACACTCCCACCACCATGCTTGACTGTAGGCAAGACACACTTGTCTTTGTACTCCTCACCTGGGTGCCACCACACACGCTTGACACCATCTGAACCAAATAAGTCTATTTTGGTCTTATCAGACCACAGGACATGGTTCCAGTAATCCATGTCCTTAGTCTGCTTGTCTTCAGCAAACTTCGGGCTTTCTTGTGCATCATCTTTAGAAGAGGCTTCCTTCTGGCATGACAGCCATGCAGACCAATTTGATGCAGTGTGCGGCCTATGGTCTGAGCACTGACAGGCTGACCCCCCACCCCCTCAACCTCTGCAGCAATGCTGGCAGCACTCATACGTCTATTTCCCAAAGACAACCTCTGGATATGACACTGAGCATGTGCACTCAACTTCTTTGGTTGACCATGGTGAGGCCTGTTCTGTGTGGAACCTGTTCTGTTAAACCGCTGTATGGTCTTGGCCACCGTGCTGCAGCTCAGTTTCAGGGTCTTGGCAATCTTCTTATAGCCTAGGCCATCTTTATATAGAGCAACAATTCTTTTTTTCAGATCCTCAGAGAGTTCTTTGCCATGAGGTGCCATGTTGAACTCACAGGGACCAATATGAGAGAGTGAGAGAGATAACATCAAATTTAACACACCTGATCCCCATTCACACCTAAGACCTTGTAACATTAATGAGTCACATGACATTGGGGAGGGAAAATAGCTAATTGGACCCAATTTGGACATTTTCACTTAGGGTGTACTTACTTTTGTTGTCAGCGGTTTAGACATTAATGGCTGTGTGTTGAGTTATTTTGAGGGGACAGAAAATTTACACTGTTATACAAGCTGTACACTCACTACTTTACATTGTAGCAAAGTGTCATTTCTTCAGTGTTTTCACATGAAAAGATAGAATAAAAAAATTACAAAAATGTGAGGGGTGTACTCACTTTTGTGAGATACTGTATATATTTGCCCATTAAGGTATAATTGGCACATTTATAGCACTACCTATTGGGGGGGAGACACAAATATTTTATACTCGGATTACAACATGCAAATTTTAAATACGACTTTAGAAAATAGCACTGTATAAACCTTCGTTTTTTTCAAAAATCATATGGTGTAGGTGTTAATGGAGTTAAATAAAGAGATCTAATTAGTGTTCAGAGGTACAGAGGAACAATTTATATTAATAATCTGGGTATGATATTAAGTCAAGCACAGACTTTATGGTGCTAGTGTTTGTTTTTTAGGATTCATAATGGGAATTCAACAGCTTCACGATAAATGTGTACCAAAATTCATCTATGCTCGATAAGCCAATCATACACCTTATTGTGTTTCCTGATGATGTCATCTTACCTGCGACTTTTATAATACTTCAATAAGCATGCCAAGCCGACCACAGAAACAACTGCGATACATATACCCAGCCCTCTGGATATCTGATGTCTTTTATCTGTAGAGATGATGAAGGAGCTCAGGATAAAGTAGAAGTCTTGTATGCACATATTTCTAAGTTTTATAAACATTAGTTCTGCTTAAAGACATTTTAACCACTTCAGCTCTGGAAGATTTACCCCCCCCCTCCATTACCAGGCCATTTTTTGCGATACGGCACTGCGTTATTTTAACTAACAATTGCGCAGTCGTACAACACTGTACCCAAATAAAATGTATGTCCTTTTTTCCCCACAAATAGAGCTTTCTTTTGGTGGTATTTGATCACCTCTGAGTTTTTTCTTGTATGCGCTATAGCCAAAAAAGACTGATAGTTTTGAAAACTTTCGGCTATAAAACATTTCCAATAAAAAAATGTAAAAATATCTAGATTTTTACATGTTTCTAATTCTGCTACATGTTTTTGGTAAAATCTCAGTAAGCTTATTTTTATTGGTTTGTGTAAAAGTTATAGCGTCTACAAACTATGGAATATATTTGAATTTTTTTACATTTTTTTTTTACTAGTAATGTCGGCAATCAGCGACTTATAGCAGGACTGCGTTATTGCGGTGGACAAATCAGACACTATGTGACACTTTTGGGGACCCGTGACATTATTAAAGTGATCAGTGCTAAAAATATACACTGTTATTATACTAACAACACTGGCTGGGAAAGGGGTTAACATCAGGGGCGATCAAAGTATTAACTGTGTGCCTAGCTAGTGTTTGTGTACTGTTTGGGAGGTGCTTTTACTAAGGGAATACATGGATCCTGAGTTTCTGCTTTGCAGGAACACAGGATCCATGCCTTCCCTACTGACAGAACGGCAATCTGCCTTGTTTACATAGACAGACAGCAGTTCTGCCTCTGTAACCAGCAAACAGCAGGTGCTTATTCGCAGTACCTGCTGAGTCCGCAGGACCTGCTGAGTCCACGGTACATGCTGATCAGCTCCCACTGCACATAACCACAGCGGAAGGGAGCATTGGAAGTGGTAGGGTGGTCATGAAGTGGTTAATTATTAATACAATTTTAATTAGTTTAGAATAGCGATTTAATCTGATTTTGTTTCTATAATGATTATGTGGGGGAAATATAAAAGCTCATGTAGCTCTCTACCTAATGAGGCCTGCCTTCATTTAGGTGGATCAATTGGGGATGGAGATAAACCAAGCACAGACT
Organism: Lithobates clamitans; assembly: GCA_037952925.1. Classification (NCBI taxonomy): domain Eukaryota; kingdom Metazoa; phylum Chordata; class Amphibia; order Anura; family Ranidae; genus Lithobates; species Lithobates clamitans. The sequence continues at coordinate 2,079,736 of JBBGZY010000626.1, forward strand.
CGATTTAAACTTTTGTCAATATGTGATAGCATGGACAGGTGATCAGTCCTCTTAATGGAGACATCATGAGTCTGTTAGCCCCCAATGTCTCCCCTGCCCTCTACTGTAGCTAATTAAGCACAGATAATACTTGATTAGCTGACACTGTAGCCAGGGAATGATAGCTCCCAACCCGGAAGTGACATAATACCTGTGGCTTCTGGGTTCATTAGTTACCTCCTGCTCTCAATGTTAAAGTAGTTTACCACAGTCCCAGGCTTCCTGGAGGAATGGAAACGCCTGAGAACCACTGCGGGCACTGGTGTCAGAGGTATATATATATATATATATATGTCTGCGCTTAGGACAGTGAATAGGTCTGCTGCCACCCATAATGGATCTCCCCTAGGGGGTCTCCAGACAAACGCAAACAATGAATTGGGGTAGATGGCGCTCCCTACAAATGGTTAATGTTAAGACGTGGGCAGGTAAGAAGGAGGGGCCTGAGTGCTGCACCACCTGTGGGTGTACCGCACCTATACTCAATGTGTATGGTCCCACCTCTGAAAAATACCTGTGTTTCAAATACAGCTGTGTCGTTGGGTGATACGTTAACATCCCCTGCAATATATATGGTCCCAAACTCAGTTATAATTGTGTGATATACATTAGCATACTAATTGCAATAAAGGTGTAGATCTAAGTGATCTCACAGAAGGTTCCCAACCTCTTAAGTGGTTTAAATATCTAAACATGATCCGTGCCAAGTATTACAGTGATTTGTGGAGCACACTCTGAACAGTAACCTCATAGTGATTGCCCTAGTGGTTCCCTGGTAGTAATATCTCCAACTACCAGAATATGAGGCCTGATACCAAAGTTAAAAATAAAAATACAATAATTAAATTATTAAAAACAAACATAAATATATCACCTTGTGCAAAAAGCAACTAAATAAAGCCGCACTGTGTGGACAAGCTATGCGTCCGTAAGGAATAAGGAAAAGTTCAAGTTCACATATACATGTGCATATAGCAGTCCATGTGATGTGCATTTAGTACTCTTCAAAGGATGTAACAGATGTTCAAATGGTGACTTAGGTGCTCGCAATATCCTCTGGTGACTTTGTGCTCCCCCTCAAGGGTCCCCACTCACCAGATCCACTCACCCCAGAGGGGCAATGCGCGTATGGATGTAACTGCTGCAATCACTTCACCACCGTGGTTAATAGGATTCCAAGGATGAGCCTCTGTCTTCAGATGGCTTAGAGCCTGATCATTAATGGGTCCCTCATAGGAGAAAAAAGATGTGGACTCCCATAGTGTAGTATGATGAATGTATTAAAAAACCATTAAGCAGGTAAAAAATATATAAAAAGGATAAAAGAAAAAAGTCCAGCGGCAGAAGCCTCCAGACAGTAGCGGTGCTCTGCGCTCCACCTGCGTTCCACCAGTCCGTAACCAGGAAGTGACGTAGCGTGCGTGGCGCCGTCGTACGCGTTTCGTCATAGACGTCCTCAGCGACGGTGCCAGCACGCCACGTACCACGTCATTTAATGGGAGAGTAGCCATGCCTGTCCCACCCCCCAATAACGGGACAGCCAAACTAAACTTACCTTATGGTATTATTATCTGACTATAAATATTGCGCACATTGTCTTAGGAGCTACGGACTTGTTGGTCCACCTTGGTGCATTATTGTGATTGGCTGCCCCTTTACTGGGGGGTGGGACAGGCATGGCTACTCTCCCATTAAATGACGTGGTGCGTGACGTGCTGGCACCGTCGCTGAGGACGTCTATGATGAAACGCGTACAACGGCGCCACGCATGCTACGTCACTATTTTTTACCTGCTTAATGGTTTTTAATACATTCATCATACTACACTATGGGAGTCCACATCTTTTTTCTCCTATGAGGGACCCATTAATGATCAGGCTCTAAGCCATCTGAAGACAGAAGCTCATCCTTGGAATCCTATTAACCACGGTGGTGAAGTGATCGCAGCAGTTACATCCATACGCGCATTGCCCCTCTGGGGTGAGTGGATCTGGTGAGTGGGGACCCTTGAGGGGGAGCACAAAGTCACCAGAGGATATTGCAAGCACCTAAGTCACCATTTGAACATCTGTTACATCCTTTGAAGAGTACTAAATGCACATCACATGGACTGCTATATGCACATGTATATGTGAACTTTTCCTTATTCCTTACGTACGCATAGCTTGTCCACACAGTGCGGGTTTATTTAGTTGCTATTTGCACACAGTGATATATTTATGTTTGTGTTTAATAATTTAATTATTGTATTTTTATTTTTAACTTTGGTATCAGGCCCCATATTCTGGTAGTTGGAGATATTACTACCAGGGAACCACTAGGGGAATCACTATTAGGTTACTGTTCAGAGTGTGCTCCACAAATCACTGTAATACTTGGCATGGATCATGTTTAGATATTTAAACCATTAAGAGGTTGGGAACCTTCTGTGAGGTCATTTAGATCTACACCTTTATGGCAATTAGTATGCTAATGTATATCACACGATTATAACTGAGGTTGAGACTATATATATTGCAGGGGATGTTAACATATCACCCAACGACAGATGACGGACACGGCTGTATTTGAAACCAGGTATTTTTCAGAGGTGGGACCATACACATTGAGTATAGGTGCGGTACACCCACAGGTGGTGCAGCACTCAGGCCTCTCCTTCTTACCTGCCCACGTCTTAACATTAACCATTTGTAGGGAGCGCCATCTACCCCAATTCATTATTTGCGTTTACTGGTGTCAGAGGGCCCACCTTCAGAGCCCCATAAAAGAGATCTGGCTCAGGCCACTTTTACCTGAAAGCCTATCACCGGTTCTAAAAACCCATACCAAGCTTGCATTAATCTCTTAAAGTAGAGCTCCACCCAAAAGGGGAAGCTCTGCTTGTTTGCTTTCTCCCCCCCTTCGCTGCCACATTTGGCACCTTTCGAGGGGAGGGTGTTGGAAGAACAACAGCATGGTTGCATTGAAACTGACTATATACTGTATGCATTATGTGTGTAAACTATAAGAGTGGCCATTCATATTTCGAAATTGTTAGGCAGGTGAGCCAATTAATAACCATAAATGTGTTCTAGTTGTGTATTTAGCTGTTTACCTGGAGTTTTTCATTTGTCAGTTCAGATTTTACATCTGCTATTTTCTTGTAGCAAAACTCCAAGCACAGTATTCTAACGATTACTCACCCAGATGTACTATTAGTGGCTCTTTCAAGCTGCTGTGTTCCACTCGGCAGTAGACGCTTTGCTGTTCTAACGAATTTGTAATTGTCAACACTGTTATCTGGTAAGTTCCATCTCCATTGGGTAGGGTCACAGTTGACATCACATCCTCCATTTTTTTCTCCTTCCACAAACTTACATTGATTGGCTTTGGATAGAAGCCAGTCACCATACAAATGATCTCTATTTCAGATTTTTCTGATTTCTTAGTTATGTAGACCTGTGGCTGGACTGCAATACATGGAGGAAAGTTGAGCATAATGTTGATTAGGGTACATATATAAATGGTCTTGATTCATCAAGCTGTAAAAGAACTTACAGCTAAAACATCAATAGTATGTAAACTCTTTGAAGGGATGATAGGGAACTATATACAAGATTTTAGTAATAAGAACGATATCATTAGCAGTAATCAGCATGGATTCATGAAGAATCGTTCTTGCCGAACAAATCTATTAACCTTCTATGAGGAGTTGCCATCTAGATAAAGGAAGGCCCGTAGACGTGGTGTATCTGGATTTTGCAAAAGCATTTGACACAGTTCCCCATAAACGTTTACTGTACAAGATAAGGTCCGTTGGCATGGACCATAGGGTGAGTACCTGGATTGCAAACTGGCTACAAGGGCGAGTTCAGAGGGTGGTGATAAATGGGGAGTACTCAGAATGGTCAGGGATGGGTAGTGGGGTCCCCCAGGGTTCTGTACTGGGACCAATCCTGTTTAATTTGTTCATAAACGACCTAGAGGATGGGATAAACAGTTCAATTTCTGTATTTGCAGACGATACTAAGCTAAGCAGGGCAATAACTTCTACGCAGGATGTGGAAATCTTGCAAAAAGATCTGAACAAATTAATGGTGTGGGCAACTACATGGCAAATGAGGTTCAATGTAGAAAAATGTAAAATAATGCATTTGGGTGGCAAAAATATGAATACAATCTATACACTGGGGGGAGAACCTCTGGGGGAATCTAGGATGGAAAAGACCTGGGGGTCCTAGTAGATGACAGGCTCAGCAATGGCATGCAATGCCAAGCTGCTGATAACAAAGTAAACAGAATATTGGCATGCATTAAAAAGGGGATTCATTCCAGAGATAAAATGATAATTCTCCCACTCTACAAGACTCTGGTCCGGCCGCACCTGGAGTATGCTGTCCAGTTCTGGGCACCAGTCCTCAGGAAGGATGTACTGGAAATGAAGCGAGTACAAAAAAGGGCAACAAAGCTAATAAGGGGTCTGGAGGATCTTAGTTATGAGGAAAGGTTTCGAGCACTGAACGTATTCTCTCTGGAGAAGAGACGCTGGAGAGGGGATATGATTTCAATATACAAATACCACACTGGTGACACCACAATAGGGATAAAACTTTTTCGCAGAAGGGAGTTTAACATGACTCGTGGCCACTCATTAAAATTAGAAGAAAACAGGTTTAACCTTAAAATATGTAGATGGTTCTTTACTGTAAGAGCGGCAAGAATGTGGAATTCCCTTCCACAGGTGGTGGTCTCAGCGGGGAGCATCAATAGTTTCAAGAAACTATTAGATAAGCACCTGAACGACTGCAACATACAGGGATATACAATGTAATACTGACATATTATCACACACATAGGTTGGACTTGTGTCTTTTTTCAACCTCACCTACTATGTAACTATGTAACTAAAACCGCAGTATTTTATTATAAGTGAAAATATAGGCCATCAACCACAGCACACTCCTTAACCTTGTGCTGACCACGTAATACATATGTGTAGAATCAGGAAGGTTGGCTTTAACAGCCACACTGTGCACATAGGCCTCTATGGTGGCCAAAGTTTTTGTCCTGAGAGTGCGCTTATTGAATGCTACCAGTACAGCAAGCAAGCTGTGGCAGACAGCCCCCATCATAATTTATGATTGGGAGCCTGCGGCATGGACTCCTGATCATGTGTCCACTGTGAGAGCCAATCACATGGTTAGGTAGTCTGTCCCACATCCTGGCATTATGACCTAGCTAAAAAGGGCATCGGGAGAGGGCGGGAAGGATTTAAAATACAGAATACCCTGGGGGTGAGTACCTACATCTATTCTGTGACAACAAAGTCATGTAAACCAGTATAGTTTATTAAAAATTACACAATGTACAAATTTATCTAACGGGTTTACTTTATCAATTTTCATTGTGTTACTTACTCTTTCTTGAGAGGGCTTCCTCCCCTGTAATTGAATATGCGATGGCCAAGGCATGGCACTGGTTCTTCAGCATTTTTTCAATGGAAACCAGTGAGGCTTTGTCCTTCTGCAAGCTATTCTGTAAAGCTTTGGAGTGAGGATAGTCCCCAGCAACCCACACCCCTTCTGTGACATTTAAATGTACCGCATCTTCTCCTTCCACAGCTACCTTAAAAGCATATCCTGCTGGGTCGTTCATGGATGAGGAACATGTTACCATGCATTGAGTGATGAAGGCACCTGAAAAGAATTAATTTTCACTTAGTTTACCCTGTAATAATTCCAGACTTCTGGATGTAGAATACTCAGAGGTCTTTACAGATGGGTACAGGGCTTTTTTTCTCATAGAAAAGGTGCAGGAACTCACCCTAGGTCACAGTTGTCTCTTCCCTTAGAACCTCCCCCCTTTAGAGAACAGGGAAACAAGTATAATTCGGGGGGCTAACATGAACCCTTAGAGTTTGTTATTGCAGTAAAAGCAATAATAGACCCACTACAGCAAGAAAAGATCCCTCCAGCAGCAACAGACAGCCCCCATATATCCAGCAAAGAGACAGCCCCCATATATCCAGCAAAGAGACAGCCACATATATCCAGCAAAGACACAGCCCGTATATTCAGCAAAGAGACATGCCCATATATTCAAAGAGACGGTCCAATCCAGCAAAGAGACATCACAAAATATTCAGCAGAGAGACATCCCAATATATTTAGCAAAAGAGATGGCTCAATCCAACAAAGAGACACCCCCATATAGTCAGCAAAGAGATTGCCCAGTCCAGCAAAGAGATATCCCCATATATCTGGCAAAGAGACATCCCAATATATTCAGCAAAGATACATCTCCAATCCTGCACAGAGACATACTCAATTCAGCAAAGAGACATCCCAAAATATCACCAAAGAGACATCCCGATATATTCAGCAAAGAGACATTCCCAATCCTGCAAAGAGACATCCCCATCCAGCAAAGAGACATCCCAAAATATTCAGCAAAGAGACATCCCTATGTTTTCAAAGAGACATCAGCAAAAATATCCCTCTATATATTTAGCAAAGAGACATCCCCATATATTAAGCAAAGAGACACCCCTAATCCAACAAAGAGACACCCCAATCCAACAAAGAGGCATCCCAATCCAGCAAAGAGACATCCCCAGTCCAGCTAAGAGACATTCCCAGTCCAGCAAAGAGACATCCCCACCAAGCAAAGAGACATCCCCAATCCAGCAAGGAGACAATACACAGCACAGACCCACATCCTAGTAGCATTAACAGATAGCCCATCCAGAAACAAAGTCAAGCACTGAGCAGTCACAGTCAGGGCAGGCTTCACAGTTCCTGCATACTCCACAGCATTTCTACACAGCTGAGCTGTGAATAGCACTAAAACCAACTTCTGGTCTGTAGGGAGAGGCAGAGTGCAGATGATTTCACTCCACTCTCTCAGGCTGCAGCTGGATGCAAGTGAGCTGCATCGGCAAGGCTGCCCTGCTAAGGAATAGAGTGCTTCACTCCCTCTTTGTCTCTGGGTTGGCAGAGGTGCTAGAAAGCAGTTTTCGGCACATCCTGCCAGAAGAAAAGCCCTGGTTTTGACAAAACCAATCACAAGTAAGGTTCCAGCACCATCAATTTATTACCTCAAGCACTCACAAGTTAGAGGAAGAGAGGTGACCAAGCTGTATTATGTAACTGAAATAACGGAAAGTGAGGTCACCATCCTGCCTTTGCAATATAAATCTCAGTACTGGGTGGACAGCCATACATATCCTTTAGCAGGTAAAACTGCTACCTTATATGTATTTCAACTGTGCTTTTAGCTTTACGTTCTCATATTTGTAACGTACTTGCATGTTTCGTCTAAATAGAAACTGTATTTTACCATTTACGCAAATCTCTTACCTTTAATTTCAAGTTTCTGACTTATTTTATCTATATGTATTTGGAAATAATATAAAAAACTGCCCAGAAACATGTTAAAGAACTTCCAGTCAGTGTTACTCAGGTTCCCCTTTGACCAGCTCTGCTTGAATACAATGAGCCGAGAATCATTGTAGGCTGCCAGTATCTCAATGTCTTTCACTTCCATGGAGCTCCAGAGGGTCAGTACTCGATCACTGGAGTAGTAATAATTCTGTAGCCAGTTAATCCTGATATCTGAGAAGGAAGGAGGAAAATGTTTTGTACATTATATGCAGGATAGACGAGAGATTAACACAAACCATTTAATGCAGTGGTGCCACCAGGGGGGTGTTTGGGCAAAACGACTAAATGCAAATACTGGGGGTTCATTTTTGCTGGGGACAGAGTGGGTCTATTTTTGCTGTGGGGGTCTACTATTGCTTGAAACAGTGGGCTTTATTATTGCTGCAAGAGAGGCATATTACTGCCGCCCCTGTGCGAACTGGCACTAAAGATTATCATCATAAATACGGTAATATTATTCACACTATAGATTGCATACATCTTATTGTAAGGATAACATATTTACATGAACCCAGGGATAAAAATAGTATGTCCCATATAAGGTTGTGTTGAATTAATCCAAAGTTTATTTCCAGAAGAGCTAAAATAGGAATTCCTAGTCTAATGCCGCATACACACGGTCGGATTTTCCGACGGGAAATGTTCGATGGTAGCTTGTTGTCGGAAATTCCGACCGTGTGTAGGTTCCATCGGACATTTTCCATCGGAATTTCCGACAAACAAAATTTGAGATCTGGATCTCAAATTTTCCGACAACAAAATCCGTTGTCGTAAATTCCGATCGTGTGTACACAATTCCGTCGCACAAAGTTCCACGCATGCTCGGAATCAAGCAGAGAACCACACTGGCTATTAAACTTCATTTTTCTCAGCTTGTCGTATGTGTTTTACGTCACCGCATTCTTCACATTCGGAATTTCCGAAAAGATTTGTGTGACCGTGTGTATGCAAGACAAGAAAAAAAACATGGATTTTGCTGTCGGAATGTGCGATTGTGTGTACGTGGCATTAGAGCGCCATCTGGTGTACAGGTGTAGTCAATGCAAACATTTGGTTAAGCTTTAGACCAGGGGTGTCCAAACTTTTTTCAAAGAGGGCCAGATTTGATGAAGTGAATATGCGTGAGGGCTGACCATTTTGCCTGGCATTCTTTGAACTATTAAAATTAAATGCAAATGAACTAATACACTGCCCAACAAAAATTCTCTTGACTTTGTGTCTTTGTGTGGTGAAGAGTCTAAGGATGAGCTCGGGTGTGTTTTTTGGATATACCATATTTATTGGCGTATAACACGCACCTTTTACTTTAGGAGGGAAGTTTCAGGAAAAATATTACATTTTACATAAAGAACGCTGCAACAAAATAAGGGTCAGTGCCCATCAATGCAGCCTAAACAGTGCCCATCAGCCTCACCATTGACATGAATGCAGCTTCTGAATGTAGCCTCACCATTGCTATCAGTGCAGCCTGATCGAGGCCCATCTGTCGCCTCGGAGGGGACAGGGAGGGGGCGGGACGAGTGCCAACAGATTACATACAGGTGAATCTCCTGTTTACTCGACGGCCTCTTTAATACAAAGTCCCACCTCCTGTGATAGATAGAACAGTCGTCCAATGCCAGCCCAGGAGACAGAACTTCCTATTACAGAGGCCACCGAGTAAACAGGAGCTTCTCCTGTATGTAATCTGACGGCGCTCGTTCCGCCCCCTCCCTGTCCCCTCCGAGGCTGCCAGAACAATAAATACGGTATATATCTTTTGTGACCCCCCAACAAATCCCCAAACTCCGCGCAGTGCTCAGGGATTCGTTGGGGGCCACAAAAGATATATATATCCAAATTACCAGTGGGGCCGCATTAAACTGAACCGCGAGCTGCAATTGGCCCGCGGGCCGGACTTTGGACATGCCTGCTATAGACTTAAGAAAGCTCTATTTGTGGGAAAAAAAAGTACGTCAATTTTGTTTGGGTGTAACGTCGCACGACCGCACAATTGTCAGCTAAATCGAGTAAGCGACGCAGTGCTGAATCGCAAAAAATGCTCTGGTCAGGAAGGGGGTAAAATCTTCCAAGTGGTTAACAACTCTATGAAAGTGGGTTTGTCTTTAATGATGACAAGCAATGGGTGGACATTTTCTTTATTGGTTTCTATTGGTCTAATGTTGTAAATATCACTTGGTCAAATCTTGACAATATATTGTATTTAAGATACTGAACCAGGAAATTAAAGACAAGTGATGCATTATTCAGTGTCCGTGTGTTGACTTCGGTCTGCATTGCTCCCCGCAGAGCTCTGTGTGTGTCTGGGAGTGTGGAACGGAGAGTGCCGGCACAGGTTAGTATAGGAGTAATATAGAGGGAAGACATCCCTATGCTGCGTACACATGGTCGGACTTTTCGTCTACAAAAGTCCGACAGCCTGTCCGACAGACTTTCGGCGGACTTTTGGCGGACTTGCGGCAGACTTTCTAACGAACGGACTTGCCTACACACGATCACACAAAAGTTCGACAGCCTAGTACGCGATGACGTACACCAAGTCCGACGAGACTATAAAACGGAAGTTCAATAGCCTGTACGACACCCTTTGGGCTCCTTCTGCTAATCTCGTGTTTATCTCGTGTTAGTAGAAGTTTGGTGAGAGACGATTCGCGCTTGTGAGACTCGTATTTTTCAGTTCGTTTTAACTGTTGTTCAGTCTGTGCTTGTGAGGTTTGTATCTGCTTTTCAGTGCGTTTGGTCAGTTGGCATTGAGAAATCTTTGTTTTATTGTCCGCTCGTTCCTTATTTTCAGGTCGCTCTTCACAGGCCTTGCTGTTCTTCAGTGCGTTCTGTTAAGTGCGTTCTGACCAGCCGACCGTTTTGAAGCCATGTTACCTGTACGTACTCGTCGTCGAGCTCGTGCATTGTATGTGCTTGGTGCTGTAGTTTATTCTTCAGCCCAAGACCAGTCCATGAACAGGGCGAGGAGGAGTTCATGGACCAAGAATTGGTTGCTTCAGCTTGACCAGTTCTGTCACATGCCATTGCTCCGTGAGATCAGTGAGAATAATCCTGAGGATTTCAGGAACTTTCTCCGGATGACGGACCCCGTTTTTGACCGTTTGTTGGCTTTGCTGACCCCCTATATCAGCAGGCAGGATACCTGCATGAGGCAAGCCATCACTCTGGAGCAGAGGCTAGTTGCCACGTTGCGGTACTTGGCGACAGGGAGAAGCCTGCAGGACCTCAAGTTCTTGACCGGCATCTCCCCCCAGGCTCTGGGGATCATTATCCCAGAGACCTGTTCTGCCATCATCCAGGTCCTGCAGAAGGACTATATTAAGGTAAGATTTTTTTTCTTTTATTAGCATCACATGTTCTTTTCTTTAATCTTTGATAATGTAATGTATTTCTTAACTCAAACACTACTTACCATCATTGCAATATAGTGTGAATGTCCCCTTTTTCTCCTCACACATGCTGGAATTTTTTCCTGTTCTTTTTTGTCATGCATGTATATTTGCCTTCACTAACCTCCCCAGCATACAATGCTGGGCACATATCCACCTAGTCTACTCAGTTTGAATGTATTTAGTCAGCTGCATTGTATTTTGTTTCCCCTAAACTCCATCCAAATAGTGTGCATGTCATAAACTAGATTTCCAACCCCCCCCAAACTCCATCCAAATAGTGTGCATGTAATTAACTTGATGTCCAAACCCCTCCCCCCACCTAAACTCAATCCAAATAGTGTGCATGTAATTAGCTTGATTTCCACTCCTCCACCTAAACTCAATCCAAATAGTGTGCATGTAATTAACTTGATGTCCAAACCCCTCCCCCCACCTAAACTCCATCCAAATAGTGTGCATGTAATTAACTTGATGTCCAAACCCCTCCCCCCACCTAAACTCAATCCAAATAGTGTGCATGTAATTAGCTTGATTTCCAACCCCCCCACCTAAACTCAATCCAAACAGTGTGCATGTAATTAGCTTGATTTCCAACCCCCCCACCTAAACTCAATCCAAATAGTGTGCATGTAATTAACTTGATGTCCAAACCCCTCCCCCCACCTAAACTCAATCCAAATAGTGTGCATGTAATTAGCTTGATTTCCAACCCCCCCACCTAAACTCAATCCAAATAGTGTGCATGTAATTAACTTTATTTCCAAACCCCCCTAATAATTTGCTATAATGTTCTGTGGTGTTGATTTTTCCAAAGCAAATATATGTTGCACTTTGCAAAATGCATTTGCACTCTGCAAGTGCATTTGCTCCAGTGCTTTAGTAAATTAGCAGAAGCTCTGCTGATTTCCATCATCCAATCATATGCAAGCCACAAAGTGTTTGGATGACTTGCCCTTGCATGTGATTGGGTACTCCTTGCAACATGAAAGCCTTTTTACCTTACCTCATTTACTAAGCTGTGGAGCAACTGCACTTGCAGAGTGCGACAACTGCACAGTCTTGTAGCCTTTAGTCAATAAAACCCTGCGTGTCCTTAAACTTTTAATTAATTTCTAATTTCACCACCCCCTAAAATGTAACAATGTGTCATCAGAGGGGGTGAGCAATCTGATAAGTGTGCCTTTCCATATTATTTATTCAAGAAGATTTCAATTATTTAATGTTATACTGATGCTGGGCAATAATGTTTTAAGTTTATAATGTTGTTGCAATGTTCTTTTCTAAATTACTGAGTTTTGTTTTCTTGTTTGATTCCCCAGTTTCCTTCAACGCCACAGGAATGGCAGACTGTGGCATCCCATTTTGCCACCTGTTGGGACTTTCCCAATTGTGGAGGGGCTATAGATGGGAAACATGTCCACATCGTGCCACCACCCCATTCGGGGTCATGCTATTTTATTTATAAGGGGTTCCATAGTATTGCTTTAATGGCGGTGGTGTCGGCACACTATGAATTTCTATATGTGGACGTGGGAAAGAATGGCCGGATGTCGGATGGAGGAGTATTTGCCCAGACGGAGTTCTGCCAGCGTCTCCAGAGTGGTGGCCTGGGATTGCCACCTGATGCGGATAACGTGGAAGGACTCCCCTTTGTCTTCATAGCAGATGAAGCTTTCGCTCTGAGCAAGCACCTCATGAGGCCATTCCCCCAAAGAACCCCCACCCCGGAGAGGAGGGTTTTTAATTTCCGGCTGGCCAGAGCTAGAAGAGTGGTTGAGAATGCGTTTGGGATTCTGCCCAGCCGGTTCCGCCTGTTTCAAACCTCCATTAATTTGGCGGAATACAAACTTAATTTTATCATTTTATCGTGCTGCATCCTGCACAACTTTTTGCACAAACATTCTACAAATTATATTGTGCCAGTTGGGCCTGAGGCCGGACTTATCGGTGACAATCTTACGGGCCTGGATACTGTCCGTACTGGCTTGGCCCCCCAAAGTGCCCGTCAAGTTCGACAGCAATATGTAAATTATTTTATGGGTAGGGGGGCCATTGCAATGGGCCCAGATATCTAAATTCAATTTCCTTGACTAAATAAGCTCAATTGTCACTGTAAACAACTATTTTAAATTTAAACAAACTGATACTGAGCATTGAAATAACAAACCACACATTTAGTTAATTACTAAACAGATGTTTTAATATTCTGTAAACATTCACTTAAGCATTAGTATAAAATGTTCATAGTCAAAAATATACCAATATATTGAAAAATGTGTAAAAATATAATTAGTTATATTTTTTTTAATTTAAAATATATATATATATTTTTTGGATTTTAACAAACAGGCCTCTTTTTTTTTTTTTATATATTTTAAAAACAGGCCTTTTTTTTGTCTCTTTTTTATAATATTTAAAAACAGGCCTTTTTTCTTTCTTTTTTTTTTCTTTTTTTTTTAAAACAGGCCTTTTTTTTTTTTTTTTTTGGATTTTTTAAAAACAGGCCTTTTTTTTTTGGATTTTTTAAAAACAGGCCTTTTTTTTTTTTTTTTTTTGGATTTTTTAAACACAGGCCTTTTTTTGGATTTTTTAAAAACAGGCCTTTTTTGGATTTTTTTAAAAACAGGCCTTTTTTTAATTTTTTAATTTTTTGGATTTTTTAAAAACAGGCCATTTTTTTTTGTTTTTTAAAAAAAAATTTTTTAATTTTTTTGTTTTTTAAAAACAGGTTTTTTTTTGTTTTTTTTTTTCTTCGAAACAGGCCTCCATTTTTGGGAAATTTTTGTTTTTTTAGGTTGTTAAACAGGCATATAATTTCCACAAACGAGAAGGCCCAGAATGGGGTCAGCAAACCAGGAAATGAAGGACATGGCCGATTCCGCATTTGATCAATCTCCCCATTCCAGGCCATTATTTTAGAAATTAGTCGTTGGGCACTGTCTGTTGTGAAATAGTCAGTTGGACCTAAAATAGAATTAAAAAAATATGTGTTTAGAAATATGCACACATACATAGTTTACCTTACCATAAGCTGGTGTCTCAGACACTGACCTGGTGGGGTGCCCATGTTGCATACTTCATTAACTTCCTCGGGGGTGGCACTGTTGCTTGAGTCAAGCACAACCAGATCACCTAAAATAGAGTAAAAAAAATTACATAAAATAAAAGGCAGCCATGCATAGATTACCGTAAGCTGGTGTGTCAGACACTCACCTGGTGGGGTGCCCATGTTGCCCACCTCTCCTTCCTCCACATCCTCAGTGGGGCTTGGGCTGATTTCCCAAGTATGTTCTTTTGTTTGGGGGGGACTGGGTTCTTCTTGGCTGAGAGATTTTTCCCCTATGTGAACCAAAAAATTAATATACTTAGCACACAGATATTTTAGTACATAGTAATCTTCAAACATTGTAGTGAAGTGGTGTACAAATTGTCTGTTTGTGTAGAGTTCCTAGTTTCCTAAATATTTATTTTATAAAGACATATCGAGATAGATAGATATATCGATATCTATATATCAATATCTAAATATATCTAAAAATCCCTCTCTCTCTATATATATCTATAGATCTATATAGATCTATATAGATCTATATATATATATATATATATATATATATATATATATATATATATATATATATATATATATATCTATATATATATATAGATCTCTATATATATGCTGAAAATATATATATATATATATATATATATATAAAGATATAGATATATATAGATATAGATCTATCTATCTATCTATCTATCTATCTATCTATCTATCTATCTATCTATCTATCTATCTATCTATCTATCTATCTATCTATCTATCTATCTATCTATCTATCTATCTATCTATCTATATATGTAGGAAGGCCAGTATGGTGGCCTGAATTTATGGGAGGAGCCCGGGGGGGGGGGGTATTTAGGCAGCCCGCTCACCTGTGGTGCTTGTCGGTTTCCTGTGCGCGATATACGTCACTAGGCCGACTATTCGATATACCAGCGTCCGCAAGTTCTTGCCTCGCAAGTTCCCGTATTCAATATTCCGTACTCAAAACTTTCGAAGTCCGCGTTTTTCGTTCGTAGTTTGTACCACGCGTCTGGCTTGGCTGTCGCAGGTAAGGTCCCGTCGGACTTTTCGTTTTCATATCATGTCACTAAACCGTGATTTCAAATTTTCGTTTCACTCGCATTTCACAATATAAACTGCTATGTATATCGCTCGTACTTTCGATATGTTACCATTTCGACAGCACTGCGACGCAGACGTCGCTTCATTTCCAGCATGTCGGTATTTTAAAATATGCGTAGTTTGTACCACGCGTCTGGCTTGGCTGTCGCAGGTAAGGTCCCGTCGGACTTTTCGTTTTCATATCATGTCACTAAACCGTGATTTCAAATTTTCGTTTCACTCGCATTTCACAATATAAACTGCTATGTATATCGCTCGTACTTTCGATATGTTACCATTTCGACAGCACTGCGACGCAGACGTCGCTTCATTTCCAGCATGTCGGTATTTTAAAATATGCGTCGGTAGGCAGCCATAGCGAGTCGCAATTTGCAATTTATCGAATCAAGTCAGTTCGATACCAATCATTTCTCATTTCTGAAACATTTCTAAAAACTCATTTCTGACATTTCAAATCATTTCAAACATTTCTCATTTCAGTCACCACCGCGCTCCGATTCGAATCCAGTCGCACCAAAAGATGCACCGATTCGTTCCGGTGTGCCCCAGTTATTACGGCCTCATTTCTATACATGCTCCAGAGTTACGTTATTGTCAGTCATGCATACCTCTGTCATGGTTATCATTTCATTTCCACGTATCACGTTCCGACATGAATTCAGTCGCATGGAAATGCACCGATTCGTCTCGGCGTGCCCCAGGATTGGCCTCATTTCTATACATGCTCCAGAGTTACGTTATTATCAGTCTTTCGTACCTCTGTCATGGTTATCATTTCATTTCCACGTATCATGTTCCGACATGAATTCAGTCGCATGGAAATGCACCGATTCGTCTCGGCGTGCCCAGGATTGGCCACATTTCAGTACATGCTCCGGAGTCCGATTCGTAGTCAGTCGCTACAACAGCACGACCGATTCGAGCCTCCGTCATGGTAAACGATATGTTACATCCTCACTTACCGCGCTCCGTTTCGAATCCAGTCGCATCTTCGATGCACCGATTCATTACGGCGTGCCCCAGGGCTCGGCCTCATTTCTGATACATGCTCCAGAGTCCGGATCATAGCTAGTCGCAGATATCGGGCGATCGATCCATATCTCTGTCATGCAAATTACTACCATTTCACTCCCACAACGCATCACCGTTTCGAAACCAGTCGCATCTGAGATGCACCGATTCGTCACGGAAGGCCTCGCTTGTTTCGATCACATTCATACCTATACCAGAGCTCGGTTAGTTGCCAGTCGCAAATACGACACAACCAATTCAAGCCTCGGTCAAAATAATCATTTCTCTCATTCATTTCATACTGCGCTCCGATTCGAATCCAGATGCATCAAACAGGCACCGATTCGTCCCGGGTGCACCAATGTTTTCAGTTGCCTCATTTCAATACATGCTCCAGAGCCCGGTTCACGGTCGAATAAGTCATGACACGACCAGGCCGGACCTCTGTCATGGAGTTCATTCATAATCAAGGCAAACATTTCGAATCATTTCATTGTCACAAGATTGCAGGCACCATACAAATCGTTGCTTCAAGTTAGTTAGCAATCCCTTCACGAATTATCACCTTTTCATTTTCCTCAGGTCAGTCAAAGTTCAGTAGGTCCACCCTGCACCAGGTTGGACGATATCCCCTCAGGTAAATAAAAAAAAAAAAAGGAATGGGAGAATAAGTCTCAGCGGATCAAAGAAAAAACTTGAAATTCATCTCACCCCCAATAGGTTACAGTCAACCAGGAAATAAAGCTCAAGAGATCCTCACCAGAGCAACTATGTCCCAGGCCGGCAGCGAAGACTTCACGGCCCCTCTGTCACCTTCTCCGGTCTCAGAGAGCGGCAGCGTGCAGTCCCTCAGGGGATGGACTATCCCCAAACTGACGGCAGAGCTCAGACGCAGAGGTGTCCCCTTCCCCGCCACAGCGAGGAAAGGCGAGCTCTTCAAACTCCTCTTTCCCCCACCAGCAGCAGGACCCAGTACCCAACAGGCATCCCTCCAGTCAATATCATCGGCCATCTCGCAATTACACACGATGGTGTCATCTCTATCCACCTCAGTTGCAGACGTCCAAACCAGGGTTGCACTTCTGGAGGCCCGACCGGCCACGGCTGTCCCCGACCCAATTGCAACTCAAACCTTGACACCTCCTCCAGCAGGTACCTCATGCTCGAGCCCCATTGTCTACCCCTCCCATCTGGTCCCAACCAGTATCAGGAAGGACATTTTGGACGGCAAGGACGTCAACCTGGCCTCTCTCCTTATTTCCGTGCATGATTTGGCAGAAAATAAGGCCTACTCCTGGGGCAACATATCGGTGGTCCTTAAAGCCAAAGACCCCAGATTGAACCGCAAGCTATCAGTCCCAGAATTTACCCTGGCCTTTGGCATGCTCAGAGATGTCCTGTGCTCAGCCACCCCTAGCAGGCGGCAAGAGCTGGACTTGTATCTCCATACTGTGGTAGACTTGGGCCACAAGTATGGAGGTTTTGCCTTTTACGATTATCATCGTTCCTTTTCAGCTAAGGCCGCCGCCAGACTCATACAATTCCAGACTACGACAGATTGGAGTCTCATGGACACAGAGCTCTTCTGCCACCACTTTGCCGGCTTACGCTCACCTCTGTGTGCGATTTGCCAGTCTTCCACCCACACGGCCACCTGGTGCGCCAATGCGGCGATCAGACGGCCCTTCGAGTTTCCCTCTACCTCAGGTACAGTACAGGGTCAGTCGATCCCTGAACCAACGCCTCAGGTGGACAAACTCAGACGCCCAGTCCGAACCGTGGGAGGGGCAGCCATCTGTAACAACTTTAACTATGGGTCCTGCAACTTCAGCCAGTGCCGTCTACTTCACATCTGCACCTTATGCCAAAGAGCACACCCTAGGAATCTGTGTGAAGTCAAACAACACAAGAGGGCATGACTAAGCCGGATCAACCTCTTATGGTTAGGACTGTATCTCACTTCACATCCCACCCCTTCCCTGGCCACCTACCTTATCCAAGGCTTCACAGCAGGCTTTCACACCGGCCTCATTTCACTACCCCACAGTACTCACGAATGTGCCAATCTTCGTTCTGCAGCCATTGACGAACAGGCCATAGATCAGCTCTTACAGGTAGAGGTAGATCGAGACTACGTGATAGGCCCTTTCACTTGCCCCCCTTTCAGCACATGGAGAGTCAGCCCTATTGGGCTTGTCAAGGGCAAGTTCTCAAATAAATTGCGTTTGGTGTACGACCTGTCTGCGCCTCATTCTTCCCACATACCCAGTCTCAATTCCCTGATCCCCTCCAAAGAGTTTTCCCTAAAATATTCCTCCGTTGACATGGCAATACAAGCGATCATCAAAGCAGGCACAGGTGCCTGGCTCTCCAAAGCCGACATCTCGGATGCTTTCAAGCTCCTGCCCATCCACCCATCCCTTTGGTGCTGGCATGGCATCAAATGGAAGGACGCATATTATTTTGCTACAAAACTCACCTTCGGTTCGAAGAGTAGCCCGTGGCTCTTCGACACGTTCGCTCAGTCCCTCGTTTGGATACTATTACACAAGGGTCAATGCCATGAAGTCATCCATTATCTGGATGACTTCCTACTGATAGAACCGCCCAGCAAGCCCCCAGGAGATCTCGACAAACTTAGAGTGATTTTTGGAAACCTCAATGTTCCTATCGCCGAGCACAAAGTCGATGGCCCAGCAAACATCATCACCTTTCTCGGGGTCAGCTTGGATACCTGCGCGATGCAAGCCAGTCTCCCCCCCGACAAACTAACACGCATTAGGGCAGTCCTTCACGAGTTCACACATACCAAGGGCTGTACCAAAAAACAGTTGCAGTTACAGTCTCTCCTGGGTATGCTTAACTTCGCTATGCGAATTATCCCACAAGGCCGCACATTTGTATCACGCCTGCTTAGATTTCTGTCAGAAACTCAAGACCCCGATCAGATTTTGAATCTAGACTCCGCAGCTATAGCGGACCTATCTATGTGGGAGGAATTCTTGTCCGCCTGGAATGGCATATCTCTATTTATACCTATGGTTTTGGTCCATTCACCCCAGGTGGTGACGGACGCTGCAGCCTCCACAGGTTTCGTGGCAATTTTTGGTTTTCAGGACCCTGGCCTCAACAGATACTGTTGATACCCGGCTTTTCCCAAACATCTGCCCTCTTTGAGCTTTATCCCATAGTGGCAGCTGCACAACTCTGGGGCCACCACTGGACAGGACAAACCGTAGTCTTCACCACCGACAACCAGGCCACGGCAGACATCATTAACAGAGGCAGGTCCAAGTCCCTAGCAGTCATGTCCTTCCTGCGCAGGTTGGTACAACTGTCTTTACAGCATCAGTTCAATATACACTGTGCATTTATTCCCGGCAGATACAACTCAGCAGCTGACGCACTGTCACGTTTCAATTATACCTCCTTTTTCAAACAGGTTCCCGATGCCGATCCAATGTCGGCCCCTATCCCTGTCTGGTCACAACTGACCCTGGACTAGTTCAACATCTACACGGAGCTACGCAACTCATAAATCATTCCCTCTCCCACAACACACTCAAAGCCTACCAGACAGCTTGGAAGGCCTTCAATAAATTCCTCACGCCCTGCCGTAAAGGACCAACAGATATCAAACAGGTACTGGCCTTCACTGCACACTGCCACACGCAGCTGGCCTTATCCTACAATACCATCCGGCTATACCTAGCCGGCATTCAACATTTCATGGCGCTTGAAGACCCCACAAAATCTTCACTGTTCTCATCACATGCTATACGAGCCATTCTAAGGGGAATTCAGAAACGACAACCAGTTATCAGCACTAAGCGCTTACCCATTACGGGGCCCATCTTTAGGGACATGTCAACTATTCTGGCTACTTCGCCATTCGGTCTGCTCCCCAGCACGGTCTTACAAGCAGCCGTATATTTAGCTTACTATGGGTTCTTGCGGCCTGGCGAATTCACCTCTAACAAACCCACAGACCAAGTACTATGCAGACGGCACTTGCTTCGATACCAAGACCATTTCATCCTGCACCTCGAGGTCTCTAAAACCCAGCAAACGGGCTCAGGAGTGAACATTCACCTCTACAAAACCAACAACAGCTGGTGCCCAGTCGCTGTACTCAACCGACTCCTGTCACTCCTGCCTGAGCAACCAGACAGCAGTCCCCTTCTACCATTCCCAGTTAAACCCTTAAGCACCTCTCAGTTTGTGAAACACATAAGGATACTTCTCCGCAATCTTCACCTTAACCCTAGTCAGTATTCCGGACACTCTTTCCGCATCGGAGCAGCCTCCGCAGCGTCCCTCCACGGGGTTCCAGACCACATCATCAAAAGACTAGGCAGGTGGAAATCAGCCTGCTTCGCCTGGTATATCCCCAATCGGCAAACAGAGATGGCACAGGCATTCTCCAAATTGGCTCAATAAATAACTGAAAACCAATAAAAATTATAACCCTACCTGAATGTTTTTGCCCCCTTATTTTGGCATACCGGCCATTAGACCAAGGCACACTTTCAGGTCCATTTCATATGGTAAGTCCACACTTTCAGGTCTATTTCCGATGGTAAGTCTTATCTTTACTATAAGTGTTATCTACGTCCATATCGGACATAGGGCTCCAACCATAAATATATATATATATATATATATATATATATATATATATATATATATATATATATATCTATCTATCTATCTATCTATATATAGATATATATATATATATATATATATATATATATATATAGATATATATATATAGATAGACATAGATATAGATAGATATAGATATATATAGATATATAGATATATATATATAGATATATAGCTATATCTCTATATATGTAACAAGGTTTATTAAAAGATCGTTTCAAACGATGCAAAAATCGTATAGGAAAGAAAAGCACATGGAGCAGTATACAAGGTAATCAACACAAGATTAAAACACGACAAGTACTTACTTTTTTTCAGCACTTTACGGATCCGTCTGTACTGATCCGGCTCCCTGAGTTTGAGGTCGGACCATCTTTTTCGAATTTGATCCTTCGAGCGCTGTACCCCAAAAGAACCATGTAACGTCTTCACCACCTTTGCCATTATTTTGGCTTTTCTCAAATTTGGCCAGGCGTACGGCCCATACTTCCCATCATAGTCCTTTTTTTTAAGAATGGCCACCATTTCCACCATCTCTTTAACCACTTGCTTACAGGGCACTTAAACCCCCCTCCTATCCAGACCAATTTTCAGCTTTCAGCGCTGACGCACTTTGAATGACAATTGCGCGGTCATGCAACACTGTACCCAAATGAAATTTTTATCATTTTTTCAGCACAAATAGAGCTTTCTTTTTGTGTTATTTGTACACCTCTGGGATTTTTACTTTTTGTTAAAAAAATGTAAAAAACTGAATTGTAAAAAAAAAAAAATGTTTTTTTTTTTTAATATTTTGTTATAAAAAATTTAAAACGGGTAATTTTTCTCCTTCATTGATGTACGCTGATGAGGCGGCAGTTATGGGCACTGATAGGCGGCAGTGATGGGCACTGATGGGTGGCAGTGATGGGCAGCACTGGCAGGTGGCACTGATTGGCACTACAGGTGGGCATTGATAGGTGGTACTTGTGGGCATTGATAGGTGGTACTTGTGGGCATTGATAGGTGGCACTTGTGGGCACTGTTAGGTGGCACTGTGGGCACTGTTAGGTGGCACTGTGGGCACTGTTAGGTGGCACTTTTATTGGGCACTGATGAGGCAGATGTGCCTCTTCCACTTCAGGACCGATGTCCCTTACATCTGAGCCGGTGATCGGCTTTTTTTTCTACTCGCGCTGTCAGCATGAGTAAAAAAAAAAACGATTATCGATGTTTTGTTTACATCATGTGATCAGCTGTCATTGGCTGACAGCTGATCACATGGTAAGGGGCCGGGACCAGCCCCTTACACGGATTGGTGATCAGCCGAGTCTCAGTGACTCGGTGATCATACCGCGCCCGGCGCTCGCCCTGCAGGGCGCACGCAGGGAGCGTGCACAGGGGAATGCAGGTCCGCACTGTGGCCGTCATTCGGCCATAGCGCGGATGTCTAGTGGTTAAAGGACATATTGGAGGCCTTAAATCTCGGCTTCCCAGATCGTGACGTTCCGGCCTCCGGGCTTTCGTCGCTACCTGAGGTAGTACACACCTGATGTGTCTCCGCCATTATTCACCCCACTACGCACCGTATAAAAAATGGGCGTAGAATATGAGTTAAAATCGAACGTCAGGGGCGGGCGACGCAGGCGGAGTTTCACACATGCGCAGTGTATAAAGAGGGGCCTTGCGCACGTGTCGTACGTAAGTTCTGTGCGTAGAATTAGGGGGTGGAGAACATGAGTTAAAATTGAACGTCAGGGGCGGGCGACGCAGGCGGAGTTTCACACATGCGCAGTGTATAAAGAGTGTATAAAGAGGGTTCTTGCGCACGTGTCGTACGTACGTTCTGTGCGTAGAGTCAAGGGCGGGGTATATGCGTAAACAAAATGAACGTCAGGGGCGGGCCAAGTAGGCGGAGTATTACGCATGTGCAGTGTATAAAACGCTGTTACGTATTGTAACAGGCCTACATAGGGATAAGATGGTGAGGGTTTAGCAGAAACCTAATAAGTGTTTTTTGTCTTGTGTCTTTATCTTTTAGACATTATGAATGCCCAATTTAAGGATCCTGATTTTTTGGCAGCTTTTATAGACAAGTATAGAGAGATGAGGAATCTGTGGGAGGTGAAACACCCTCAATATTATTTAAAGCATGTCAGGAAGTCAACTCTGGAGAGACTTCTGTCATTTGTCCAGACGACCATCCCGGAAGCAACAATGGAGACATTGTTAAAGAAAATTGGGATCTTGAGGAACATGTATAAGAGGGAGCATAACAAGATCCAGGAATCCATGAGATCAGGAGCATCAGCAGATGATGTTTATGTACCCAGGCTGTGGTACTACAATCAACTACGGTTTCTTGATGACCAGACTGAAGCCAGGGCATCACTTTGAACCCTTCCCTCCACCCTTCCCTCCACCCTTCCATGCACCCTTCCCTCCACCCCAGCAGAGGCTGATGAGGACCAAGCTGGGTCTTCCATCCTGGATGAACCGGATATGACCATCTGGAGTCAGGTAAATTAATTTCCCAAATATTTACTGTCCTAATATTAACTACTTCCATACAGGACATTTTCACCCCCTTCCTGCCCAAGCCAATTTTCAGCTTTCAGCGCTGTCGCATTTTGAATAACAATTGCGCGGTAATACTACTCTGTACCCAAATGAAATTTTTATAATTTTTTCCCCACTAATAGAGCTTTCTTTTGGTGGTATTTTATCACCCCTGCGTTTTTTATTTCTTGTGCTATAAACAAAACAAGAGTGACAAGTTTGAAAAAACACAATATTTTTTACTTTTTGCTATAATAAGTATTCAAATTTTTTTTTTTTAAACAAATTTTTTCCTCATTTTAGGCCGATACGTATTCTTCTACATATTTTCGGTAAAAAATATCGCAATAAGCGTATATTTATTGGTTTGCGCAAAAGTTATAGCATCTACAAAATAAGGGGATAGATTTATAGCATTTTTATAATTTTTTTTTTTTACTAGTAATGGCGGCGATCTGCGATTTTTATTGTGACTGCGATATTGCGGCGGACACATCGGACAATTTTGACACATTTTGGGACCATTCACATTTATACAGCGATCCGTGCTATAAGAATGCATTGATTACTGTATAAATGTGACTGGCAATGAAGGGTTTAACCAGGAGGGGGCACTGTAGGGGTTAATGTGTTGCTAGGGAGTGATTCTAACTGTGTGGGGAGGGGATTCACAAGGGGAGGAGACCGATCGGTGTTCCTCTGTACAAGGAACACACCATCGGTCTCCTCCCATCTGACAGGACATAGATCCACGGTCCTGCTCGGTTACCGGGCAATCGCGGGTGCCCGGGCAGACATCGCGGCCGCCGGGCACGCACACCGGGACCCAAGCGATGCGGCGGGCGCGTGCCCCCTGGGCTGCCTGGAAGGCTGCGCCGTCATATGACGGTGGCCCAGGATAACAGCTGCACCGTCCCGCCGTCATAGGCAGCAAGTGGTTAATGATGTTAACTGGATGTTATAATTGATTCTAAAAATGTTCCCCTCAAAATGATGTATACATAGCAATTGACAGTAGTGGCTAAATATGTTTGTCACCTGCTTCAAAAAATTAGGGTGTCTGATTTCTATACTCTTTTATTAAGAGATGTATTTACATTGAATTTGCTAGTCATGAGAAGCAAATTGTGTGTTATTGATGAACCCAAAACAAAATAATAAAATTATGTCCTTTTTTTATATACAGGATGAGGCCAGCCAGGAGGAATGTGGGAAAAGTGGCAGGCAAGAGGAGACCGGGCCCATGGACAGCCTGGAGGAGGCTGGACCCAGTGTCAGGCAGAAGGTGGCTGCTCCCAGTGAGGTGGCTGGGCCCAGTGTCAGGCAGGAGGTGGCTGGGCCCAGTAGGAGCCTGACACAATCCCAAGTGCCTCCCCTCCGCCTTCCAAAAAAAAAGGGCCAGGAAGGGGACGGTCACACAGGAGGCATCCCTGCGCCTCATGCGAGAGGCCACCCATTTTTTAAGGAGCCCCCCCCTAAGCAGAAGAGTCCTATGGCTGCTACTTAGCCAGCAGGCTGCTTAAAATGGAGTGGGACCAATGCCTCATTTGTGAGAGACTGTTTGGGGAAACAATACAGAAGGGGCTGCAGGGCACGCTAACTAGAAACACATGAGGCAGCAGACCTCCTCCTCCTCCTTCTCCTCCTGCCACAACTCAAACACCAGAGCCACAGCCTCCAAAGAAGGCTACAGGGAAGGCTGCAGGGAAGGCTGCAGGGCAGCGTGGAGGAAAGGCTGCAGGGAAGAGAAGAAAGTGATGACCTGGGTTCAGTCTGGTCTGACAGAAGACGCAGGCTGTTGTAGGACCACAGTCTGGGGACATCTATATCATCTGCTGGTGCTGTTGATCTCTGGGATTCCTGGACCAGATTGTGCTCCCTCTTATATGGACTCCTCAAGATCCCAATTTTCTTGTCCACAGACTTTTTCTAGCATTGACTTCCTCTTTATTTTATTTAGACCATGAATAAATGGATATTTGAGTTTATGAAAAGACTTTATGTGTTTTATTTTAAAGCATTGATTTAGACACAATGTCAAATTAACAAGGGACAACAATTTCCTTGAGGTTGCAAAAACACACAAAAAATACATTAATAATGTTCTAGTGGGAACTTTAACAAAAAAAATGATACATAACCAAAAACGGTTCTTTTGTGTTAACTTTATATACAAAAAATAAAAAATCACAATAAACAAAAAAATGGTTATTTTTTGTGGTAACTTTACAAACACCAAAAAAAAAAAATAAAATAAAAAATGGTTCTTTGTGGTAACTTTACAAACAGCAAAAAAAAAAAAAATGGTTCTTTGTGGTAACTTTACAAACAGCAAAAAAAAAAAAAAAAGGTTCTTTGTGGTAACTTTACAAACACAAAAAAAAAAAAAAAAAAAATGGTTCTTTGTGGTAACTTTACAAACCCCCCAAAAAACAACAAAAAACAACAAAAAACTAGATAAAGATAAAATAAGTTCAACAACAATCATAAAATAAACATCTGGAGAAAGTCTAAAATAAAAGATGACTCCACCAAAAAAAAACAAGTGTAAAAATTATTATTAGTATGGAGACATTGTTTTTAATAAAAAGAATACTATATCATTCATGAGATCAAAGAGAAAAAGAATCCAGAAATCAGTTTGGGAGAACTCTGTTTGAATATGAACAGCAAAACATCTTCGTTCTTTATAGCATTAGTAAAGAAGACATTAATGCGCTGCATTCAACGATCACAGATTTTGCAGCGTGAGGAATGTGCTACCTACAATACGAACACTAGTTTTACTAGACCGAGTGCTTCCGTTTAGTTTTTGCTTATGAGCATGCGTAGTTTTTTTGTCCGTCGGACTAGCATACAGACGAGCAGATTTCTGGGTCCGGCGTAGTTACGACGTAAAGATTTGAAGCATGTATCAAATCTACAGTCCGTCAGATTTGAGGCTGGAAAAGTCCGCTGAAAGTCCGCTGAAAGTCCGGGGAAGCCCACACACGATCGGATTGTGAGCCAGCTTTAGTCCGTCGGCGTCCGTTGGACTATTGTAGACGAAAAGTCTGACCGTGTGTACGCGGCATTACTGATAGAAAGGTACTGTTAACTTGTTGTAAGTCAGGTTGGAGCTTCCTTTCACAAAGTTATTTGACAAAATTATATGAAAGAGCAGCAGACACAAAATTTGATACAGAATATATGAAAAATTGAAAAACATCTGCAGTGCTGTGCTAATCACTGATTGAATGAGTGTTGTTTTACAAACATAACTAGAAACAGAAAGTACTTGCAAAGCCAAGTGTAAGAAAAGTTAAACACAAATGACTGCGCAAACTGTAAAAAAAAATTACATGGATCGTGAACAATGGCACACGCACTATAAATGGTGAAATGACCATGTGCAATGAAAAACAAGCAATTGACAATACTGTGTGACACAGTGCAAACATCCAAATAGTAACATAAAACATACAAATTTGCACATGACCAGTGTACATAAGATGCACACCTTTTTCCTTTAATGGCTGCCGCCATCTATCATACCCCAACTTTAGCTCCCGTTACCCTTAACTATAGTGATGACACCACACCTTCTTGGAGTAAAACTGGCCATAGCAGCCTTTTATTAACCAATATAAATCTATATAAAATAAATATATATATCTGTAACATTTTAAACGTAACAAAATCAACTGTCAGTTTCTCCTCCTGGTGGTCAATGACGGCACTTCCCAACGTAAATTCTGTTCCACTTCTACACTGCGGGCCTTCTATCGTAATAGGCCTACGGCCGTGATAACATCAGCCCAAAGACAACTCGTTACCCGCAGTGTCACCATTACCATCTTCAGCTAATCAGTGTTAACTGTACACACCAATAGGGGCCCATAACCATTGAGTCCCCCCACACTTCCATCTCCTGGGTTAGTTACCACCATCAAAGACCACCACCACCGCCAACGCTAACAAGGGTGACCCCCTTACCCTTGGGAGCCCCTCCACAAACACAGTGCCCTCTGAATCCCCTCCTCCAAACCCAGGGACCAAAGATCAATACCTACTTCTGACAGGTGAACCCCGTCCCTTCGCAGGTACAGCCCAACATCCTTCTCCAACTCCCAGTGGCGAACTACCAAACCTCCATTCCGTATAACGAATTGGCCCACCCTTTTGTTCACCTTAATCCTGGTTTTGTTTAAGCGGTCTACAGACCTTGCCAACCTCCAATTTGTCCTGGCCACAATATCGGACCAAACAATCAACATCTCAGGGAAGGAAGTTCTCAAACGTAAGAAATCAATCTTAACGTCCTTTATGAGCTCCCGGCTGGGACGTCCACCCAGGTCGTTGCCTCCAACATGAAGCACCAACACATCAGGTGGTCTGTCAAGGCGCGCAAAATGCTGCACCTCAGGCAATACCCTAGCCCATTGCATCCCTGGCCTACCTATCCAACGTATACAAGCATCCTCCCTGGAAATCCCCAACTGCCTCCCATTAGGTCTCATGTCCGCCCGTTTTGCCCCCCAAAACACATAAGAGTGGCCCAATATCCATACGAGACCCCTCTTGATTCCACCTAAAAGAAAGGAGAAAAACCACAGATAACCAAAGTCACATAACATACACTATGATCAATCCCCTTAAACAAAATAAACCCTCGTCCTCCTCCAAATCAATCAATGGGCCGCACTCTACTCGACCACCAAGTGTGGCTGCACATATGTACGAAATCTTCTAGACTCCCAGCGGCCAATGCGCTTAACAGCCTCTTCGTCCAACCCACATCGAGCAGCCTCTGTGGCCGTTCCAATGCGGAAGGAGTGCGAAGCATACTGCGTACAATCCAGACCCCCCGCTTTCAAGCATTTCTTGAAAACTGCCACAAACTGAAATTTTGATAAAGGTGACCCATCGTTGTGGATCAACAAAGTCACCTCCCTTAACGGGCGTCGTCCCAAAAATTCCCTCATCACACTCACAGGGCACACCGGAGAATCCGGCATTCGATATACAGTAGCTGCACCTTAACCCCTTTTCCACTCTGATCCGTTTTTGACCGTCTCAGCCATACCTCCAAGCTAAACCCCGTGAACTTCACATCCTGTACCCCCAAGCCCCCTGAAACCTTCCTAGAAGGACTGACAAGTTCGCTTATCCGAAAGGCACCAAAAAAGGCCAGCGAAAATGCTGCCCGGAGCAACAATGCCTCGTAAGATCAGATAAAACACGCAGGTTGCTAAAAGTCAATGGCCTCCTAGTATCCCTACTTTTCCGCGACCGCCGATAGCCTTTCATCGCTTGTCTTACCCAAAAATCCTTTGTAAAATCTGTCCCCCCCTGCAACTTGAACAAAAATGCCAGACCGGCGAGCTTGCGGTCCATCACCGAAACCGACTCCCCTTGCTCCAGATTCCTGGAGACAAAATAGACCACTAGCAACCTTACGTCTTCAGCTCCAGGGTCCACACCAACTTGCCTGATGAGCGCCCACCACTCTGACCACACTTTCTCATAAGCCCCCCAGGTGGTTACACTCACCGAGCCCTTTATCCATCAAACGAGGGGTCCAAAACGATCGACCACAGCCCTCGGGGACACCGAACCCCCTGCTGATCTGCTGACAGAGCCAAGTCTCGGAATTTGTCCCACTGGAAACGAGACAAGGCATCAGCCAACGTGTTATCCACCCCAGGGAGGTGCACCGCATACAAAAAGATATTCATCTGTAGGCAACGCAGCACTAAGTGCCGCAGCAGCCGAACGACCGGTAGCGACGAAGCTGAAATGCGGTTAATCACCTGCACTACTCCCAAATTGTCGTAATTCAAGCGGATCTTCAAATCCCTAAACGACACACCCCAAACTTCAACTGCCAGCACCACTGGAAACCGCTCCAGCAGCACCAGGTTTTTGCAGAATCCCGCTTCCTGCCATTCCCTGGGCCATGGTTCCGCGCTCCAATGCCCCTGGTAAAATGCCCCGTAAAATGCCCCGTAACCCAGCTGCATCCATGAACAGCTCCAAGTCGCAATTGCTCAGCGGGCCCGCCAACCACAGTGATTTACCATTGTATGTGGACAAAAAGGTGTCCCACACCCTCAGATTCGCCTGATGTTCGTGGGTCATCCTAATAAAATGATGAGGAGACCTAATACCTGCTGTAGCTGCCGACAGCCGTCGGCAGAACACCCTGCCCATGGGAATTATGCGACACGCAAAATTAAGCTTACCCAGCAATGACTGCAGGCCTCTAAGCTGAATCTTACGTAACGCCACGGTCGACCGAATCTCCCTTCTCAAGGCCACCAACTTATTCTCAGGCAATCGACATTCCATTGCCTCGGAATCAATGACAAGAAGCTAAGAACGGTAGTCGGGCCCTCTGTTTTATCCCGTGCCAACAGGATACCAAAATTACCAGCCATGTGCTGTAACGTGGCCAACAGCATAGCACACATCTTCGATGCTGGGGGGCCAACGCATAGGAAATCGTCCAGGTAAGGAATTACGGTATTCAAACCTGAAACATCCCGAACCACCCATTCCACGAAGGAGCTAAAAGTTTCAAACAATGCGCATGAAATCGAGCAGCCCATAGGCAAGCAACGATCGACATAACACCTACCCTGCCAGCAACACCCCAACAACCAAAAGCTGTCTGGGTGAACCGGGAGGAGGCGAAAAGCCGATTCGATGTCTGCTTTTGCCATAAGCGCTCCCTTCCCACAGCGGCGCACCCATCCCACCGCTGCATCGAAAGACGTGTAAGACACCGTGCACGCATCAGGGTCGATCGCATCATTGACCGATCCACCCTTTGGGAATGATAAATGGTGTATAAGTCGAAACTTATTCGGCTCCTTCTTGGGGACCACCCCAAGAGGAGAGACCACCAAATTCGGCATCGGCAGCTCCTGAAATGGCCCGGCCTTACGGCCCAATGCCACTTCCTTCCCCAATTTTTCCCCAACCACTCCGGGGTAACTCAGTGCAGAGCGTAAATTCTCCGCGACCGGCGGGATAACAGTCAATGAACTAGGGATTCTGAAACCCTCCAGGAACCCTTCCCGCAGAAGCCGAGCGGCCGCCCGGTCCGGGTACCTATTTAGGAAAGGTTGCATCTTTTCCACCCTCACTGGTGTCTTCCCTTTTGCTACCCAGCTCTCCGGGGCGACCCTTCCCTTTTTTAAAACAACGGGATCCGGGATGAGATCCGCCGCAACCTGAGCACTCATGTTTGAAACGACAGGCGCCCCCAAACTTACACGTCCCGTCATTGTACTGCCAACAGACGCCCCACTTTTTTGCGGCCGGCTGTCCGGGTGAAGAAGGACCGCCGGCCCCCCCTGGAAAAAACTGGCTCAGGGCCCGAGCTGAGGACATAAACTTCATCCAGAGGCTAATGTCCTTGTGGTCCCAGCGAAGGGAGAAACGCACCGCCCTCCGTTGCCGGAACTGCTCGTCATACCTGAGCCATGCTGTACCCCCATACACTCTGTGAGCCTCCCCAATGGCGTCCAAGTAGCAAAAGAGTGCCGAACAATGTTCCGGGTTCTTTTCACCAATTACACTCGCCATAATTGCGAACGCTTGCAGCCAGTTGGAAAACGTGCGCGGTATCGGCCGATACCGCCACTTTTCCTCATCCTCCTTCTTGCTGTCATCTGGCTTAACCCTATCCAGGTTAAACTTCTCCAAGGGCAGAAGGGAAAAAATCTCCACATACTACCCTTTCACGATCTTATCCCGGACTTCCGACTTCAAATGTGCCCCAAGCGGCCCTTCGAAGCAGACGTAAACCTCGCATTTTGCGGCATCCGCAATGCGAACCATGTCTGTCCTACCGCCACTTTCTAGGGCCGACCCAACTTTCTCCCCATCCCCTGCAGCCACCGTATTAGTGGCCGGAGCGGACACCAGCGGGGGCACCGTTCCCGTGGGGACTGACACACTCGTAGCGGCCGGGGGGGCACCCCTGCTGCCCCAACCCCCCCACCTACTGGCGATATTGCACTTGGAGGGACCCACACCGCAGTTTGTGGCACCTGCCCATCCTTACCCGGCGCAAACCTCTGGACCAATTCCCGCAAACCCCCCAATAAAGCCTGCAACTGCACGTCCGTCCCCCCAGAAGCAGGCCCTGAGCCCGCTAGCTGGGGACTGGCTGTCGAGACTGCACTATATTGCAGCCCACTCAATGTGTTCACAGACCCCCCCACATCAGCCGCCCCCAACAACCCCTGTAATGCATTGGTAAGTGTGAGAGAGGAATCAGGAAGTGATTACTTACTGGGCCGACCAGGGGGTGTCCCCGCCGCCGCTGCTCCCGAATCCGATGGCGCAGGATGCTCCTGCCGTTCTTCCTCATAACCCGCTCAGCTCTCCCTTGGACCGGTCACCGGGCGATTGCAGGGGCTCCGTGTCATCCATCCCCGGAGAAGAGGGCCTGGATGCTGCCGTCTCCTGACTGCGCTGGCCACGCCTCCCCACGCCGGCTCCTCCCATTGCTGGCACCGTCCTCTGCATTGACATCCCGGAAACCTGGCTGCTGGACCGCCCACTCCTCCTGGAAGAGGTACCGCTTCGGACTTCCGAGCCACCGGCTGAGGATGGGGAAAGCCCAGCGGCCGTTGACGTCATCCTCCCAGGCTGAGACCTCCCCCTGGCTGCAGACACAACACAGGAAGCGTCCGTCCTCTCACGCTGCCCTCGTGGAGCGGGCGGGGGGGAAATGCTGGGTCCTGCCGACGCCCCACCCACTGAGCTCCGCCCATGCTGAGGATTCCGTCCAGGAACCACAACGGCAGAAACTGGGTGTCGTTTTGCCGGTGGTCCTGATGGGTCCCGCTCGGGGGGCTCCTAATGTGGCGTGAAGCTCTGGGGGAGGCTTCCGGTGAGAAACGCTCCGGAGGCCGCGACCTCCGGGCGCGTGGAAGGTCCTGTCCCCTTACCTCCTCTCCAGCCTGAGTTCCGAGGAGTATAGCCACTTGGCTGTGCAGCCATCCAGGGCCGTGAGTGCTTGCATCAGCCCGCAGCTGGGCTAATAAGCTGTCAATGTCCGCCATTGCTCTCTTCTCTGGGGAAACAAACTTCCTCTTCTTCACAATTCTCCCCGCAATGCTGCCCGGGACACCCTTCCTGATCCCTAAATAACCTAAACCCCTGCCCCTTCAACATTACTTTTATCCAATCCCCTCACAATTCTTCTAAAACAACTTCCATTTTAACCCTTGCTGTACCCTTATCCCCCTGTCATGCCGGCCTTCTGCTAGCTTCATTTTATTCCACCTGCTCCAGGCCTCCCTGAAATTGGATAAATTGTAAAAAATTGCTCACACACTATAAACAGTGAAATAATCATATGTGACAATAAGGCTCCTTTCAAACTGAGGCGCTTTGCAGGTGCTAAAGTGCTAAAAATAGCGCCTGCAAAGCGCCCCGAAAGAGCTGCTCAATGCACTCCAGTGTGAAACCCCCGAGGGCTTTCACACTGGAGCGGTGCGCTTGCAGGGTGGTCATAAAAGTCCTGCAAGCCGCATCTTTGGAGCGCATTAGGAGCAGTGTAATTACCGCTCCTAAAGCGCCCCTTCCCATCGAAAACAATGGGGCAGCGCTGCAAACCCGCCCGCAAAGCGCTGATGCAGCGGTGCTTTGCGGGCGGTTTTAACCCTTTTTCGGCCGCTAGCAGGGGGTTAAAACCGCCCCGCTAGCGCCGCTAAAACGACGGTAAATCGGCGCTATATTTAGCGCCACTGTACTGCTGGCGCCCGCACACCTCAGTGTGAAAGTAGCCTAAAAGAACTATATTGATCACTGTGTGACACTCGCAGTGCTAAAATCCAAATAATTGTAGCAAATTTGAACAATTGCCCATACGTTATCAATACACAAATGATGATAAATGCACTAAAAACAGTCCACTGTAACATTCTTATGCCCTGTACACACGGTCGGATTTTCCGACGGAAAATGTGTGATAGGACCTTGTTGTCGGAAATTCTGACCGTGTGTAGGCTCCATCACACATTTTCCATTGGAATTTCCGACACACAACGTTTGAGAGCAGGCTATAAAATTTTCCGACAACAAAATCCGTTGTCGGAAATTCCGATTGTGTGTACACAAATCCGACGGACAAAGTGCCACGCATGCTCAGAATAAATTAAGAGGCGAAAGCTATTGGCTACTGCCCCATTTATAGTCCCGACGTACGTGCTTTACGTCACCGCGTTCAGAACGATCAGATTTTCCGATAACTTTGTGTGACCGTGTGTATGCAAGACAAGTTTGAGCCAACATCCGTCGGAAAAAAATCCACAGACTTTGTTGTCGGAATGTCCGACCGTGTGTACGGGGCATAAGTGTAAGAAATTGGTGTATCCAGTGTGTCCATCACTTGCCTGATCTGTAACAAAGTAGCGATGTTGCCATTCATGCACAGTGGTGGCATATTTTCCTGCATGCATGGTAGCGACATCATGTTTTTCAAGGCCAGGAGAGTGGGCATGTTTTCAGCAATATTTGTTGCACTATAGAAAAGTGATCCTTGACAACATTTTATAAACAACTCCTGCCTGCTGCCTATGTACAAATCCAAGATAAAGCCATGTTCCCGCAAGCAACACTCATCTTGCTTTCTAAGACAAGGACACTATCGCAACAGAAAAATCAAACCAGGCATGCTCAATGCCATATTACTGAAGTCTGTTTTAAGGCAATTAACTGCTTGCCAGCTGCCAGCAGTACATTTACTGTTGGAGGGAAGCATCGCCAGGCACCATGACGTACCCGTACATCACGTTGTACTTCCTAGTTTAGAGGCATGCATGCAGGGCTGGACTGGGACAAAAATTTGGCCCTGGACTTCATCCAGACCGGCCCACTTTACTCCAAACACCTGGTATTGGCGCTTCA
Organism: Lithobates clamitans; assembly: GCA_037952925.1. Lineage (NCBI taxonomy): Eukaryota > Metazoa > Chordata > Amphibia > Anura > Ranidae > Lithobates > Lithobates clamitans. The sequence goes on from JBBGZY010000626.1 coordinate 2,113,908, forward strand.
ATCTTCTCGGCACCATGGTTGTTATGGTGTCAGGATGATTGAAGCGCATTATTTCTATTATTACATTGTAATATAATATGAAATAGTTCAACTCACCATAATGCAGAATCAGTGGGAGCCCTGAGTGTGTCACCTGCCACGTCACTTGCCACATCGCCTGCCACCAGATGCAGTGTGTCACTTGCTACGGCACTTGTCAGCAGAGGCAGCTTGTCACTTGCCACGTCGCCTGCCACCAGATGCCGCATGTCAATTGTCATGTTACCTCCCACCAGATGCAGAACGTCACTTGCCACGTCACGTCAGCAGAGGCAGCTTGTCACTTGCCACCTTGCCTGCCACCAGGTGCTGCATGTCACTTGCCACATCGCCTGCCACCAGATGCAGTGTGTCACTTGCTACAGCAATTGTCAACAGAGGCAGCTTGTCACTTGCCACGTTGCCTGCCAGCAGATGATGCATGTCACTTGCCACGTTACCTGCCACCAGATGCAGAACATCACTTGCCACGTCACTTGTCAGCAGAGGCAGCTTGTCACTTGCCACCTTGCCTGCCACCAGGTGCCGCATGTCACTTTCCACCATCGCCTGCCACCAGATGCAGCGTGTCACTTGCCACCAGATGCCGCATGTCACTTGCCACGTTACCTGCCACCAGATGCAAAACGTCACTTGCCATGTCACTTGTCAGCAGAGGCAGCTTGTCACTTGCCACGTCGCCTGCCACCAGATGCTGCATGTCACTTGCCATGTTGCCAGCCACCAGGTGGCACATGTCACTTGCCACCATCGTCTGCCACCAGATGCAGCGTGTCACTTACCACGTCGCCTGCCACCAGATGGCACATGTCACTTGCCACGTTACCTGCCACCAGATGCAAAACGTCACTTGCCACATCACTTGTCAGCAGAGGCAGCATGTCACTTGCCACCATCGCCTGCCACCAGATGCAGCATGTCACTTGGCACGTCGCCTGCCACCAGATGCTGCATGTCATTTGCCACGTTGCCTGCCACCAGGTGACACATGTCACTTGCCACCATCGCCTGCCACCAGATGCCGCATGTCACTTGCCACGTTACCTGCTACTAGATGCAAAATGTCACTTGTCAGCAAAGGCTGCATGTCACTTGCCACATTACCTGCCACCAGATGCAAAACATCACTTACCACGTCACTTGTCAGCAGAGACAGCTTGTCACTTGCCACGTTGCCTGCCACGAGATGCTGCATGTCACTTGCCATGTTGCCTGCCACCAGGTGCCGCATGTCACTTGCCACCATCGCCTGCCACCAGATGCAGCGTGTCACTTGCCACGTCCCCTGCCACCAGATGCTGCATGTCAATTGCCACGTTGCCTGCCACCAGGTACTGCATGTCGGTTCCCGGTGGCAGCTCCTAATTCAAATTGATGACAAGCCTAGACTCTTGCACAGTGTTTCAATGCCTTTCACCCTACTAACTTTGACAGTAACTGGAATAAAAGTTGTTTTAATGCTACATTTGGTGCTGTGTATCTCTCTCTTCTCCCCTGTCTCTGAAACTGGTCCACTGAGCCATCGGCCCACTGGGAATCTCCCGGTAGTCCCGATGGTTAGTCCATCCCTGCATGCATGCAGGCATGCATGCATGCTGATATGTGTTGTGATTGGACAAAGCATGAGTTTGTCAGCAGGTTACAGCAAATCATTTTGGATGTATACCTACTGATCGGCTGTGGACAGTGGAAGATATCCCCTCTATTACTTTTCATGTACTTTTTTCTACTACTATAACTGCATATGTTTACATGTGACACTATTAGTTGCCTTAAAAGTCCGCTTACGGGAAATCTTTCTCTTTTTCTATTACTTTTCTTGGGACAACCCAAAATTTGGGATTTTTTTTCACTTTCAATGATAACGCTAAATTGGACAAATAGAGAGTGAATCTAACAGGGGTACACACTGCAATAAAATCTGAAAGGATTTTTGGAAGTGCAGCCATCCGGAATTATTCCCTTATGTTACACAGCATGCGAACTGGGCTAGCACCTGACTAGTGTGTGTGGCGATTAACCAGAGACTCACTCACTTGGAGAGGTTTTTCTTATGCTGGCCATACACTATACAGAAAATCGGACGAAAAATCGTTCATATAGACACTTCGTTCGTTTTTCGGCAAGTTAATGGGCACAAATCGAACGTACGATAAATTGCAAGTTTAATGCGTTCTTCGTCCGTGAAAAAACGAATGGTTGCTACTGCGCATGGTTGAAAATCATTTAACCCGGAAGGGAAATATTCGTGCCAAATACGTTCGCGTCAAAACGTCATGACAAATCGTTAACACCAACTATATAAAGGCCCGCACACACGATCTGACTTTTTGACAACAAACATGCAAATTAGCAGTTCTGGAGCAACATCTGACCGTGTGTATGCTCCATCGGACAAATGTTTTCTGTTTTTATCGGACTTTTGTTGGCTACGAACGGACAAACTTTCTGGCAACAAAACTCAGATCGTGTGTGCACAAAATACCATCGGACTTTAGTCCAAAGTACAAACACGCATGCTCGGAAGCAAGGACCAGCACTAAATTTTAATGGCTTAATAATAAATCTGCTTTGCTGGTGATACTGACAGAGTACAGACAAACATATTTTAGTTAGGATTTGTGTTCTAGTGATAGCAATCCCAAAATGTTGTGTTTTTTAGGCCATTTTGGTTATTGTGCATTCACAACATAAATAAAATTACTAAATTATTAGACATGTTCTCTGTCATCACAATTAAAAATTAAAAATTAGAAACAAAAAGAGAAAACGATACACAGAAAAAGAAAAAATATAGCTTTTTAAATCATACTCAAATCAAAAAATACAACCTGCTAAATTATTAGCCCCTAAACTCCCCAGACCACTGGCCTTGTTGTGGATCCTTGGGGCTGATTTTGCCACTGACCACCATGCTGCTCAGGTGGGTGGGCTTGCTGGGGTGGGTAGGTTTGTTGTGGAGGAGTGTTGTTCAAATCACACACATGATATTTAGTGGTTAGCTCTTGTTTCCTGGCCTTGCTGAAGAGCTGGATTATTAGAGCCTCACATAGCTCCCTTTGATCTGCGTCAAGCTCACGGAGCTTACTAGCAGTAAAACAGCCAAACCCTTCAGCACTATCGGGTGCTGTGTTGATCAGAGAAGTAGCCCTAGTTAAGAACTCAGCTGTGGCCTCATCCAGATGTTGGCTTTTCCTGGCCCTTTTTTTTGTGAGGATGCAGGGGAGGGATTCTGCACTCAATTGTCGTCTGGCTGCTGGGCCCAGGCTCTTCTTGGCTCTAAAGTTCCTGTGTGTGTAAAACCAACATCATTTTAATTTTTGGACATCAATCATCAACAATTTTCAGGTCATGACTTTTTAATTTGGAATGTGTCCAAATAGTAAAGACTATCATTCTGACTCCAGCATTTCTCATTCTTGTCCTAATCCTTTTTGGCCACTACTGTCTATTGATATGGGACTCACTTTTTTAACACAACAAATTACTATGCATTCAGGGGCGTAACTACCACCATATTGACCCATGCGGGCGCTATGGGGCCCGCAGCCGAGTGGGGCCCAGTGAGGATAAGAGCACCGCCGGCACAGTCTCCCAGCCAGGGGAAGAGAGAGGAGAGGAAGAGGCGAGCTGTCCGTATCAGCAGAGAGCTGAATTGCCCGATGTAAGAGCTTTCATTAGAACTTCCAGTGTTCCCGGGGCTCACGTCACATAGCTCCACCTTTTGGCCCGGTGCATTTGATAGACAGAACGCCGATCCAATGCGGGACATGTGACGTCATCAAAGGCGTCGGGCCAAGAGGTGGGGCTATGTGATGAGCCCCGGGAAGACGGGAAATTCTAATGAAAGCTAGTACAGCGGGCATTCCCGCTCTCTGCTGATCCTAGTAGCTTACCTCTTCCTCTGCATAGGTGGGGCTGTATGGTGCACAGGCAGACCAGGCTGTATCGGGCACAGGTCATGCTGTATGTGGCACAGGTCACGCTGCATTGACACTAGGGCAGCTGTGGGGGGGGGGGCTGTTTGCAGGGAGCCCCATACAACATTTTCAAATTTGAAAACCTAAAACTCTATGGTAGAATTCAAAAGTGATAATTTTAATAGATAATATGCAAGCTAATTGCCATTAGGGATGAGCCGAACACCCCCCTGTTTGTTTCGCAACAGAACATTTGAACAGGCAAAAAATTGGTTTGAACACGTGAACACCATTAAAGTCTATGGGACTTGAACATGAATAATTAAAAGTGCTAATTTTAAAGGCTTATATTCATGGTATTGTCATAAAAAGTGTTTGGTGACCCGGGTCCTGCCCCAGGGGACATGTATCAATGCACAAAAAAGTTTACAAAACGGCCATTTTTTCCTGAACAGTGATTTTAATAATGAATAAAGTCAAACACTAAAAGTGTAATATTCCTTTAAATTTCGTACCTGGGGGGGTGTCTATAGTATGCCTGTAAAGGGGCGCATGTTTCCCCTGTTTAAAACAGTCCGACAGCAAAATGACATTTAAAATGCAAAAAATGTCATTAAAAATTACGAACGGTAGCGACAGAATTTAGAAACAGCTTCTTTTCGCGGGTACTCTCGGATTGCCTTTGTCTCGCACCCAAACAGAACGTAATCTTACATCACACGCTCGTTCAATTGATATACACTACCTATGCGTGAAAACTCCGCTCTCCGAACGGCATGACGCATTCGTTCGTACCGTGTGTTAACTTGACATAGACGGCGCATGCCTGAAACTCCGCCCCTGACGTTCTTTTTCTATAATATTCCCTGCCCCTTTTCTCTTAGGTGCGCAGTGAGGAGCAACATGGCGGAGACACATGTGTCAGGATCCAGGAGGAGATGTAAGGCCACCAACATGTCATTTGCAGAAATGGTGGAGATGGTGTATATTTTAAAAAATGAGGATTATGATGGGAAACATGGCCCATATGCCCATCCAAATTTTGTTAAAGACAAAATATTAACTCATGTGGTGAAGGCTCTGGAGCGGAAGTTTGGGGTACACAAAAAGAAGCACCAACTGAGGAAGCGCTGGTCTGACCTGAAAAACAGGGACCTGGATCAGTACCTCAAAATAAAGAAGGAACTTCGAAAAAGTAAGTACTTGTCATGTGTCCCATTTACGATTCTTCACTTGCCTGCTGCTCCATGTGCTTTTCTTGACTGTTATACTGAATGTAGGTGGGAAATAACGCTCGTGGGTAGGAAATAACGTTCGCAAGGACCAACAGTGATCGTTTGCCAATAAATACGATTTTTTTAGCTGATATAGGCTTATGACTGTTTTGGTCATGATAATTTATGTGATTGAACGAATTTTAAAGACATTGTTGTCTTTGAAATTTTAATTAATTGCTAAATAGATTCAGTGGAATGTAAGGAGAGGACACTCAGCAGCTGTTTACACATCTGGACTCAGGAGCACTAGTGTGGGACACCAGAAAAACTTGGCCAAAAAAGGTAAGTATTGCATTTTGGGTCAAAGATATTTTTAATCATGTCTTCAACTTGGTTCTCTTCCTAAACAGACAATTGTACACCACTTGAAAGCAATGTTTCATATTCCTATTTCTGGCCATAAATATCTGTGTGCTAAGTATACCTTTTTTTAATTTCTCATAGTGAATCAAAGACGCAGACAACAGGGTCAACAGGACCCCCAACCTCGCTGGGACCCCCAACCTGAACCCAGCACCAGCGTCACAGAAGATGTTGAGGAAAGAGAGGTGGGGGAAGTGGGAGTGTGTACCTCACCAGGTGAGTGTCTGACACCCCAGCTTCAGGTAATCTATGTATGCCTGCATATTTCTAAATACATTTCTAAATACAAATACATTTCTAAATACATGTTTTTTATCACATTTTTAGGTGATGTTCTGGTTGTGGAAGACCAAGCCGACCATTTCACGTCGGACAGCGCCCAAAGGCTCATTGGGCAGATAATGCTATGGAACGGCGAAATTGATGCCATGCAAAATCGTCTCGACAGAATGCAGCAGGAAATGAAGGACATGATAGATGTTTTGGGTAGAATCTAAACCCTTTTGACGTCCATAAACATTTATCATGTTCTTCATTTCCTGCTGCATGATTATGTCCACATTAAAATTTGGATATGTTTGTAAACATGTTTGTTTATTTTTGTAATTAAAAACCCCAAAATTACCGATAGATTATGTTTGTAAAAAAAAATATTTAAAAAAAAATAATGAAAAAAAAATAAAAAAAAAATAATGAAAAAAAAAATTACAAAAAAATAATGAAAAAATATTTACAAAAAAATAATGAAAAAAAATGAAAAAAAAAATTACAAAAAAAATTTTTACAAAAAAAATATTTAAAAAAAAATATTTACCAAAACTACAAAATTATATATATATTTGATTTAAAAAAAACCCTATATATTTAATGTTAAAAATTACAAATTTTACAAAAATTTTCTAATTATATATATTGCTTAAAAAACCAAAAAAAATATTTATAATAACCAAAATAATTTTATATTTGCATATTTAGTACAAGTTTAACTTTGTAAGTTCCAGTTCATTAGACAAGTTCTGTTTTCCAACATGCCTGTTTGTGAAACTAAAAAAACACACATGAATGTGCACAGATAAAAACATTTTCGAACAAAAACAATGTGTGGTTTCTTATTTCAATGCTCAATACCAGTATATTTGTTAAGTTGCTGTGGTTACATTGACAGTGTACTCTAAAATGTGTGTAGCTGAGACACAGCACAATATAATAGTTAGCTCAAAGTGAGATTGTCACCTCATGTTGCACATCAGGTTGGTTTGGCAAAAATGTGGCAAAAATGACAAAGATCAAGGCTATTTGCAAAGCTAGTAAACAGACAACAGTAGTTCAAAGAAAATATCATTTTATTAAGAAGTCAAATAATTAATCAGCAAGTAAAAAAGTAGTCCATATATTGTTCATGGACAAGACGGGCATTCTGGGAGCCCAAACCAGCACATGCACTTTCCAGAGCTGGCATCACAGCCTATTGAGCTGGTCGGGAAAAAGGCTCATCACTTTTCCCTGAGGCAATGTAGCCTCATCTGCCCCAAAGACAAAATTTAGTCCCTCAATATTGTCCTGAGCATTTTGAAAAATTAAGGTCCCTTTTTGTATACGATCCTAAAATTCGGTACGTATCATCACACCTCCGTCAGAGTGGCGTCCATTCATCCCAACATCCAAAAAAGGATAAATTGTAATTATATGCTCCCTCACCCCCTCTGGTGGCACATTCAAAAACTTTAAGGGGGGGGGGAGTTGAATGGGTAGCTGGTTTTGACAAGTAAACCTCTACACTTCCATGAGAGCTAAATGCATGAAAAATTAAGTTTTATTTTGCCTGACCATCCATCTTTAGAACATTGTCAGGCCAGTGGCCAGGTAAGAAGTGGCCAAATCCGCAAATAAGAAGGCACATTGTTCAATTCTATACACAATTTGACATACATCGGAAAAAATAATAACAATGTTCGTTAATTAGGATTATTCCTTTTTGATAAAGTTATAAACCCAGGAAGTCAGCACAGCACAGGGGTGGTGGAAGCCCCTCATAATGAACACAGCACAGGGATGGTGGGAGCCCCTCATAATGCTAAATTCATCATAACAAACGTATCATTTGGACCTTTTGAAGGTAATCTTGCAGTCCCTTGCACTACATGCTTTTGAGAATTTATGCAGCAATCTTAACTAAAAAAATAAGGTATACTATGTATGTGTTTAGCAAAATCAGCAGATAGAGTAGTTATATCGGTTGACTCTGTTTTTTTTGTTTTTTTTGGGGGGGGGGGGAATAAGTGTTTGCACAACCAAAAAGGGACTCTTGCACTCTGCATGAATTTAAAGGACAGGAATAAGATTGGGACACATTTTAGGGGGTGTTTGTGGTAAACCTAAAAATGAAGCATAAAAAAATACAGTGTTAAGTTACTAGGCTAGGTGTGTATGGGCCCAGGGTAGCATGCTTGGGAGATTAGTGAAGGAAAATATGCATGTAGGCCACCAAAAAGGTTACAGCATGCATGAGGACAAAGAGGACATTCATTCACAGCATATTACAAAAATGGGAAGGATGGAATACTAAATTTAGAAAATACTTTACAAAAACATGAAGGTGATATTAAATACAAAAAATTACACGAATATAGTCCTTCTGCAGGACTTGGATAATAGCACTACATGTCTCAGGAATAATCACTCCCAGAGCCTGGGGAGAGATACAAGTGGTAAACTTGATATCCTGGGGACTCCTCCCTGTCGCCAAATAACGTAAGGTAGCTATGAGCCTTTGCTCTGCTGGAATAGCAGCCCTCATGCAGGTGTCCTGCTTCATGATATAGGGGGACAGCAAGGACAATAGTTGCTGAAAGCAGGAGTCCGTCATCCGGAGATAATTCCGATAATCATTTGGATTATTCTCCTGCAGCTCACGCAGCATGGGCATATGGCTTAATTGGTCACGATTAAGTAGCCAAGTTTTGACCCAAATAATCCTCATTCTACTACTCTGACTATTCCTGGACCGGGCTAGAGTCACAGCAAGAACTCCAAGCCCATAAACAACACACTCTCTCCTAGGATTGCGTAACATGGCTGGTTGTCCTACAAACGGTCGGAAACGCAAAGTAACGCACGGAACTGAAAACCACGAATCTGCACTGACTAAACGTCTAATAATTAGAAATTAGCAGAGGGAGCCCGAAGCGTGACGCCGAAGAATCTAACGTCTTCTTTGGAAGTGTCATCCGTACGTTGTAACGTCACTACGTTCGTGTTTGTTGCCTAAACGTCAGACCGTCTGTATGCAATACAAGTTCAGAGACAAGGCCCTTTTTCCAAAAAAGCCACGGGAAAGTTTGTACAAGGTCCGATCGTGTTTATGGTGCTTAACACACACCGAACAGAACGTTGTCTTGCCACTGACCGGACAAAGGATTACACCGGCCAATACACAGAAGATTTGTAAGAACTGAAGGTAAGCAGACCATTACAATAGTTCTAGGGTATTAATTGTTAGGTGTAGTTTGGCAACTGAACAATGATGCATTTTTTATTATTACAGGAGCAATGGTGGACAAATTTACGTCACCACATTTCCTGCCACAATTCATTGAAATGTACCGAGACCTTACATGTCTATGGAAAGTGCGTTTCAAAGACTACTCAGATCGTCAAAAACGTAAAGAAGCGTATACTAAATTAGTGGAACTATGCACTGTTGTGTATGCAAAAGCAGATATATCCTATGTGACCAAAAAAATAGCCAATCTGCGTACGATCTTCAAAAAAAATTAAATAAAATTAATGAATCAAAAAGATCTGGTGCAGGTGCAGATGAAGTATATGTGCCACGCCTGTGGTATTTTGAGCGTCTACGTTTTCTGACTGACCAGGAGGAAGCACGACCCTCTGTGTCAAGTTTAGACAGTATCAGTGAGAATATTTCAGGAGATGAAGAAGATGGAACATTTGAGGAAATGGCAGACAGTCAGGTAAAGTCATAATATTATGTTTATACACTTTTATATATACATATCTGAAAATAAAAATTGAAGAGAATACATACAAAATTCAAAGCACATGTACCTTGGTAATTTTTTTATTTAAACAAAAATATTACATGACACCTGTATTTAGTAATGAAATAAGAGATAAATGCAGCCACTCAAATTTACATAGCATTTAGATATTGTTTTGCCAATCTACTGCTCCAGGACCCAGAAAATATCGCATATAATCCATGCGATTCTGACGAGCGACTTGACTGGAGAGACGTGGTGGGGCACGGCCTAGGTTTAATAACCCTTCTGTATCATTACGCCACTCACCAGGCGTGACATCCCCAGACAAAGTATCTTCCCGGTCCAACAGGGATTGTGGCATGTAGGTGGAGCTAGTACGCCTTAAGAAGTTATGCAAAACACAGCAACAATGGACTATTGTGTCAATTTTTGGGGGGGCTACATTTATTGCTGTATGGAAAATCCTAAAGCGGTTGGCCATAATACCGAACACATGTTCGACAACTCGTCTAGCACGAGATAACCTGTAATTAAAAATTTTTTGCTCAGGTGTCAGGTTTTTAAGGGCAAAAGGTTTCAAAACATGCTCAGATAACGCAAACGCGTCATCTGCAACAAATGAGAAGTTTAGTCCTTCCACTGTGTCCTCTTGGGATGGTAGATGTAGAAAGTGGTTTCCTCTATTATTCCCCCATCCGAATTTCTTCCATTTTTCCCAATGTCCACAAATATAAATTCATACTTGGCATTCACAATTGCCATTAGGACAATGCTAAAGTAGCCTTTATAATTGTAGTAGAAGGTGCCAGATTTTGCTGGGGGCATTATCCGAACATGCTTGCCGTCTATGGCACCACCACAGTTTGGAAAATTCCAATAGTCTTGAAATTGTTTGGCAGTTGCTTTCCATTCCTCCACAGATGCCGGCAGCTGTGCAAAGGTAAAAATATATGTTAAAAAAATATTTAAGGCTTAATTGTCAAAAAATTATAACAATTGGCTTTATTATACAGGATCTATTTGGCGGTGAAACACAAACTGTCACATCACCACCAGTAAGCATTACCAAAAAGAGAAAGACAAAGCAAGATGCATTAGGCAACTTTCTACTACAAGCATCTGCAGCGTTAAATCAGAAGAGGGATGAATGTGATGACCTGGGTGCATTTGCAGCAAAGAAAATGCGCAGGATGTCAGAAGACCAAAAACAATTACTGGAACCATTACTCATTCAACTTCTTAATAAAGGGTTAAGGGGGGAGCTGACCACAAATACACACTTAGCTGAGCACAAAACCACACACCCACAATCATTGCAAGTACCTCAACAAATGCATCAGTGGCACGTATCATTCCCACAGCAGGATCGTCAACAAAGCAACTGGGGACATGATTATCAGTACACATCTTTGTGAATCACATACATTTGGGTTAAAATATGTTATGTTTGTCAGTTTGACATGTTATGAACTAGTTTGAGTTTACTGATATGTTTAGAGCTTCTAAAATCAAAGTTAAACAAAGCAAGCTGTACAGTGTTTGAGAGTTAAAAATAAAAGCACTGTGTCATTACCTTTAAGTATTCCTCTTGCATGATCCTTATGATGGCTTGGCAGGGCTCAGGTATGATGCGGCCAAGTGACTGGGCAGAGATTCTAGTAGTGAATTTTAAGTCTTCATAACTTCTGCCAGTTGCCAGAAAGCGAAGTGTTGCTACCAGTCTCTGCTCTGCTGGGAAGCTTGGTCTTAAGACTGTGTCCTTTTTGGTTATAAGGGGTGACACTTTACTCAGTAAGAGCTGAAAGGACTCATCAGGCATCCTCAGATAGTTCCGATAGTCATCTGGATTATTTTCCTTGAGCTCTCGAACCAATCTCATATGAGAGAAGTCATCCCGGTTCTTCAGCCACTCTTTACTCCATAGCCTTCGCCTTTTGCCTCTGGGTTCCTCTGCTTGCTGTATAGCCATCACTCCAAGCATGACTATGGCAATGGTCCTCTCATCCACATCCATATTGTAGGTGGTGCAGTAGACTATGCACAGGGTTCGTTCCGACGTACGTACGAACGTATGTTGCTCCTCTGGGCATATACGTCAAACACAGGAAGCCACAGTGCAGAGGTCAAACACATTTTGACACTTCCTTTTATAAATGCAAAAAACGAACAATAAACAATACATTGCTGTTCATAAACGATTTAACGTTCGAAAATCTTTACTTACCTGATGGCGTGATCGTTTGCGGTCACTACCGAACGCTCTTTTTTCGAAAATGGGTTCGGCCGATTTTCTGTATAGTGTATGGCCAGCATTAGTTCATTGAAAATCTGACAGGTGTTCTAATCCATCTGCACTCTATCCAAAACTAAAAGAAAAGTTTTGCCTTTAGTTTTACTTTAACCCCTTGATTGCCCTCCTGATCACCCCTGTCCCCCAGCCAGTGGCATAGCGTGGGTTGTCAGCACCCGGGGCAAGGCAAGTAATTTGCGCCCCCTAACCTGCGGACTTTTAGCTCTCCTATCAAATACAATAGTACTGACCTACCTGATTCCTATACTGACCGTTACACTAACCTACTTGATTTCAACACTGACCAACCTGATTCCTTTACTGACCATTACACACTACACTGACCACTATACTGTCCACTACACTACACTGACCACTATACTATACTGTCCACTACACTATACTGACCACTACACTATACTGTCCACTACACTATACTGACCACTGCACTATACTGTCCACTACACTACACTGACCACTATACTAAACTGACTACTATACTGTCCACTACACTGAGAACTACACTGACCACTATACTGTCCACTACACTACACTGACCACTATACTGATCACTACACTATACTGTCCACTACACTGACCACTATACTGTCCACACCACTACACTACACTGTCCACTATACTGTCCACTACACTATACTGACCACTACACTGACCACTATGCTGTCTACTACACTGACCACACCACTACACTGACCACTATACTGTCCACACCACTACACTACACTGTCCATTGCACTGTCCACTATACTGACCACTACACTGACCACTATACTGTCCACTACACTGACCACACCACTACACTGACCATTATACTGTCCACTACCCTATACTGTCCACTACACTATACTGGATAGTAATAGCAGGTAATGTGGCGCTTACTAATAAAAACCAAATAATTGTGATGCTTCAGGAATTAAAGAATAAAAAATAGCTAAAATGTGCAATTAATAATCTTATCACAAAATAACCTAATCTATAAAACAATTACTTGGATATTCCAAAGGGAAGGATCCAAAATAAATAGTGTCCTTGAAATTAATCTCTCATATAAATTGTATAGCAAATGATTAACAAACCAATGCAAACCAATGCTATAACATGCTATGCTAAATACATGAATGAATGTGCAAAAACAGTAATCAGCTTTCTGAACAATGTTCAATTGTGTCCTAGGAAAGTGACTAAACTCACATACCGTATATGCCAATAAAGCCGCAAGGACTCTTAGCTGTGGATGGTAGGAGTAAAAGGAAAGTCTGATGCTGTAAAGAAGAATACTGCATAGGAACCCGGAATGTTAAGTCAATGAATCAGGGTAAGCTGGATGTGGTCATACAGAAGATGGCAAGATTAAACATCAATATCTTGGAAATTAGTGAACTAAAATGGACTGGAATAGGTGAATTAAACTCAGATGACTACTATATCTACTACTGTGGACAAGAATCTCTCAGAAGAAATAGTGTAGTCCTCATAGTCAACAAAAGAGTGAGAAAAGCAGAACTGGGGTACAATACCAAAAATTACAGCATGATCTCAGTCCGTATCCAGGGCAAACCACTCAACATCACAATAATCCAAGTTTATGCACCAACTTTTGATGCTGAATGGACATCACAGGATGGTCAATTCAGAAATCAGATCGATTATATTCTCTGCAGCCAAAGATGGAGAAGCTCTATACAGTCAGTCAAAACAAGACCTGGAGCTGACTGTGGCTCAGACCATGAGCTTCTTATGGCAAAATTCAGGCTTAAATTGAAGAAAGTAGGGGCGTGGCCAAGATGGCGCTGTGAGCGGCGGCTTTTTAGAGAGCTCCGCATCTCTGCATCTTTAACCGGATCCAGTGCTACCAAATATCCCTGACAATCAATCCCTGCTGACCAGGAGGGTGCCTGGACGTCCCGACTGCTGAGGGGGGAGTGTGAATTTTATTCTCGGACCGCGATCGGCGTCCCGCCCGGATGTCTCCCGGCCTACCTCGTGCAGCTAGGCCGCCGCCACAGCCTTTCCTGGCGGGCCCTGGCGCGGGACGGAGGATCCTAAGTGCGACCGGCTCTGCAGAGTGGGGCTCCCCAACCAACACAGGCCACGGACGGAAGCAGGGAGATCCGGCATTGAGTGGCTATAGGCCGAACCCGGGACGAATCCCCCCCACGAGATACTAGGCCTTTCCTGACGGCCCACAGCTTCCGGACTGGCCTGGATGTAATCCGTGCCCTCAGCCTGGAAGAAGGTGTCTTGAGAGGGCTGGAGGGCACTGGCTAAGAAGCGGGAGAAGGCTTGGAGCACCCCCAGCCCAGACATCCTGAGTGAGACAGGCTTTGGCTGGATTGAACACCCCTGCAGGCCCTTGGATGCCTGAAGAGGACAGCTACTGTACCCCAGAGGTCGCAGGTAAGGGGGAAGACTGCCTGGGGGGGCACACTCAGCACTGGTCATTCTACCTGACTACCCCTGACCCCACTGACAAGCTCCCACAGCTGCTTACAGATTATTGCCCAGTGAAGGGCCCCAGACATCTGAATGAGGCACAGGAACTCTAGTGGAAAGTACAGCAAAGGGGGCAAAAGATTGACCTTTCCGCCACAGTTGGATTCCCCTCAGATGCCCACCTACCCCTGTGCGGAGGTTTCCACCACTCGCAGTGCCCATAGAGCCTCACAGATGAGCCTCATGGAACCGAATGAGTCCCGACCCCCCTGGCTGGTGGACGTCATGGCGGCCATTGCCACTTGCCAATCCACGCTAACAACAAAAATTGAGGCTGTTCAGTTGGATATGGGTCTAATCCGCCAAGATATAGACAAACTTAGTTCGCGAGTCACTGAGACGTAACAAAGATTGAGTACCAATGAAGACACAACGGGGGAACACAGAGCAGCACTCCGCACACTTCAAACCAAAGTAAAGGCCCTGGAGTACAGAGCCAAAGATGCCTAGAATAGAAATCGGCGCAATAACCTCCGTATTGTCGGTCTACCTGAGGGAGCAGAAGGGAAGAATCCTACCTCCTTCATAGAGGGTATGTTACATGACCTCTTACCTGAGGCCCGCTGGTCGCCTCACTACACGTTTGAGAGGGCACACCGTATACCGCCTAAACCGGGACTCGCTACCACAGATCCGCTGATCGACTAACCGGTATGTGCCGCATGACCCCCTTCATTGTTTGCTCAAATTGACCTGGGCCCAGGTCTGAGTTACCACACGAACTACCCCATGGATGATTTATCTTTGTTGCACCTGTTGTGCCCAGTTTAAACCCATTGTGTGTGCGGATTTGATGGTGGTAGTTAACTACCCATATCGGTAACATCTAAGTTAGTGCCCCTGCCAAAGGATATGGTCAGGAGACTGTTGGGATATGACGTTCCTCTACACATGGTTGTTCCCTTCGTGGAGCACTAGAGTTCATACTATGTGTGTTCTCCTTTTGCTGGATCGACTTCACTGTGGGATGCAATATGGTTTACTTTCCTCCTTATGACTCTTAGTTCCTCACACCTGTTATATTAAGAACAGCGGAAATCTCACACTTGGAAAGCTGCTTGAACTGCTGCTTGCCCCCCCTCCCTAGGTAGTCTCGGGGGGCTAGGCTCGCCTCTTCCACGGACCCCCTGTTGCAGCCGGCGAGCTGAATCAGTTTGGGATGGAAACCCGCCTCAGTTTGGGGGTCGGGTGGGGTGGGGTGTTGGCATAGTTCCCCTAACGGGGCTAGTTTAATTTACTTCAGGTATTGGGCTCCTATAACTGTTTTTAGTTTGGTTTTGTTTTTGTTCTATAATTGCACTAAAATAATTGATTTATCAGCATTGCATTGTTTCCAGATGTGTCCATTTTGGGTCCGGAGGTCCAATTCAGGAGCCGTGATCTATATTGATCCTAATATTCTTATCATCCCTAGTACCCATGTCCTCCCTTAATATCATTTCCTGGAACACCAGGGGGTTGAATCCCCGGTAAAGCGCTCCCTGGTGTTCCAATTCCTCAAAGCTTACAACCCACATATATGTGTGCTCCGAGAAACGCACCTCGTAGGAAGTAGGGTTATGGCCCTTAAAAAGCCATGGGTGGGCTACCACTACCACTCCACGCACTCCAGTTTTTCCAGGGGTGTTACTATTCTGGTACTGAAGTCTCTTCCTTTCCGGCTTTTGGACTTGGCCCTGGACCCTGACGGTCGGTATGTTATCATTCATGCTAAGATTTACTCTCTAACGTGGACCATTGTGGGCTTATGTTTACCCCCTCCGGCTTCCTTGCTGGTGCTCAATCAAATCACCAGCAAGATGGCTGAGTTTGCCTCTGACAATACTATCATTCTGGGTGATTTCAATTTGGTCCCCAGACCCGGATCTTGACAGACTGACGACTGCGGGACGTCATTGCCCTGGGTTGGCTGAATGGGCAGATACCTACGGCCTGACAGATGTTTAGAGGTGGAGACACCCCCAGGCCCAGGCATTTACGTGTCATTCGGCCTCCCATAGAACATACTCCCGCATAGATCTGGTCTTTGCTGGGAGCCCGGTCTTCCCAAGGGTCACAGACATACAAATATTGCCTAGGGGAATCTGCGATCATGCACCCTTGCTGTTGTCATTGGACCTCTCCCTGGGCTCAGTTGACAAGCTATGGAGGCTCTCTAGATTTTGGATTTCAGGCACTACAGTGGAATCTCAATTTAGAACTGAGTTGACTAACTACTGGGCGGTAAATGGAGGCTCGGCGGACCCTACAGTTGTGTGGGATGCCTTCAAGGCCACGACGAGGGGACACTACCAGACCATCATTGCCAGAGTTCGCAGGGAACGTAGGGCAGACTTGATAAAGGCTGAGAGGGAGGCGATTAGCGCTGAGGTTCTTTTTGTTTGCACTCGAGACCCCATACATTATTCACATTTACAACTTATGACTAAGGAGGTTATTCACCTTCGTACCTCTCTTACCCAGAAGAAAATGTTAGAACAGTCCCAACAGATCTTTGAACAGGGGGAAAGGTCGGGCCGGCTGTTGGCCTGGCTCTCTAGGGAACAGTCAGGAGGGATGAGCACCTCACATATCAGGGAGCCCTCGGGACAGCTGATTCACACCCCAGACGGGATCAATTGCTGTTTTGCAGAATTTTACAAATCCCTTTACACATCTAGGGCAGATTATAGTAAGGCGGACCTGACAGCATACTTAGCTGACATTGACATTCCAACCCTTACCGAAACGTATCGTAACAAACTTGACTCCCCTATTACGACCTTGGAGATAATCCAGGCACCTAAATCAATGCAGGCAGGGAAAACACCGGGACCCGACGGTATCCCAGTGGAGTTTTACAAACAATATGCTACAGAACTAGTTGATAAACTTCATAGCCTCTTCTCTGCATCGACGCTCCTCGAGAAACTCCCGGACACAATGAGTGAAGCGATTATAGTAGTGATCCCCAAGCCGGGAAAAGACCCCACATTATGCTCCTCGTATCGCCCTATATCCCTGCTGAATGTGGATGCAAAATTACTTGCAAGGTTTTGGCCAATAGGCTTAACTTGGTCATCACTGCCCTGGTCCACAGGGACCAAACGGGCTTCATGCCTGGAAGAGGCACTGATATCAATATCAGACGCCTTCTCACTCACATAGACAGAGCAGATGAGACGACTAAAGGAACGGTGGCCTCACTCAGCGCGGAGAAGGCTTTTGACTCCGTTGAGTGGGGTTACTTATGGGAAGTGCTCTCGCGATTTGGGTTTGGTTCAGGTTTCACGAACTGGCTTTGTATGTTATACCATGGCCCTTCAGCTAGAATCCGTACCAACGGTTGCCTATCAGGGAAAATTGAGGAAAAGCTGTCACTGTATGCGGATGATGCTCTGCTCTATTAAGCGTATGCATCATCCTCTCTACAGACTGCACTGGAACGAATTAACCGATTCGGTCGATACTCGGGGATTCGTATTAATTGGGACAAGTCGGTTTTTTTTTCCGCTCCATCCCTTGACCCCTAGGATGCCACATCCACAACTCAAATGGGTAGATGATTTCAAATACCTGAGGTTTAAAATCAGTTGTAAAGTGCAGGACTATATGGAAAACCATTTGCGACCACTCATGACACATCTAGCGGCTAGGTGTGCTGCATGGCGTTCCCTCCCGTTAACCCCTGTTGGCAGAGTTAATCTGCTAAAAATAATTTATCTTCCCAAATACCTATATTTCTTCCGCAATACCCCCATACACATTCCCAGGACTTTTTTCCGGAGGTTGGAGAGTCTGCTGATACACTTTGTCTGGGCTGGGAGGCCACCCAGGGTGACCAAACAGATATTATATCTCCCACTTTCGGGGGGGGATTGGCACTACCGAATTTTCAAATTTATTATTGGACGGCCATCCTGGTCACGGTTCGTTGGTGGTTCTCCCAACCCACACAGAATCTAGCTGTCACTCTAGAAGCAGCCATTCTGGGCTCCTTTGCTGCCCTGAGCAACCTCCCATTTCGTGGACTCCGGGCCAGTTCGTCTATGACAATTCTGATGCGAACTACAGTGAGGGTTTGGCAGGAGGCTAGGAAGATATACGGGAAACCCAATCACATTTCACTACACATGCCCCTATGGGGTAACCCTATGCTCCCTCACTTCTATAGTATACCGGACCCTTCTCTGTGGGCAAAAAAGGGAATCATTACCTTAAAGCACATAGTTCAAGATGGTAGGCTAATGACTTTTCAGGCCCTGAGGCAAACAATTGCACTTCCGTCCTCTTTTTAATTTAGGTACTGGCAGCTGAAGCATGCC
This sequence comes from Lithobates clamitans, assembly GCA_037952925.1. Classification (NCBI taxonomy): domain Eukaryota; kingdom Metazoa; phylum Chordata; class Amphibia; order Anura; family Ranidae; genus Lithobates; species Lithobates clamitans. Next base: position 2,132,619 of record JBBGZY010000626.1, read on the forward strand.
TTTGAAGCCCAGTTCCTTGCCCCCCTCACTTTGGAGCCGGACTCCATTGAGCGTGTCTTGATCTCCAGTGTGATAGGGAAGCCTCTCTCAATACTATATCTATATCTTACAGTAGAGTATGATACCAAATTAACCAAAACCTGGGAAAAATGGAGGATGGATATTCCTTCTCTAGACGAGGAGGAGTGGAAGGAGTGTTTCATTTCCTACATTTCTTCCATGATTGCTGCGTACTTCACCCCACAGAGACTGGCGTGCATTTATTATCAAAGAGACCCCAACTGTCAGAGATGCAAGCAGGAGGTGGGTACCGTCTGGCACATGGTCTGGTCTTGTCCCAAACTCCGACCTTTCTAGACAGCAGTGGCCTCTACACTTAGCAATGTTACAGGTTTAAATATACCGGTTGATCCTCAAATACTATTACTCAGCCATTTGGAAGATGGTGAGGGAGACAGGTATTGTAAATTGTGTCTTACCTTCTCATTATATTATGCTAGACGTGAAATTTTACTGAGATGGAAACTAGAAGAGCCTCCTATCCTGGCCTCATGGAGGAGGTCGGTGACCTCGGTACTTCCTCTGTATAGAATGACATATGAAAGTAGACAATGCCCAAGGAAATTTGATAAAATCTGGTTCTCTTGGGTAGATGCCTCTGGGGACCCTGAACCCCCTACCCCCTAACCATGACTTGAACCACATTGGAGGACATTCTCTACCCCATACCTTTTTCCTTGTACTCTGTCCCCCCCCTCCCTTTCTTCTCCCCCCCTCACACAGGCCCACTCGAATACTTGATATTTACATAAGGTTTGCTAAGATTTTCTAATGCTATAATGCACTAATGTGTACTGAAAAATGATACTTCTGACACCTGCACAGCTGGAATATTTGATAAATAGTGGCTACCGGATGAAGGTAGATCTTCCTGTCTTTATTCTCATTGCACTGAATGTACTATTTTATTTTGTATTGTAATGCTGATTTGTCTAATAAAAAAAAATTTCTGTTAAAAAAAAAATTGAAGAAAGTAGGAAACACCACTAGACATTTCAAATACGATCTAAATCAGATCCCTTGTGAATACTCAGTGGAGTATTCACTTGTATAAAGACATACAAGAAGTGGGAAGTAGAGTGGATCACATTGAGGCAAAAATGCAAAAATACGCTTCCACCATAAATGATCCGGTCGATGCCCATGATGAGAGGGAAGGTGAAAAGGAATGGATTAAAGCAAAGCTAGCAGATATGGAGGACAGGTCCAGAAGGAACAATCTGAAAATAAGGGGGATCCCTGAATCAGTGCAACAATCTGACCTGAGCCTCTATGCAGCTTCTATGTTTAAATCTCTCCTACCAAGTCTCACAGACTTGGACATTACTATCAACAGGATTCTCCGCCTGCCTAAGCCGTCTCATCTGTCAGACCAAATACCCAGAGATGTACTCCTTCGTTTGCATTTGTTTCATGTTAAAGAGCATCTTATGTCAATTATGAGGAAACAGGAACAAATTCCATCACAATACCAAAGCTTGCATTTTTTTTCTGATCTGTCGCAATATACATTACAAAAGAGGAAAAGCTTAAACACTGTGACCGAAGTTTTGCGCAATCACAAAATTGCATACAGATGGGGCTATCCAATGAAAATTTTCATCACCAAAGATAATCATATCTACGCAGTGACATCTCCTGAAAGAATGGGGTATCCTTTCAGATCCAGACAATGATAGTACCTCCACCAGCACATAATACCACATAAAGGAGGCCAGATGGTCTATATCAACCCATAGTCCCTAAGTACAATGTGACAGAGTCTAAATAATTGAACTTATCCCCCAGTTGTACCTAGCAGCAGAATGCTGTCCTTGGGTGATCCTCACCCACTATACTCTTTGCACCAAGTAGTTGCGTTTTGCTGTTTTATATGTTACAATGTTCTTTTGTTTTTTATCTCTATGTTTTATTCTCTCTGTTTTTTTTGGATGGAGACGGCATCCAGAACAACGAGGGGTTTCTCAGTCCCTAATGGACAGCAACATGAATACCTACAATATGGTTTTCTCTTGGACGATTCTACAAAGACCAATCAGGAACTATACCATGCACTGTGAATACTGTACCAGATTTCTTAAATGGGGAACTCTATCACTGATCAGGGCCTCAATGGCAACTGCTAAAAAGAGCTCAACCGGCATAAGGGGGAACTCTTACCTTTCACAAGCATAGATCCTACTTATAAGTCATGACAATTACTGTATTGTCCATCAACACCAAAGGGCTTAACCAACCTGTGAAACGTCAATCTGTATGGAAAGAAGCACTTTTGAACCATAGCCACATATTATGTGCTCAGGAGACTCACTTCTGCAAACAATCCCCACCAAAGTGCTCACTAAAAATTTTCCTTATGTGTTTACCGCTAATGCAGACTCAAAAACCAAAGGCATTCTTATAGCCATCAGAGATTCTGTGGCATATACATTGCACAAAGAAATAGGTGATCCTCACGGCAGATACTGTTATGTGACCTAAACTCATTCTTCAACAAATTTCTTCAGTTTGTTTATTTCTTCAACAAATTAATGAAAAAGATCATATCATATCAAAAAGGAGACTTCAATGCCACCCCAGACTCTACATCCAAGACTAAACGTCATAGTCCAATGCTTCTACCATCTTTCCACAAACAAAATGTATATGATTCCTGACGATGCCTACATGCCGGTGAAAAAGATTTTACTTTTTTTTCTCTACCTCATCAGGTTTACACTAGAATAGACCTTTTCTTAGTAAACCAGCAAGTTCTGCTTCAAACCAAATCTGCTGTTATAAATTCGATAAAACAGTCTGACCATGCTTCCATGGTTCTATCTATAGCAGACTCGGTTTCCTCCAATTTGAGTCCAGTGTGAAGAGTCAACACATTTCTACTACAGCAAAAGGAGACAAAGGAAAAGATCCGTACTCACTTGAAAGATTTTTTTTAATGATAATGCAGGCTCAGTACAAAACTCATTTATATTGTGGAACGCCCATAAAGCGTTCATAAGGGGCATCTTTATTCAGTTGGGGGCAAGAGCTAAGAGGCAGAGGCAGAGGCAGAGGCAGAGGCAGAAGTGATTTACTGAACTAACAAAAGAAATTTCTTATATAGACGCTCAGAATAAACTTAAACCCTCCCCGGCCCGCTCCCTAAAATTAACGTAACTTAGATGTGACCTTAGACTAATTCTATTAGAAAAAACAGCCAAGAGACTAAAGATGACATACTATGTCACTGAGAATAGGGCAGGCAAACTTTTAGCGCAGAACCTTAGCGGCCATAGATACAAAACCAAGATAGCCTATATACTTCATCCTGGAACTAAACAAAAAGAATACCATCCCCAAAAAATAGCAGACACCTTTAGCTATTACTACGGAACATTATATAACTTAAAAGATGACCCTTCAACAATCCAACCTACCCCAGAAGCCATTAACCAATGTTTAGCAACGTTATCCATACCAAAATTGTCACCAACCCAGCTCCAATCCCTAAATCTGCCATTCAACGAGTCAGAGATATGTAAAGCTATAGAGTCTCTCCCTCTAAACAGATCACCAGGTCCTGATGGCTTCAATGGGGAATACTACATGGAACTTAAGACTTTCTTACCCCCACATCTAAACCAAATTTTCCACTCTGCCGCTGCCTCTGCCTCTTTTCTGTCTGAAATGCTTGAAGCTCTGATTGTAACTTTGCCCAAGCTGGGGAAGGAACCCACCTCTCCTTCAAATTTCAGACCAGTATCGGTATTGAACATAGATTTAAAACTTTATGCTAAACTGATAGCCTTACGCCTTGTTGATATTCTGCCCACAATTATACATCCTGACCAGACAGGTTTCATCAAAAATAGGCAAACTTCAGATGCTACCCGAAGACTGATTAATATTATACACATGGCGGAAAATGGCGATATTTGGCCAGGGTGTTGGAAGCATTTGGCTTTAATGGCAATATTCTAACAGCCATCATGGCCCTGTACTCTAAACCATCAGCTCGAGTATACATGTCTGGTATTCTTTCATCCCCATTTACTATAATCAGTGGAACAAGGCAAGGGTGCCCTTTATCACCCTTAATATTTAATCTCATGATGGAAACCCTAGCCATTTACATTAGAAATCACCCAGAAATTAGGGGTTTCCCAATAGGCAAAAATATGCACTCTATTAGCCTGTATTCGCTGACGACATTATTATGATCTTGACAGAGGTGGACTCCTCCTTAGCTGTGGCACATGAAGCTTTGGACCTATTCAACCGTATATCTTATTACAAGGTCAATGAAAGCAAATCTTTATATTGGGTTTGGGGATAGATGCTTCTACAAGAAATAAACTCAGATTTGCAATATCCTTATACTTGGAGCACAGGGGGAATAAAGTATTTAGGCATAACATTGACAGCGAAAGTAAGAACAACTTATAGATGCAAATTACACATCCTTTCTCCATAAACTTTAACTCCAAACTACAAGACATAACCAAAACAGAATTGACCTGGTCTGGACAATTAGCGGCCTTCAAAATTATACTATTACCCCAATTTATCTACCTGTTTAGAACCCTTCCCATCCCAGCCCCAGAAAATTTCTTCTCTAAGGCTCAGTCTATGATAAATACATTCTTATGGCAAGGAAAGAAAGCTAGATGTGCCTTCAAAAACTAATTAAATCGAGGACAACGGGAGGAGTAGGGCATTGCTTTCCACAAAACCATATCTCGAAATGGCAAGAACTAGAGAAATACAATGTCCTATTTCCAGATTATATGACCTATTAGCCAGTAGATTTATGTCTCATTATCCCCCTGAAATATCACCCACTATGAGAGTTTCTCTCCAAGTCTGGAAACTACTTCTGAATATCCCTATAGCTAACAAATCCATTCCCCTTCCTATCTCCAGCCTACAACTATTAATCCCAAACTTAAAAATTAAACACTAGGAATCTAAAGGTATTACAACCTGTTGAGGACATTCAAATAGGCCCTTTACTTAAAACTTTTAGAGCAGTTCAAATCGAATACGGACTAGAACTCAAAGATCAGTACACATAAATTCAAATCTCACACCTAATGTCATCCATCACCAGTTCTTCCATTACAATTCCTTGGAGAATGTTTTTATAGTTCACAAACCCTAATACCTCAATCAAAGGCATATCCTTATTCTACAATTTTCTACACCAAAATAGATATTTACCAAAACCCCCTCCATGAAAACATGGGAAATAGACTTAATGGCATCTTATACACCTGAACAATGGAAATTATCAATCACGTCTATATATAAAGCTACAAAGAGTGTCAACTTGTGGGAACTCTCCCAAAAAATACTTCTAGGTGGTACCTAGCTCCTACAAAATTAGCTGGTTTTAATCCCCAATCATTTCCATTATGTTGGAGGCAATGTGGCCATAGGGGCTCGATGATATTTTGGGCTTGCCCACTTCTACAAACCTATTGGTCTGCTATTTTCAACCTCATAAAACAAATAACTGGCTCCCAGCCCCATAAAAAACCCAGGTATGGCCATCCTGTCCTTGGAAATAGATACGGTCTCTCCTCCTCTGAGTAGCATCATCTCTCACATTCTCATAAGTGCACGACTGGAACTAGTAAGACGTTGGAAAAACATTGGAATTCCAACTCTTATAGAAGTAATTAGAACCACTAATATACATATCACCTATGAAGTAATGTTCGCTGCCTCTCAAGGCACTTAACACTCAAAATACCCTTCCTGGAAACCTTGGATATACTGGTATGAAATTAACAAACCTAAATAACAATCCCCATTCCAAGACCACATTTAACTGAATTGTATGACACTCACACATACATCCTACCCTATAACCCTCTCCAATTTTAACGTCACATCCAATTTCTTTTTAAGTTTACTCTTCTTCCAATAATTATACTTTAATGTGAACAATCATAACAAGAGAATCCTGAATTGTATGACTTACCCTACAAAAGAAATGTAATGTTGTACCATTCTGAAAGATATGTGCAAAGGCCTTGTGACCTCATCCCCTGGGATGCAGTGTGATCCCTTTGGGCATCCAGGGGGATGAGAGTCATAATGCTTGATCAGTTATTGTAATACTTAATGCTATACTGCATGGCAAAAAAGTTATGATATTGGTTGAGTCTCTAAGAACAATGCGTTAGAATGCTATGTTAGCATATGCGATTAGAGAAAGACATACACAAGTGTAAACGCAGGATTTGGAATGTATTGTTCACTTGCATAACATTTGCTTTCTATTCTTATGTTATCATCATAACATTTTCAATAAAAATTATTGAAATTAAAAAAAGCATCAGTAATCAGTATCGGCAAATACTTAAAAAAAAGTATTGGTACTTGTACTCGGTCTTAAAAAAGTGGTATCGGTGCAACCCTACTGGGGAGTGAAGTCAAGTGGGCTTTAGAAAGCATTGCTAATACCAAAGCCAGCAGAAGTGATGGTATCCCAGCTGAGATATTTAAAATCCTAAAAGATGATGCTTTTAAAATGTGCACTCAATATGCCAACAAATGTGGAAAACTCAACAATGGCCGCAGGACTGGAAGAGGTCTGTTTACATACCAAAGAAGAGCAGCGCTAAAGAATGTTCAAACTACTGTACGATCGCACTTATCTTACCCGATAGCAAGGTTATGCTGAAAATTGCGCATGCGCAGTAGGGAACCAGCAGTGAAACTGTAAGGCTTCAGTGACGATTTCCCTTACAGGCAATGGTGGTGGCAGCACCCAAGAGCCGATGGAAACATCGGCTGGGGTGCCAACATCGCTGGATTCTAGGACAGGTAAGTGTCCTAATATTAAAAGTCAGTAGCATCTATAGTATTTGTAGCTACTGACTTTAAATTTTTTCATGGGGGGGGCTGGACCTCCTCTTTAATAAACTTTTCTTAAAGTAAATGTGTTGACACAGGGCCTTTTGTCACCTACAAAAGAAGAGTTTATATGCTAACCTTTCCAGCGGCCGGCATACTAAAAAGTAGCAAGTCCTCTGCTGCCCAGCCATGGAAGCATTCTACACTTTCAGGTCAAGTGACAGGGCCTCTTTAACTTTTGAGATTAACTACTTGCCGCCCGCCATATAGCAAAATGACGGCGGCAAAGTGGTTTAAATATCTTGACCGGAGGTCATATGGCGTGATCAGGATATTGAGCCGCTGCGCGCCCCCGGGGGCGCACATCGTGGCGATCGTTGTTGCGATGTGTCAGTCTGACACACTGCAACTCCGATCTAGGTAAACAGTCTCTGACGGAGACTCTTTACCACGTGATCAGCCATGTCCAATCACGGCTAATCACAGTGTAAACAGAAAGAGCCGTTGATCAGCTTTTCCTCACTCGCGTCTGTCAGATGCGAGTAGAGGAGAGCTGATCGGCTGCTCTCCTGACGGGGGGGGGTCTGTGCTGATTGTTTATCAGCACAGCCCCCCCTCGGATCCCGCCCAGGACCACCAGGGAAGCCGCCCAGGACCACCAGGATGGCCACCACACTGGACCACCAGGTATGCCCCCTAGACCCCCAGGGAAATACCAATATGTGCCCAGGCAGCTGCCAATCTGTGCCAAGGCAGCTGCCAATCAGTGCCCACTCCAATGCCTACCACTGTCAGTGCCACCAGGGATGCCTATCAGGGCCTCATATAAGTGCCGCGTATAAGTGCCTATCAGTGCCACGTATCAGTGCCCATCAGTGCCGCCTATCAGTGCCCATCAGTGCCCAGCAGTGCCGCCTATCAGCGCCCATCAGTGCTGCATATCAGTGCCACCATCAGTGCCGCCTACCAGTGTCCATCAGTGCCGCATATCAGTGACCATCGTCAGTGCCCGCTCATTGGTGCCACCTCATCAGTGCCACCGTATTAGTGCCTGTCAGTGAAAGAGAAAACTTACTTATTTACAAATTTTTTTAACAGAAACAAAAGCAAAACTTTTATTTTTTTCAAAATTTTCAGTTTTTTTTATTTGTTTAGCAAAAAATAAAAACCGCAGAGGTGATCAAATACCACCAAAAGAAATCTCTATTTATGGGAACATAATGATAAAAATTTAGTTTGGGTACAGTGTTGTATGACCGCGCAATTGTCATTCAAACTGCGACAGCGCTGAAAGCTGAAAATTGGTCTGGGCAGGAAGGTGTCTAAGTGCCCTGTATTGAAGTGGTTAAGCACCTCACTCAGCCCACTTCCATCATGTTCACTTGTACAGTATTATTTTGGACCCACAGTTTCTACCTCAGATTGGAACTAAAGGGGGAACTGAAACTTTATTTTATTTTCTACAGTTGTCTTTTTCAATAACAGTAGGATTTAACAGAGCAAAAAGAGAGCAAATAGGAGACGTAAATTGTTAGAGTTTACCTACAATGTATTAAAACTATTTTTACAACCATGTAAAGTAGAATCCAAGCTTAAATTTGTTTATTTATCAAAAGTTTTTAAAATTTTTTTACAAATAATATAAAAAAGTATATAAATAATATGTTTCCTTCAATACACCTTTACTTTAGTGCAGTATGAAGAGGACTGATCTGGGTTATGCCGACTAGCTGCCGCTGTTCTACTGCGGCAGAATGGCACGGCTGGGCAAAACGACGTTATGTAATGTCGCTTCGCCCTGTGGCCACTAGGGGGCACGCACACCCCCCGCTCACCCCCGAGCCGATGCGAGTGCCCGGCAGTCTCGATCACCGCCGGGGTCCCGCGATCGCTTGGGGCACACAGAGAGAGGATCTGTGTGTGTAAACACACAGTTTGCGGTTCTCTGAGAGGAGAACAGACAGATCGTCTGTTCATACAGAGTATGAACAGACGATCTGTTATCTTCCCTGCACAGTCCCCATCCCCCTTCAGTTAGAACACAAACTAGGACACACCTAACCCCTTCACTGCCCCCTAGTGGTTAACCCCTTCACTGCCATCGACATTTTTACAGTAATCAATGCATTTTTAATCGCACTGATCGTTGTATTAATGCCAATGGTCCCAAAAATGTGTCAAAATTGTCCGACGTGTCCTCCATAATGTCGCAGTCACGTTAAAAAACACAGATCTCCGCCATTACTAGTAAAAAAAATAAAAATAAAAATGCTATAAATCTATCCCCTACTTTGTAGACGCTATAACTTTTGCGCAAACCAATCAATATACGCTTATTGTGATTTTTTTTGCCAAAAATATGTAGAAGAATACATATCGGCCTAAACTGAGGAAAAGAAATTTTTTGTTTTTGTTTTTTTTATATATTTTTGGGGGATATTTATTATAGCAAAAAGTAAAAAATAATGCGTTTTTTTTCAAAATTGTCGCTCTTTTTTTGTTTATAGCACAAAAATAAAAACCGCAGATGTGATCAAATACCACCAAAAGAAAGCTTTATTTGTGGGAAAAAAAGGACGTCAATTTTGTTTGGGTGCAACGTGGTACGACCGCACAATTGTCAGTTAAAGCGATGCAGTGCCGAATCGCAAAAAGTGCTCTGGTCAGGAAGGGGGTAAAATCTTCCGGGGCTGAAGCAGTTAATAACTAAAATATAAAAGTTTTTTTTTTTGTTTTTTTTTTGCAGATTACAGCTCATTGTTATACTGTATATAAGTAAGGCCCTGTAGTGTTTGCTTTTCACCCATATTTTGATAGTAAGACAGTTCACAGTTGATCCCTAATTGTGAAGTTATCTCTCACACAGCAGCAATAAATCAGTGTGGCAATGAGTGATTTTTATAACAGTAGGGTCAGTAATGCTAAGAGGTTTCGAAGTTGTTTATAGCAGTAAGATGTGAAATTCATATTCTAAAGCTTTGAAGTCTTATGCCCCGTACACACGGTCGGATTTTCCGATGGAAAATGTCCAATCGGAGCATGTTGTCGGAAATTCCGACCGTGTGTGGGCTCCATCGGACATTTTCCATCGGATTTTCCGACACACAAAGTTTGAGAGCAGGATATAAAATTTTCCGACAACAAAATCCGTTGTCGGAAATTCCGATCGTGTGTACACAAATCCGACGGACAAAGTGCCACGCATGCTCAGAATAAATAAAGAGATGAAAGCTATTGGCCACTGCCCCGTTTAAAGTCCCGACGTACGTGTTTTACGTCACCGCGTTCAGAATGATTGGATTTTCCGACAACTTTGTGTGACCGTGTGTATGCAAGACAAGTTTGAGCCAACATCCGTTGGAAAAAATCCTAGGATCTTGTTGTCGGAATGTCCGAACAAAGTCCGACCGTGTGTACGGGGCATTATACTCATTACACAGTGGTAACTTGAATTCATTGATGTAGTTTGAGGATATCAGTTGCAATGTCTCATAAAGATACTTTGCATTAATATAAAAAAGATCCATGTAATTTTCTTACCTTCAGCTGTAATGATCTGTAGTAAGAGAAGGAATACAATAAAGGATGGTATAAGAACCTTCATCTTTCTTCTACAAAACTGCTGTAAGGAAACAAAGAAAGCAACTAATATATTATAGTACTAGGAAAAAAACTTGTGCGTTCATGCAGAAAGGGACTTGAAAGCAAGCAGCTCTGGTAATTAACCATTTCGCTGCCAGGCCCTGTGATGCATTTTTAAACTCAGGTGGCCAGACTATTTATGCCATTTTTCCTTTACTTTTTTATTTTTCATTTATATCTTTCAGAGTTTGTAAAAGACTCCCCCCCCAACCATATCTTTTCTGAAAGCACATGACCAGTAGGATTAAAAGAAGGTGGTACTGATTTTTAAGGTCCCACGATATTTGCGCAAATGTTTATCAAAACTATATTCTTGCTAAAAATCCACTAAAATCATGATTAGCCGATAAATACACAGCTAATTTTACAAAATTCCTACTAAATATAAAAGCTTAACCTGCATTGAGTTAATAAATAACAAATATTTTTAACTTTTAAATTGTGCCTTTTTGCAAAATGGTGAAGATTGAACAGACGCAAAAGTGTAAATTTCCAAATTTCTCTAAAAATCTGAAGGTTTTCATTTTCCCTTATAGCTTTCAGAATTTTTGAAAGACCCCAAAACCATAGGCATGCACACGGGGTGTGCACACCCTAATGCCCAGGCACACCCCAGGGTCAGAATGTGTTTGAGATAACTCCATTTTGGTACCCCTGCTAACCTGTAGTGCTGGAAGTGGGACTATCTCTCAGTTGGATGCCAATATCCTTCCTAGGAGAACTGCAGCTACTGGCTGCGGAGTAAGCAGTCAGGCAGCCGACTGCTTACGGAGTAAGCAGTCAGGCAGTTGCATTTCCCGATACTGACTCTATAGTTCCGGTTACAGCCGCCAAATGTGAGGTGTACGTTTGCTTTGAGGGGCCATTGGGGGCTTATCTCAAGCCGGAGGTGCGGGAAAAAATATGGAAAGGTGAGTATGTGGAAATGTTTTCCTTGCTGTCGCTTGAAAATTTTAATTTGGACAGGGTGAAACTGGACGAGTCTAAGAAAGAGGAGGAAGAGAAGCGTAGGTATCGCCTTATTCCTCGACCCTTTGCCAATTGGCTCCAGGTTTTCGCTATTTTAGCGAGCGTGATTGGTGAGAAACAGCCCGAGTGTTGCTCTGCGCTTTTTTGCTACCTGGACGCCATTGGTGAAGCTCAGCGGGTTTATGGAGGACCAGCGTGGCTCAGATATGATGAACAAGGGTAGAAGGAAAGCTACACTACTTGGGTGAAACTTGCATGGCACTTACCTAGCTGCCAAAGGGGTTTTAATCTAGGGATGGTGCAGACACAAGGGACACTGACTTGGTCACCTATACCTGGCAAGTAGGTAGAAGGACTCTCCTACAATCCTTTGCTTGTATCAGTTGTACAGGAATCTTGTGTCCCCACTGGAAAATGTCAGTGCGGGTCTTACAGGAAGGGGTGGGTCATATTTAAATTAGGGGGTGCACAAGTTTAGTCAGGCCTAGGGCAGCACAAAACCTAAATACACCACTGGATTGCGCCACGGGAGACTTGGAGCACTCCCCCCACTCTGACTCGCCATCGCATTCCCGCACACCGCTATACACTCTAGCTGGCTGAGCTACTATTTTCTCTCTCTTTAGTGAGATCTTCGTCACATCCAGAGAAACTTGATTTTTCTCATCCAACAAAGCTTCTTCCCTCACAAGTTTCATTAAACTCTGGGCAAGTCGGAACCCCTTGTGTTCCTTTCAGCAACAATCGGAGCACGATTGGGTGATTTGCCCCAGCCCCTTGCAGATTTCTTTCAAGTCTGGCTTTATCAGCTTCCACAGGATCAATCCCTTTTTCAGAATAATTTGATGCAAAATTCGATCCACTCTGACAACATAGTCAGACAACCTCTCCATTCGACACTGATGGATATGTTCACATTTATATATCAGATCAGGTAATTTTTGCACTTTGTCATAGACTGCACATGTGGCCTCAATGTAGTCCATAGCCACACAGTCTGATCTTCCCCTCTTTAGGCTTGGAATAACATCAACTGCTGGACTCCGGAGACTTTCACTGACGGCCCGAGAAGAATTGAAGCTTCCCACACCCCTGGTTAGCAGAGATAGCGTGACTTTTTATCAGGCTCTCGACCAATCGACCCATGTCTGTGTAGAACAAAGCTGGGGGTAGTCCAGCCATTGGACCATCCGTGGTTGGGCCGTTTACAGTTGGACCAACTGTAGTGTCCAAAACTGGGCTCCCTGACTGCAACTAGGGGGAGTATTCATCCAGATCACCTGTTAGCAACAATGGGATCACTTGAACATCAAGGCCTTCCGCCAGACTCACAGCTCTCTTCCGAAATTCAGCTGGAACACTCCCCTGCCATTCCAAGAGAACATATGTACAGTCATCATCATATTCGTATTTTAAGTCTAGTAGATAAGACCCTTGTTCTGGGACAGCTTTCCTCATTAACTGTTGCACCTCCTTGTCAAACCACCTGACTCCAGGCAATTTCAAGATGGTGGTTAGCTCCAATCGGCTCCCATGTTCTCGACCCCAGTCAGTGGCGGCGACCGAGCCCATTTTCTCTTCTATCCTGGACACGTCTATTATCCTGCTTGAGCGTCCCAGATGGAGTATCTTGGTGGTACCTCCAAATGTAGCTGTACCCTTGTAAGGGCTGCTAATAGACTCTGTACCCCACTGGTTGCCCCGACTCTGTAAATCCTCCATCACCTCTGACACCCTGGGTTCAGTCATCCTACCAACTGTATCATTAATAAGAGACTCACACACTTTCAATAAAACAGTCCAAATTGTTTACTGTATCAATGAGAACACAGGAAAAAAAATGTAAAACACACGATGCAAATGGTAAAAGGTATTTTTATCTGAACACTATAACTCTATTTATGAAAGACAAACTTAGTGATTTGAATCCTTCAGTGGATAATAAAACACAAAGTACACAGTATGATTCAAATATGATTAGACCTCACCCAAATCACAGAAACCTTTGTGAACAGGTCAACAAAAGGAAGGGAACTGGCACTTTATTTTCTATGTCAGACTCACGCCCTTCTGTTTCCTCAACCCACCGGCCATTTATGCCCTGTACACATGGTCGGCTTTTCCGAAGGAAAATGTGTGATAGGACCTTGTTGTGGGAAATTTCGACCGTGTGTAGGCTCCATCACACATTTTCCATCAGATTTTCGGACACACAAAGTTTGAGAGCAGGCTATAAAATTTTCCGACAACAAAATCCGTTGTCATAATTTTCGTGTGCACAAATCCAACGCACAAAGTGCAACGCATGCTCAGAATAAATAAAGAGATGAAAGCTATTGGCTACTGCCCCGTTTATAGTCCCGACGTACGTGTTTTACGTCACCGCGTTCAGAATGATCGGATTTTCCGACAACTTTGTGTGACCGTGTGTATGCAAGGCAAGTTTGTGCCAACATCCGTCGGAAAAAATCCTAGGATTTTGTTGTCGGAATGTCCGATCAATGTGTGTACGGGGCATAACAGTTTTACAAATTGATAAACAATATGCAAACTATTCTATTAGAGTTGGCTGGCTCCTTTAAATAAATTTCCAAAGAAATAAGAACAGACCCTCTGTGCTAAAACAACTTTAGTCACTTGAGCAGATGAAAAGAGGATAAAAAGGGTTAAAGTGCTACTCCTTGAAATCCAGAAGTCTTCAGCTAGCTTTGTAATGATGTGATCAAAGAGATCCTTGGCAATAGGGTAAATAGATTTGGTGGAATTGTAGTGTATTCTTATTTTACTGTAAAATTTTCCTGTATGATTTTTAACTGTGTGGTATCTGGTCAGATTAAGTAGCAAAGATGTGAACAGGCATCGATGTCTGCATACAGTGTCCTTAAGAACTTATGAACTAGCTTCCAGTAGCACCACAAATACCAGCAAACTGGGCAGAGCAAATAGACGTCTGTATGCAGTGTTCTCAATAATCGAATTGGGCTATGCCTGCTCACCACACTGGATAAAGAAGCTGCTGGAGCAATGCAGGCGATGGATGAGACTCTCTCAGGAACTCCCTTTGGATCCTGGCTCTGGGAAATGGCATCTGGCGTCCAGCACACCATGCTGTGGCCTACCCAGATCTGAAGTGCAGGCGTCACTGGATAACCTGGAACAGCCACCGGTCTGCTGGAGAAGAAAAACGATGCTGTCGACAGAGGTCCTTCAGGGTATAGCTGAATGGCCCTCCACTGTGTAGGCCACAAGTCAGCCGCAGCTCACAATGCCACAGAGCTCCCTGCTGGCAGATTCACACCGACGTCCCAAGAGAGCGATGCAGGCCACTGCAGGCCTTTTTATATCCCCTGCCATCAGTCTGTTCTTCTATTCCCAGCAATCTGGTAGTTGTAGTTCAAGCCAGGGCCGCTGGAATGGAAACATCAGTGTTCTGAACTACACATCCCACAATGCTTTGCTCTGAGTTTTGTCATAAGGAAAAAAGGAAATGACACATAGAGTCCAGCCAAAACAAGAGGGAGCCATCCCCACATCAACTACTTTGGCATTGCTAAAATGTATTGGGACCAGTCAATAAAGCTTATTTGAATTGAATTGAGAGGAGAAGGGGGGGGGGTGGAAGAGAAAAGAGGAAGGGAGGGAAAGGAGGAGAGAGTGAAAGAGGTGAGGAAAGAGAGGGGGAGAAGATAAAGGGAATGAGAAAGAGAGGGTGGAGAAAGAGAGAGAGGGGAGGTCTAGAGATAGAAAAAGTGGCGAGGGCATAGAGAGAGAGGAGGGAGGAGAAAGGAATAGAGAGGAGACAGAGGGGATAAAGAGAGAGAGAGAGAAGAAAGAGAGGGTGGAGGGGGGACAAAGAGAGAGACAGAGGGTGCGGAAGCGAGAAAGATGGGGAGAGAGAGATAAAGGCAGAGAAAGGGAGTGAGAAAAAAGAAAGGGGGAGAGAGAAATAGAGGAGAGTGAGAGAAAGAGCGGAGAAAGAGAGAGAGAAAGAGAGAGAGAGGAGAAAGGAGAGTAGAGGAGGCAGAGATTGATGGGGAAAGATAGAGAAAGAGGAGGGGAAAGGGAGAGGAGGCAAGCGAGAGAAAGAGAGAGAGGCAGGAGAGAGAGGGGGGCAGGAGAGAGAGAGGGGGGGCAGGAGAGAGAGAGGCAAGGCAGGAGGAGCGAGTGAGAGAGAGGCAGGAGAGAGAGAGAGAGAGAGAGGCAGGAGAGAGAGACAGAAAGGGGGGAGAGAGAGAGAGAGAGAGAGAGAGAGAGAGAGAGAGAGAGAGAGAGAGAGAGAGAGAGAGAGGGGAGAGAGAGGCAGGAGAGAGAGAGAGAGAGGCAGGAGCGAGAGAGGGGGCAGGAGAGAGAAAGGGGGGGCAGGAGAGAGAGAGGCAAGAGAGAGAGAGACAGGAGAGAGGAGAGAGAGAGAGAGAGAGAGAGAGAGAGAGAGAGAGAGAGAGAGAGAAAGCAAGAGAGAGAGAAAGGGGGGGGGAGAGAGGCAATGCAGGGGAGAGAGAGAGAGAGAGAGAGAGAGAGAGAGAGAGAGAGAGAGAGAGAGAGAGAGAGAGAGAGAGAGAGAGAGAGAGAGAGAGAGAGAGAGAGAGAGAGAGAGAGAGAGGGGGGGGGGAGGGAGAGAGGGAGGCAGGAGAGAGAGGGAGAGAGGGAGGCAGGAGAGAGAAAGAGGGGGCAGGAGAGAGAGAGAGAGAGAGAGAGAGAGAGAGAGAGAGAGAGAGAGAGAGAGAAGAAATAGAGAGCGAGAGGGGTGGGCAGGAGAGAGAGAGAGAGGCAGGAGAGAGAGAGAGAGGGGGAGAGAGAGAGGGGGGGTGAGAGAGAGAGAGGGGGTGAGAGGGAGAGAGAGAAGGGGGGAGACAGGGGAGAAAAAGAGAGAAAGAGATGAGAAAGGGGGAGGGAGGAAGAGAGAGAGAAAGAAAGGGATGGGGGGAGAGAGGGGGAAAGTGAGTAGGAGGAGGAGAGAGAGGGAGACAAAGATAAAGAGGGGAGCAGAGGTGACAGAAACATAAGAAGATGAGGAGAGAAAGAGAGAGGGGGAGGGGGAGAACAAAAGAGGGAGGGAGCAAAAAAGAGTAGCAAGCGAGTGAGGAAGAGAGGAGGGTGGGAGGGAAGAAAGAGCAAGAGGGGGGAAAGAGGTGAGAGAATGTGGGGAGGAGATAAAAGGGAGGTGAGGAGAAGAGAGGGAGAAATAGGGGGGGAGGGAAACAGGCAGAGTAAAAGGGGGTGAGGGAAGAACAGGGGTTTATTCTGGGCAGAGCAGAGCGTGTGAATGACAGGTCCGTGTCTGCTCTGCTCAATGAGCGGACTCTGCTGTCTGTTTGCACCCAACTGCCCTCCGATCCCATCTGCCTAGACAGAGGGGGATGGACCCCCTTCTGTTTTTTATTTTAACAGGTCAGATCGTATTGGAGGTAATCATGTAAATGGACATGAGTCAGTTTACACCCTCCTGTCCATAGGGGTAAATGAAGGGTCTGATCAGGTCCGCCTAACAAACTAACAGGCGGACCTGATTGGACCCTTCATGTGAAAGGGGTTTTAAAGAAGTGCATTGTACTGTTCCCCACCTTTAATGTGCAATTTTAAGAAATCTCCAAAGCATGTTATTTAAAGAATTCGGTTATTTTTATTGTAGCCCTTTAAAAGCGCATCAAAGCTGAATTCCAACTTTAAATGCACATCAAATGAATGCAATTGTAAATACAAGCATAGACTGTACCTTTTATAGCACGTTGCTGGCATGTCTGTAGATCCCCAGATCAGATATCCTCTCTTTAGTCTGGATCCTCTCCCTTGTGTAGGCAGGTGCAGTCTGCTTTCTACTCAACAGATGGTGCTCAACCGCTGTGCCATTGCAGAGGGAAAGGAAGTGAAGAGAAACTTAGTTCCTCTATGGTTTCCTGGGTCACAGGGGGCAACGATCCTATTGGATGCTGACACCCCATGTGACTCTGGTGGCCATCTTGGGTCAGGCAGAGTATATTTAAGACCCTGGCTCCTGGGCTTGATGTGTATTTCGGGTGTGGCTAGAGTAGGGAGTAAGCCTGCCCAGTTGGGTACTCATCCTCTCAAGACAGAAACACCTGAGGCCTGCTTCTACTGACAGATTGCCTTTTCATACTGTGAGTGCTCCTGGTCGGGTTGTCTTCCCACCAGGTCTATTGCATATTGGTGAACTTCAGTTACAATATACTTCTGTTTATCTGCACTAGGACTCTGAGTGTTTTCTGTCACTGCACCATACTGCACCTACCCACATGTGGAACAACATAACTTCTGGCTGTGCGACTCTAATCCTGATATGACCACTTCCAGCACAGACATAGATGGTAGACTTCCACTGGTAGACCGGTGTGGTCTAAAACTAATATAAAGGGGAACTCTGCCACAAAAATAAGAAAAGCGTGGGGGGTGGCTTTGATATCAATTCTAGATACCCATCCAGCACTAGGGTCTGCTATGAATATAAAGGGGAACTCCGCAGCTACAAAAAAGTGCTGTTCTCCATTAATATCATCCAGGATTAGGGTATGCTATGATTATAAACAGGAAATCTGTGTCAAAAATTTGAAACCATGTGATCTTCCCCATTTCCTATCCATACCAGAACTCCATCCAGCATTAGGGTCTGATATGAGTATAAAGGGGAACCCCACAGCAAAAACAAAAAGGAAAGATAAGCAAGGTACAGGGGACACTGGCCATCGGAGTAAGTGGGGGACACTGTTCAGCACTGTATAGAAGCATTACAAATCATGTCTTAAACTAATAAAAAAATAAGACCATTTGCTGTTCTCTGTTAAAAATAATGAACAGACCAAAATCAGAGCAGAAGAAAACAAGTGAGCCATCTTTTATTTGTCTGCTCTATGTCTGTGATGACACGTTTGTGAGGTAACAGCTCCTAGTTCCTTACCTGCTGAATGTCACACTATCCACTGTAGGAAGGAATGGAGTGTGGGCAGCAGTGGCGGCTGGTGCTCAAATTTTTTTTTGGGGGGGGGGCGCAAACAAACTGAAAAATACTAAACCCCCCCACCACCAATTGCAGCCTCACTATGCCCATCAAATGCAGCCATTGTGCCCATCAAATGCAGCCACTGTGCCCATCAATTGCAGCCATTGTGCCCATCAAACACAGCCACTGTGCCCATCATATGCAGCCACTGTGCCCATTATATGCAGCCATTGTGCCCATCATATGCAGCCATGTGTGCCCATCATATGCAGCCACTGTGCCCATCAAACACAGCCACTGTGTCCATCAAACGCAGCCACTTGTGCCCATCAACTGCAGCCACTTGTGCCCATCATATGCAGCCACTTGTGCCCATCAAGTGCAGCCACTTCTGCCCATCATATGCAGCCACTGTGACCACTGACCCCCCCTTGCTGCTCAAGGCTCCGGCAGCCCCCCAACCCCCCATGCACGGCTCTGACATTGTTGCACTTACCGCCAGGCAGCAGGTCCTCAGTGCACCAGAGCGGCAGCGACCTCCACTCCACCGTGTGTCTCAGAGTCCTCCGCTCCTCTTCCTAAGCGCCAGGCATCCAATAGGGTGGCCTGGCGCTTTGGCCAATCAGGGAACAGGTCTGATGCCCTGCCTCCTGATTGGCGGGGAGGAAAAGGTTAGTGTGAAAATAGCAAAAATTAATTCGCTATCGTCACACAATTGGGTGGGATCAGGGCGCACTCTCTACGCCCCGAGCCCACCCTATTTTGAAGCCTATTAGAGCCTCAGGTGCTTCAAAAGGTGCCACCCCCTCCCACCCCCACCAAAGGAATCCATGCGTCCTGCATCCTGAAAGGGGCCGGGCGCATGGATGGGGGCCCCACTGGTGGGCGCTGATACCTGTTATCCGACTACTCCCCTCTCACCGCCCACATGAATGCCCAGAAACGGCCACAGTATCCCTAAGACCCGCCCACATCAAATCATAGAACTGGTAGAAGAGACTCCCGTAGTTCCGTGCTGAAACTACAGAGGTTCAATGGATCGTCGAGCATGCAGTTTTAGGACTGGCAAAGGAAGAAAGCGGGAAGGCAAATCACATCGAACTTATTAAACCCAAAACCAAAAATGTAATGTATTGCACATTACCAATCCTTAGATGCGGTGGCTGCATTACTTTTCCATTTAAGGCCTTTTTTTTCTCTGTTTTCACCTGGTGATCTGGCCAGTAACACCCCTCCTGTATTAGCGCTCCCCCACTCTGGATGGGGGGGTGGGAGGGGAGTGTTAAATGTACTAGCACAGCCCCAAAAATTTCTACTCCCCTACTCGCACTAGGCGAGTAGAAATAAAGTTTGTAAAATCAAATTAACCTGTTTGTTTTTGTTTTCTCCAGCACAGAGAAAGAACTACCAGGGTAGCAAAAGTCACACTTGCGACTGGGCCCGAGCGTTCAACCACCGAGGGGGGGCCCAAGACAGCAGGAGGGGGGCCCGCTGCAAAACATGGGCTTGGTTCACACTATGAGGATCTTGCGAGGTAGCTACCGTATTTATCGCCGTATAACACACACTTTTTTCCCCTTAAAATCAGGGGAAAATCTCGGGTGCGTGTTATACGCCGATCCCCTGCAATCCTGAGCTGTCAGATCTAAAAAATCGCCGACCGCGATTTGAAAATGGCGCCGCCGGCGCCGAAATACACAGTGCCAGTCCTCGGCTCTTCTCGGCCACTTTCGGCTTCACTCGAGCACCGCCCGAACCTAGCCGAGTGTACTCGGCTAGGTTCCGATAGCTCCGCTTACAGTCACGCCCATCTCGAGTGGAGCCGAAAGTGAACGAGAGGCGCAGAGAAGAGCCGAGGACCGGCTCTGTGTATTTCGGCGCCGGCGGCGCCATTTTCAAATCGCGGTCGGCGATTTTGAAGCTCAGCGAGCTGCAAGGCTGCACTGGGGCAAAGTTGCAATGGACACTGGGGAAGGCTGCACTGACAAGGCTGCACTGATATGGCTGCACTGACATGGCTGCACTGACATGGCTGCACTGGCAAGGCTGCACTGGGGCAAGGCTGCACTGAGAAGGCTGCAATGATGGGCATTTAAATGTAAGTTTTTTTCCCTTCAACTTCCCTCCTAAAAGTTTTTTTTTCCTTAAAATTCCCTCCTAAATAGGGGTGCGTGTTATACGCTGATAAATACGGTATTTTAAAAGTGACAAAATATAAAAAAAACAAAATATACTAGACGAGTAATAATGATCGACAGCTGCTAGCACTGATCACGTCCCATAAAGTCATGTGAAAACAATATAAATAGAAACTATGCTGTGCTATCTCCTAACATTAGTTCCAACAAATACTTTTAAAGTGCCTACTTTACAATGATGAGAAAAAAAAAAATAATAAAAAACCATGACAAACCAACAAAAATTATAATACATTTCAAAACTGTATATAGAGTTTTTTGATTGCTGTGATGATAAATTCTGTGTTAAGTGTCACATTCCACAGACAAAAAAAAAATAGGAAAACTAATAAAAGATAAATACATGGTGCCACAAACGTGAATCATAAAGTGCTATAGAGCATATAAATATAACAGTAGGTATAGACTCCAGAGAGGGAGATATAATTTTGCCCCTGTTCAAATCATTAGTAAGACCTCATCTGGAATATGCAGTTCAGTTTTGGGCACCAGTTCTCAAAAAGGATATCGGGGAACTGGAGAAAGTGCAGAGAAGAGCAACCAAACTAATAAGAGGCATGGAGGAGCTCCTTTCAACCTGTCTGCGACTTTTGCGATTTAACATTGCAGTCTATGGCACACAAATCGTACTAAAATCACAGAAAAGTAGTGCAAGAACTCTTTTTTTTTTGCTGCAACTTGAGTAGCATTGATTAAGACAGCATCCATTAAAATGAATATGTTTTGACTTGTCATGCAACTTTATGTGTCGCAAATCCCACAATAAGTCTCAGCAGTCTGAACCAGGCTTATAAAGGTGCCCGGAATGGAAGTAAAGGGCCCCGGGATTAGTGGGAATGGCCCCGGGACCAGAGGAAAGGGCCCCGGGACCGATATAAAGGGCCCCAGTGGGGGGCCATTCATGGTTTCTTACACTGGGGCCCTAAAGGTTCTAGTTACGCCTCTGCTCCAGCATATGTATTTGGGGTGTGGTGTTCGATAGACTAATCCCTCTATATAGCAGGTGATATTATATTATATGACAGGGATATGCAATTAACGGACCTCCAGCTGTTGCAAAACTACAAGTCCCATCATGCCTCTGGGTGTCTTGCTTGTGGCTGTCAGAGTCTTGCTATGCCTCATGGGACTTGTAGTTCTGCAACAGCTGGAGGTCCGCTAATTGCATATCCCTGTTATATGATATTATATTATAATATAATATCATATAATATATCATAATAGACTGATTGTAATAAAACATTCTAGCATTAGTTTTTACATAAATACTCAAATGGCAGAAGGGATGGAACTTTTCCAAAAAGTCATTATCATTCGGGGTGCCTAGACCAGCAATGATGTCTAAAGCCTCGTACACGGTACAATTGTTGGCAGGGGATTGTCTGCTGACAGACTGTTGTCCTAAAATCTTACCGTTAGTACGCTCCTTTTGACAATTGTTGTCCAACTTTCGCCCCAACAAATGTTGGATGACAGGCTAGTAAATTTTCGGCGGACAACGGTTTGACGTCAGATTTTCGGATGGTCAGTACACAAATCCATCACACATAAGTTGAAAGTACAAACACGCATGCTCAGAATAAAATCTCCCCAAACATGAAATTAGCAGAAGGGGCCCAAAGGGTGGCGCTCAAGAGCTGAAATTCCACGTAGTACGTCAGTACGTTCGTGTTTGTGGCATGGCAATTGTGTACCGTTAGTATGCAGGACAAGATCCTGGCACACGCCCCTTTTGACAAAAATCAGACGCTCGGTTGGCCAACAATTTTACCATGTGTACAAGGCTTAAGTATAGCCCTGCTAAGAAGTATCCTTTAAAAAACTTCCCAACTTTCTGACATCAAGACAAGTAGGCAAATGATACACCCTCCATCTGCCACAACGCAACCACTAATCCAAAAAAGAAAAGAAAAGAGCAGAACAAGAAAAAGTCCCCTCCAAAACAGACCATTAATACTACATGTGCAAACAATATGTGTATATTTATTTAAAGATGCTAAGGGCTGTATTGAAAAATGCTAATCATCATTTGAAACTGCCTGTGCATTCATTGTGTAAAACATATATTATTAGACTGTTTTTTTTTCTAGGTCAAATGTTTTTTTGGATACAGTGGACCAGAGTGGATCAGGAAAATACCGAATTATGGCCACTAGATGGAGCTGATGACCATAGTAAATAGGTATTTAATTCCTGTGATCTTCAGCTACATCTAGTGGGCTTATTTGTGTCAAAAAGAGGGACAGTTGAGTGCGTATCTGTATGAGAAATGTTTAAATCACAATGACAATAGGATCAATCAGCTCTGCATAGTATGGTGTGAGAATTATTAGCAAGACATATTTTTCTCTGGTAACTCAGACCTGACTTTTCCCTATGAAGTCTGATCTTTCAATCTCAACAGGATGGTATTTTCCAAGATCTTCCTATTATCTGCAGGAAAATGACACATACTGATTGACGTCAATATACAGACCAGGGAGGAGAGGTCTTCTCTGTATATAACCTGACACATTCTCTGTTTGATATGGTTGGCGGTATGACGTAGTATGAGATGTATGGAGGTGTCAGAAACCTCAATCCTCCATCATGAACCCAACTGTGACTGAGATCAGAACTGAGAGATTGGCGCCGGTATCTTTTGATAAAAGCTCTGTGAGGGTTAAGGGGTCTATTTTTATATATATACATATATATATATATATATATACATATATATATATACATATATATACATATATATATATACATATATATATATATATATATACATATATATATATATATATATATATATATATATATATATATATATATATATATATATATATATATATATATATATATATATATAAATGGCTGAATGTTAGAAGCATTTGTGCAATCTGAACAAGAGTTTCCCTTAATATTTATAATAAAATAATTCCTGTATTATCAGCTTTTTCCAATGGCCAAAATGTGATACATTTTCTCATTGAGATATTTCAGAAACACAACACCACCTTTTGGTCACTAGATGGTGCTGATGATTCAGAAATAACCTACGAGAAAAATATGGAGACGTTTCATTCAGTTTAAGCAAATGTTTCTGACATTCCTGCAACACATTTTAGAAATAGACCCCTATATGCATTGGCTCTCAGTACAGGGTAAGGTAGGTACAATTTAGTGGTTAGATTAGGTGTTTCAGAGTTTAGTTAAATTGGTTGTAAACCGCGGCTGTTGTAAGAAAAAAAAAAAAACACCTACAAGGCATAATGTGCTAGTATGCATCGTATACTCACCTTGGAAAAAAGCCCTCCAGGGCTGGACTGTCACCGCTGAGATGGCTGACATCTTCCCGTAGTCTTTCTTTCGGGTTCGCGTGCTCTGGCTATGTGATTGGCCGGAGCCACAATGACATCATTCCCGAGCTCTTGGTTCCAACACGAAGCTCTGAAGGGACGACAAGGTATGCCGGATTTTAAGAGCACATGCGTCCGTGACTTAGCTGGCTGCATTCAGGGTGAATATCTCCTGAACAGTGCACATTTAGGAGATATTCATTTTACCTACAGGTAACCCTTATTATAGGCTTACCTGTAGGCAAAATGACCAAGCGGGGTTTACTATCGCTTTCAAAGCCTAACCCTGAGCCCAACCCTTACTTCCACTTTGTTTCCCTGCAAAGGTAAAGCATAATGGGCTACTATGCATCGCATAGTAGCCCATTATGTGTCACTTACCTGGCACAGGAGCCTGCGATGTCCCCGATTTTCTCGCCGGCTGGAAGCGTCCATCTTCCTTCCGGGGTCGCGGACTCCGGCTCTGTGACTGGACGGAGTCGCGTGACGTCACTCCCACGTGTGCGCGCGGGAGCCGCCAGTCACGGCATGACCCTCCATTGGAACGGCACAGCATGAGATTTCTGAAGTGCGCATGCGCCGAATAGGTCGGCGCATGCGCAGAAGAAATCCTTGTACGGAGAATTGTAAATATCTCCTAAACTGTGTAGGTTTAGGAGATATTTACAGCACCTACAGGCAAGCCTTAATCTAGGCTTACCTGTAGGTAAAAGTGTGTTGTAAGAGTTTACAACCACATTAATCAGCCACAGAACCTGTGTAATTAATATGTGTTTGGTTTTAAATGGATGAGGTGGCAACAAAGAGCTGCTACTTTTCTGGTAATAAAAATTGGGTCTTTACTCCATGGAAACTTGGATGATTGAAGAGAAGCACCCGGTGTCCAGAATAACATCTCCCTTGATGATTTTTTATAACTGTTTATTGAAAATAAAAGACTACAAGTAGATCCAACGCGTTTCGGGGGAACTTTATCTCCACTTCGTCAGAGCTGTATTTCTTGGAGAATGGTTAGGCCTTGAGAGGGTTAAATACATTTGATCAGCAGTTCTGCAGCGTGCCAGCGTGTTGTGGAGCAGTGGCCACCTCGACTTCTATTCTTTTATCTTTAATAAACAATTTTAACCACTTGACCTCCATAAGATTTACCCCCTTCATGACCAGGCCATTTTTTGCGATATGGCACTGCATTATTTTAACTGACAATGGCGCAGTCATGCAACACTGTACACAAATAAAAGAGCTTTCTTTTGCTGGTATTTGATCACCTCTGCATTTTTATTTCTTGCACTATGAACAAAAAAAGACAGACAGAAAACAAACAATATTTTTTATTTTCTGCTATGTAGCGTTTACAAACTATGGGATATATTTTTTTGGAATTGTTATTATTATTATTATACTATTTATTTATTATTATTTAGTATATATATATATATATATATATATATATATATATATATATACACACACATATATATATATATATATATATATATATATATATATATATATATATATATATATATATATATATATATATAGTATATTTATTTATTTATTTATTATTATTTATATTTTATTATTATTATAGATAATAATAATAAGAATCTAGATTCTTACATGTTTCTAATTCTGCTACATGTTTTTGGTAAAATCTCAGTAAGGGAATTTTTATTGGTTTGTGCAAAAGTTATAGCATCTACAAACTATGAAATATATTTAAGAATTTTTTAACATTTTTTTTATACTAGTAATGTCGGCGATCAGTGATTTATAGCGGGACTGCAATATTTCAGCAGACAGTCAGATACTAAGGGTTTTTTTTTTTACAGTGGCTTAAAAAAGTATTCATACCGCTTGAAATTTTCCACATTTTGTCATATCACAACCAAAAAAGGTAAATGTATTTTATTGGGATTTTATGTGATACACCAACACAAAGTGGCACATAATTGTTAAGTGGAAGGAAAATGATAAATGGTTTTCAAAATGTTTTACAAATAAATATCTATAAAGTGTGGCATACATTTGTATTCAGCTCCCTTTACTCTGATACCCCTAACTAAAATCTAGTGGAACCAATTGCCTTCAGAAGTCACCTAATTAGTAAATAAAGTCCACCTGTGTGTAATTTATTCTCAGTACAAATACAGCTTTTCTCTGAAGCCCTCAGAGGTTTGTTGGAGAACCTTAGAGAACAAACAACATCATGAAGGCCAAGGAACACACCAGACAGGTCAGGGATAAAGTTGTGAAGAAGTTTAAAGCAGGTTTATGTTATAAAAAATATCCCAAGCTTTGAACATCTCACAGAGCACTGTTCAATCCAGCATCCGGAAATGGAAAGAGTATGGCACAACTGCAAACCTACCAACACATGGCCGTCCACCTAAACTGACAGGCCGGGCAAGGAGAACATTAATCAGAGGAGCAGCCAAGAGCCCCATGGTAACTCTGGAGGAACTGTAGAGATCCACAGCTCAGGTGGGAGAATCTGTCCACAGGACAACTATTAGTCGCGCACTCCACAAATATGGCCTTTATGGCAAGAAGAAAGCCATTGTTGAAAGAAAGCCATAAGAATTCCTGTTTGCAGTTTGTGAGAAGCCAGATTGCGAGAAGCCAGGTCAGATGAGACCAAAATTGAACTTTTTGGCCTAAAAGCAAAACGCTATGTGTGGCGGAAAACTAACACTGCACATCACCCTGAACACACCATCCCCACCGTGAAACATGGTGGTGGCAGTATCACTTGTGGGGATTCTTTTCTTCAGTAGGGACAGGGAAGCTGTTCAGAGTTGATGGGAAGATGGATGGAGCCAAATACAGGGCAATCTTAGAAGAAAACCTGTTAGAGTCTGCAAAAGACTTCGGACTGGGGTGGAGGTTCACCTTCTAACAGGACAATGACCCTAAACATACAGCCAGAGCTTGAGCTATTTTGCAAAGAAGAATGGGCAAAATTTTGACTCTCTAAATGTGCAAAGCTGTTAGAGATATACAAAAGACTTGCAGCTGCAATTGCAGGGAAAGGTGGTTCTACAAAGTATTGACATTAAATACAAATGCACGCCACACTTTTCAGATATTTATTTGTAAAAAATGTTTAAAACCATTTATCATTTTCCTTCCACTTCACAATTATGTGCCACTTTGTGTTGGTCTATCACATAAAATCCCAATAAAATACATTTATGTTTTTGGTTGCAACATGACAATATGCGGAAAATTTCAAGGGGTGTGAATACTTTTTCAAGGCACTGTACTAAAGGTGGAGAGTGCATAACCAGGCTCACTTCCACATAGCAACCAATCAGCTTCTAACTTCAGCTAGTTCAATAAAGCTTTGGCAAGAAAACCTGAAAGCTGATTGGTTTTCCACGCAGAAGTGAGTCTGATTTTGCACTCTCCAGCTTTAGTAAATAAACCCCTAACTGACACTTTGTGGGAACCAGTGACACTAATACAGTGATCAGTGCTGAACATATGCACTGTCACTGTACTAATGACCCTGGTTTGGAAGGAGTTAAACATTTTGGGCAATCAAAGGGTTAACTGTGTGCCTAGCCAGTGTTTTTGTGTACTGTATGTGCTGCTTTTACTAAGGGAAGAGATGGATTTTAGTCCCTGCTTTGCAGAAACACTAAATCCATCCATTCCCCCCTGTCAGAACAGAGCTCTGCCTTGTTTACATAGGCAGAAATTCATTCTGAGTCTCTGCCCAACAATCAGTGGGTGCCAGCGGACATCGAGTGCCAGGCACCTGCAGATCGACTTCTGCTGTGAATAATCATAGCAGAAGCTGCTTGCTGGCAATGCGTATGCGCCCCCCTGCAGACGGAAGTGCAGGATCACTATAAAGCTGTTATAAGCCACTATAGCAGTTTTACTGCAAATGCATAATAAATCATCAATTTAGATGTTTTTCTGGACACCGAGTGCTCCTTTTTAATCCCTCAAGAGATGCTGGGAACTTTTAGACTTGCACATGTAGTTAGATGAAGGAAAACTTTAAACAAGCTCTAGTGAGATGGCTGCCACACATAAAGATTTTCCCTAATGGGCATCCAACTGTAGCAAAAAACATATAAATAAAGAAAAAGCTCCAAACCAAAAAGGTAAAAGAATCCAAGATCATTTTAATTACTGATAAAAAAGTTATATAAAAACAGCCAACGCGTTTCGGTTGCAACACCACTTACTTGTCTATCTCCCTAGTGGGTCACAGACACACTTGGAAGGGTTTCTAACCTTTCCTTATTCTACAACTATAAAAACAAAACGTCTTGTACTCCATACTGGTAACCCATCAGATGCAAGAACACTATAAAACGTTGTAACAAAACAAATGTGAAAATGGTTTTATGGAGAATCCATCACTCTGATCATTCAGGGCAAAGAGTGTCTTTGTAAAGGCCCCCAAGCCCTTGATACTTCACCACTCCTTGTTCTGCCTTTAAGATCCCCAGTGTTGGCTGGTGTAGGAAACTAGGGGGCAGAGGTGACCATCGTGTAACAGGGCCTGGGGCCTAGTGATTGGCTGCTAGACCTGAGCACTGTCCAATGAGACAAGGTCACATGCTCCCCTAAAACCATGAACTGTCTTAGCCAACTACAGTAAAACCTTGGTTTGAGAGTAACTTGGTTTGAGAGCGTTTTGCAAGACAAGCATCATTTTTTAATAAATTTTGACTTGATATACAAGCGATGTCTTGATAT
The DNA here is from genome assembly GCA_037952925.1 of Lithobates clamitans. Classification (NCBI taxonomy): domain Eukaryota; kingdom Metazoa; phylum Chordata; class Amphibia; order Anura; family Ranidae; genus Lithobates; species Lithobates clamitans. The sequence goes on from JBBGZY010000626.1 coordinate 2,161,349, forward strand.
ACAAGTAGCGTCATGTCACAACTGAGTATAAAAGAGAAGAGAGGCGCCTCTAAGTGTAGCAATTTTGTTACATTTCATGAAGGTACAACATTTAGCAACATATTGCTACACTTATGCCCTGTACACACGGTCGGACTTTCCGACAGGAAATGTTGGATGTGAGCTTGTTGTCGGAAAGTCCGACCGTGTGTATGCTCCATTGAACATTTACTGTCGGAATTTCCACACACAAATGTTTGAGAGCAGGTTCTCAAACTTTACGACAACAAAACTTGTTGTCGTAAATTCCTATCGTGTGTACACAAGTCCGTCGCACAAAAGTTCTACGCATGCTCTGATTCAAGCAGAAGAGCCGTACTGGCTATTGAACTTCATTTTTCTCAGCTCGTCGTACGTCTTGTATGTCATCGCGTTCTCACGTTTGGGATTTTGGGCCAACATTTGTGTGACCGTGTGTATGCAAGACCAGTTTTAGCCAACATCCTTCGGAAAAAAATCCATGGTTTTGTTGTCGGAAAATCCGATTGTCTGTACGGGGCCTAAGAGGTGCCTCTCTTCTCTTTTATACTCTGGAGCTCCTGCTGGATTTTGCTTCTAATACCCTTGTGGAGGCTTCTATTTGTGGATGGACATTTTATGGTTACACAACCTGGTCACATTGCTATAATCTTTTTATATGGACTATAAACTGAAGGACCTATGAATAAATGGTTGTGGAACAAATCGTTTGAGTTTCCATTATTTCTTATGGGGAAATTTGCTTTGAAAATTCTGAAATTCAGTGTAATTTTTTTTCTTCTGTTGTCCAGCACAGTTTTATTCTCCTCTGTCTATTCTCCTCAGGGATAATCTTTCCATAGTAGTCCCAGCCATTGAAGTGTATCTCCTGTGTTAGGTAAAAAGAAAACCCGAACATTTAGCACTGATTGGTAATAAACCCGACCTTCATGAAACTAAACAAAATACGAAGAGGCAATGTTCACATAATCTACAAAACAATAGTTTTAAAAAGTACAAGGATCACAATGACATAATTATGGGGTATTGCGCCTCATACTGTACATTAGCATTGAGATACAAACTTAGGTGGAAATCAAGTTTTACCCCATTTTCCAGAGTTAGATTAAAGTGGAGTTCCACCCACTTTTACAACTCTTCAGCATCCCTCACTAAACTGTGCACTGCAAACGAATTGGATATTTTTTTTATTTTTTTCTCAGCACTTACTGTATATCTGCTGTATTCATTTTTCACTTCCTCCTCCCTGGCCGTGGCCCATCGCATCATTTCCTGTTTGCAATGCCTTCTGGGAAGGGGGGGCAACTTCCTCTGACACTGCCGTTGCTATGGAAACCTGACATGAAACCTAGCACTGAGCATGTGCGAGATCTGCAGGGATGAGATCCTGGAAGAAATACAGTCTGGCTTCAGATGCCCACACTTAAGATGGCCACGGCCTGCTGTAAGTTTATAAAATAACAAACTAATGCTATAAACAAACAAAACAGACCTTAGTTTACAGACTAACTTTATTAGAATACATTAAGCTTGTGTATTATAGGGGTATTTTTATTTAAAAAGTATAATTTCGGCCAGAACACCACTTTAATTTTTTTTTTCACTTACATTGATGTCAATAGGGGACTGTTTTCCAATGGTCACTTTTGGCTGTTGGCTTGTTAATAGAGAATCTATTGTCACTTAAATTGCTCCCCCAGCACACCCCCCATGAGGTTTCTTTAGGGTGTAAATTGTTTTTAATAGACCTGTGCAATTCGTTTCGGTACAAATACAATTTCGGGCACATTTTTGGTTATTCAGAGACTCGGATGTATCCGAATCTCCAAATGAAATAGTAACGAATAGTAATGAATTTAGTTAATAATGTAATGAATAATGTGGTGCTTACTCAAATTATATTGTGATGTATCAACTAAAAATAATGCTTTCAATGTGCAACAAAAATAAATATTAATTTTCCTTCATAAGCAATAAAGTGAAATATTACAAAGTGACAAATAACGATGATCCTGAATGTGCAAATATAACAGCAATATATAATTAAAATATAGTTTTCTTCATAAATAATTAAGTGCAATAATTCCAAAATGACAATACAGTGAATGAATGTGATAAACATGCCTATTCATAAAGTTCAGAATAAATAAAGTGCTTGTGCAAAAAGGGGATCCAATTTATCCACTGATGATGTTAATTTCTTTACATGTTCTTCCTTCTCATCATATGCAGTTTACATGCAACAAAGAGAGGTCCCCATGGTGTCGTAATCACATACAGTTAAAATAGCGCTGTACAGCTTTACAAACAAAGGAACTTCTGGTCTCGGCCATGTCCGGAAGTGACGTTACCTGTCTCCTCCCGATGCGTTGCGTCACTGCTCACATGACTTCATCAAGGGTATGGAGTTGGGTGTACGATGCCAGCCTTATATAACAAACTCCGCTGCAGCATTGATGTCAAATTAGGTCTCATTTGTGCCACCTCATCGGTGCCCATCAGTGCCGCCTTATCAGTGCCTGTCAGTGCAGCCCTATCAGTGCCCATCAGTGAAGGAGAAAACTTACTTGTTTACAAAGTTTTGTAACAGAAACAAAAAAAAAAACATTTTTTTAAATTTTTTTAGCAGAAAATAAAAATCCCAGAGGTGATCAAATACCACCAAAAGAAAGCTCTATTTGTGGGAACAAAATGATAAAAATTTTGTTTGGGTACATGGTAGCATGATTGCGCAATTGTCATTCAAAGTGTGACAGCGCTGAAAGCTGAAAGTTGGTCTGGGCAGGAAGGTTTATAAGTGCCCTGTATTGAAGTGGTTAAACTCAGACTAAATCTCTGATTTAATGTAATGCTCTGTGCTTATTTTTGCAGCCATTATGACACTGTGTATCAAACATGTCCCTGCCCTTTAAACAGAAACTATAATTGTTCATGGTCAATATAATTTACATTTTGGCATGCTTACAAGCTTATATACTGAAGTTTTATAAACTTTGAATTATTTACATAAACAAAATATATTTAAAAAGAAGTGTTCAAGACATTACATAATGAGGTTGATTTACTTTCAAAGTCGATTTTCACTTTGAAAAGTTATTTTCACTTAGCTTAGTGAATGAGGTAAAGTTGAGCTACCTTCAATCATTTAATCATGTACCTTTTTTTTAGATATTGATATTCCCAATTCACTAGGATAGTTGAAAATTCACTTTGCAATCAGAACATACCATAATTCTCTAGTATTTGAAGCGGTTGTAAACCCAGATGAAAAAAAAAAAAATCTGCAAGTCAAAGGCATAATGAGCTAGTATGCATCGCATACTAGCTCATTATGAAATACTTACCATAGAATTAAGCTGTTTACAGCGGTCCCGGCACACCGATGTGACTGGCGACATGTCATCCCGGAGTTATTTCTGGGTTTGCGGGCTCCGGCACTGTGATTGGCCAGAGCCGCGATGACGTCACTCCCACGCATGCACGCGGGAGCCGCTAGTAACGGCACAGCAGCTGAAGAAATGTCACAAGCGAGCCGTTTTTTCATTGTGCATGTGCCGATAATGTCAGCACATTCAGATACAGTGAATATCTCCTGAACTGTGCAAGTTTAGGAGAAATTCACGCTAACTACAGGTAAGCCTTATTATAGGCTTAGCTGTAGGTAAAAGTGGTTATACAGGGTTTACAACCACTTTAAGGGTCAGTGTATCCATGGTAGTTTTGAAGAAAGGTGGACTTTCCAATTAGAAATTTCAGTACTCGCTGTATGCTTGCTTCTAGCCTGAGTATAAATGAATAATCATTATGCTGCTAGTAGAGAGGGGGAGACATCTGTGTGACCTCCTCTGAGTCTTTAGGCTCTATTTTTAACATAGAAACCCTGAGAAAGTGAAGCCCGAGGTGAGAGGAATATAATGAAAAGTAGTGAAGGGCTGGCATGACAGGGTGAGAAGGGGAGGCAACTATGGGGTTAAGGAAGAAAAGGTGGATAAAACAGGCAAGCGTCATTGGGGAAAAGAATCCAGAACGCTGTTCGGCGCTCTTTTGTTACATGGACACCATCGGCGAGGCTCACAGAGTCTATGGGGGATCTGCTTGGGTATGTTGCGACAAGCAGTTTCGGCATCGTAGGGCCATCCATCCGTCCCTCTGCTGGGACCACAAGGACATTAGCCTCTGGATGCGGCTTATGTCCTCTGTTGGCAGTACATCGAGGGATCATGTAAGTTTGGGGGATCAAGACATGTACGGAGCTGTAGTGAAAAGGAAGCAGGGTACAGACATGAAAGGGTGCAAGGAACTTAGGAAGGAAGAAGTAGGATAAGGAGGGGTTTAAGGAAGTTAGAGATATGCTGGGATTGGTGGATCAGTGTAGAAGGGGAGGAGAATTTTGATCAGTGCTTAAGCCAGGGGGAATTATACAGCAGTCGTGAGTTGGAGAGTCAGGAAGAACGTTCCCTGAGGTAGCTGAGAGATAGCAGGTAGCATGAGTGGTTTAGAGCAGCTCTGGGTGCAGCTTAGGGAAGCAGCGGAGACCCATGGAGCAGAATGGCTGCAGAGCCAGATTGCATCCACACTACAGGGGGTTGAGCAGGGCCCATCCAATGCGAGGCCTGTCTCATCACGGGCTAGGAGGTCTAGACCTCCGGAGCGCCTTAGTCCTGACAACACTCCCAGGACTCAGAGGAGACTGGGGAGCCCGAGTCGAACCCCCTCGGGACCCCCGCCGGCAAAGCAGACACCAAAAAGAGCGGGCGGGGGGGCAGCAAGGAGAGACAGATTGCAGCAAAGTCACAGGGGGAGAGGCGTAATGCAGACAGCCAGGCCAGCCCCCAGTGGGGAATCTCCACGGGATAGACAGCAGGCTGCCACCTCCGGCGATGCTCCGGTCGGGGTGGCAACCTGGCGAGGGAGAACGGGTCGGTCGGGCGCCGGCATGGCCTGTGAAACGGCCGGCGGCTTGCCTCGTGGCGGCGCCATCTTACCTCAGGGAAGAGGTCCAGCCAGTCAGCACAGGGAGCGTCAGTCGGGAGGCCCCGCCTCCAGGTTCAGTGAAGGGCCTGGGAGGGTTGGCCAGCGCAATGCCTGCGTGAGAGACAGGTCGCCGAGTGATGACATCATTTCCCCATACGAGGAAAATGGAGGAAGGAACCCTCAGATGGATGTCGCCCCCCCTCCGGTCGCTCAGGCTGCAGGACGGAAGTCGGCCAGAAGAACAGCAGTAGAAGTACAGCAACTGATACAGAGGGACAGCGGCAGCAGCAGCAGCGAGGAGGGCGAGCTGAGCGATGATCCACAGGAGGCAGCGGTGGAGTCGGGTCGGACGGCTGGTGGGTCCTCTCACCTAAGGCAGCCTGGTAAGCAAAAGTCTGTTTCCGTTACTAATGTTATTGGGTTGACTGAAGCAGGGGGAGTCAGAGTGGAGGGGGGAGAGCAGTGTGCCTTAAGGGGGGGAGAAGGGGATTTATGGGAGTCAGTAAAGGAGCTACTGCGCCGCCTAGAGAGCGGGGCTCTGCAACCCTCATCCCCCATCAGCCCCTGGGTACCACAGCCCCCAAGTATTAGGGATCCCGTGGTGGTAGTGAACCCCCCGCAAAGGCCGACGCTGGTGGTGGCCGAGACACAGACGGGAGGTGACGGCGTGGGAGATTCTGGAAAAACTACAACGCAGGAAAAGGATGCGGAAAAGGTGAGACTGGCAGATGCGGCCAAGTGTGAGGTCTACGTTTGCTTCGAGGGACCTTTGGGGGCGCATTTGAAAAAAGAGGTAAGAGAAAAAATTTGGAAAAACGAGTTTGTGGAGATTTTCTCCTTGCTCCCATTAGAAAAGTTTAATTTAGACAGGGTAAAGCCAGATGAGAGTAAAAAAGAGGAGGAAGAGAAGAGAAGGTACAGATTAATTCCGCGCACGTTTGCTAACTGGTTGCAAGCTTTTGCGATTCTGGCTAGCGTGATCGGGGAAAAAGCCCCCGAGAATTGCTCGGCATTATTCTGTTATTTAGAAGCGATCAGCGAGGCACATCGAGTATATGGGGGTTTAGCATGGCTTCGTTATAACGAGCAGTTTCGTCAGAGGAAGGCTATTCGCCCATCGATCAGATGGGACCATAAGGATATAAGCCTCTGGATGAAGTTGATGACGTCATCCAGGGCTGCGAGCCCATTTTTTCAAGGGGGGGTCGGCGGCACCTCCTCCACTGGATCGCCGGCCCCAAAAAAGAAAGGGGTGTGCTGGCAGTTCAATGAAGGCAACTGTCGGTTCGGGACTTCATGTCGCTACAAACATGAATGCTCCGGATGTAGTGGGGGGCAACCTTTTGCGCGCTGCTTCAAGCAAGGAAAAGGTCGCACAGGAGACATCGTTGGAAAAAGGGATGATGCCGGTGAGACTAGAAAGGATGCTACCTTTCCTAAATAGGTACCCGGATAGGGCGGCGGCCATGTTATTAGAAACAGGGTTCAGGGAAGGTTTTCGAATTCCGAGTTCATTGCGGGAGGTTCCGCCAGTTGCAGACAATTTGAAGTCGGCACGCCTCCATCCGGAGGTGGTGTCGGCTAAGCTGTTTAAGGAAGTTGCATTGGGCCGCATGGCTGGGCCATTCGCTTCCCCGCCGTTACCAGGGTTAATAGTTTCCCCGTTGGGAGTTGTTCCGAAGAAGGAGTTGGGGCAATATAGGATGATACATCATCTGTCCTACCCGAGAGGTGGTTCTGTGAACGATGGTATCGACCCGCAGGATTGTGCGGTTACCTATACATCGTTCGACGCAGCTGTCTCGTGGGTTAAAAAATATGGTAAGGGCGCCCTTATGGCAAAAACGGATGTGGAATCGGCATTTCGATTATTGCCGGTACACCCGCACAGTGTGCATTTGTTGGGATGCTGTTGGCAAGGGTCGTACTTTGTGGACCGTTGCTTGCCAATGGGTTGTTCCATTTCGTGCGCACTTTGAGGCCTTTAGCTCATTCTTTGAATGGGCGGTTAGGGAAGCGGCAGGGATGAATTCAATTATCCATTATTTGGATGATTTCTTGTGCATAGGCCCCCCAGACTCCAGATGTTGTGCAGTATTATTGGGAACTATACAACACCTGGCTGACAGATTCGGGATTCCGCTGGCAGCTGACAAGACGGAGGGCCCAACATCGGAATTAGTTTTTTTGGGCATCACGATTGATTCAATAGCGATGGAGTGTAGACTGCCTGAGGACAAATTGGTGGCGTTACGGAAGGAGGTGAGCATGGCGGGTAAGAAGCGGAAGCTGCGGCTGAAGGAATTGCAATCCTTATTGGGAAAATTGAATTTTGCATGCAGAATCATTCCCATGGGTCGTATATTCTGTAGGAGGTTGGCGGCGGCCACGGCTGGGGTGAGAGTTCCCAATCACTTTGTCAGATTGACCAGAGAATTGCAGGCGGATTTAAAGGTGTGGGATGCATTTTTGGAATGTTTTAATGGGAGGTCTGTGTGGCAAGTGGGACCGGTCAGCAATGCTGACTTGGTCCTGTTCACAGATGCAGCAGGATCGGCAGGATACGGGGCGTATTACCAGGGTAGATGGAGTGCAGGACCGTGGCCAGAGATTTGGAGAGAGGCAGGTTTCCTGAAAAACCTGGTCCTCCTAGAACTGTTTCCCATTGTTCTGGCAGTAGAACTGTGGGGGGAAGAATTGCGGAACAAAAAAGTTAGGTTTAATTGCGACAATTTGGGGGTCGTTTGGGCAATTAATAATATCACGGCCTCATCCCCACCTGTGATTAGAGTGTTAAGACACTTGGTGCTCAGTTGTTTGCGCATAAATGCATTTATTTATGCTGTACATATCCCTGGAGTGGACAATAAGTTAGCGGATGCTTTGTCTCGTTTCCAGTGGGAAGAATTTCGCAAGCTGGCACCGGAGGCAAACCGGGTAGGGGAGCCATGCCCGTCGGAACTGTGGAGAGTTGCGTTGGAATCACCGCAGGATTGATCCGGCAGTCTCTCAGCGCCGGAACATGGAGGGCTTATGAAAGAGTGTGGCAAGAATGGTTTGCCTTTATGGAGGAGGTAGGAGGGTCAGAGGACTCTAATGACGTACAAACTTGGGTGTTGTGTTTCATTTGTAGGAATTATGAAAAAGGGGTCTCTGGGTCGGTAATAGGAAAGAAGATGGCGGCGTTAGCCTTTTTATTCCAATTAAAAGGACGCAGGGATGTCACAAAATCATTTATGGTTCGCAGGGCTTTGCGGGGTTATAAAAAAGGTTCTCACAAGAAGGACTCCAGACGCCCAGTGTCATTTGAGGTGCTGGGGACGATTCTGACAAGCCTCCACAAGGTGTGTTCAGAGGATTTTGAACAAGTACTCTTTCGAGCAGCCTTTGTGGTGGCATTTTTTGGAGCATTTAGAATCGGGGAATTGGTCTCGCCATCAAAAAGGGTGGTGGGGGGTCTGAGGTTGGGTGATGTGCAGTTTTCAGATCAGTCAGTTCTTATCTGGATACGGCGATCGAAAACGGACCAGGAAGGAAAAGGGGTCAGAGTGGAGTTGTTCAAGGGTTTAGAACCCCAGTTTTGTCCGGTAACGACCCTGAGGCAGTTCTTGGATGTGCGCCCGACAGGGGAGGGAGCATTTTTTATACATAAGGATGGTTTGTGTTTATCCAGGTTTCAGTTCACGGCAGTGCTGAGGAAGAGTTTAAAAGAAGGAGGGCTTTCCCCGGGTGACTATGCAGGGCATTCTTTCCGTATAGGGGCAGCCACGGAAGCAGCTCGCTGGGGACTTCCAGAAAATGTAATAAAGAAGATAGGCAGATGGGAATCAAACAGGTTTCAGATATATGTACGGCCACAGTTATTGTGAAGTATAGTTGGTTACATAGGTTAAGATTAAGTAGACGGTAAAAAAACGTTGGCATGTTGTTGGTATGTTTCTTTGTTATGTCTTTTCAGATCCCCCCAGATGTCTCATTTGGATTTTGGGACACTCATACGTTTTCTGGGGGGCAAAACGGGCGGACATCAGACCTGAAGGTAGACAGCTACGGCTTAAGAGAGAGGAGGGCACGGTCAGGTGGTTGGGTATACCAGGCATGAGGTGGCAGCAAGTGGTTCCCGAGGTACATAGATTCTCCAGGTTGGACAGGGTCCCTGACATATTGGTACTTCATGTGGGAGGAAATGACTTGGGTATTAGACCAATGCGGCAGGTCATAAAAGATATCAAATGGGACTTTCTCAGGCTCCGGGCATCCTTTCCAGACATGCTGTTCGTATGGTCCGATATAGTTGCCCGTATGTCTTGGAGGGGGGCACGGTCGTGGGAAAAACTCAATAAGACCCGTATAAAAGTCAACAAGGAGGTGGGCAGGTTTGTTGCCAGTAATGGGGGCATTGTGATACGACATTGGGAATTAGAAACCGACACTTGGATGTACCTGAGAGGGGATGGTGTTCACCTTAACCCGGTGGGGATCGATCTTTGGTCCCTGGGGCTGGAGGATGGCATTAGAAGAGCATTTTTAGTGTGGCTGCGGGCTCAAGTGTAAGGTGTCACACTTGTGCCGCGGTGGCGCTTGGTCCTTGGCGACAATAGTTAATATATATATGGATATATATATTTAAATTGTTTACAATGAGGATTGAAAAGTTGGGACACATCCCAAGATGGAGTTTCCGGTTGGTCCAGTCAGTTTTTGGACCAACTGGTAATAAATGGGGGTCTGGGTCAGTTAGTGGGTCCTCGCGGCGAGTTAGCGGCTGGGGACAGATCTAACAAATGGGGCTCAGGCTCAAAAAGTGATTGGGGTCGTCAGGGACCAGCAACAATAAGGTTACTGAGAGTCAAAGTTAAAATATTTTAAATATTTTCAATATTTAAATGTTATAAATGTTAAAATTATAGTTTTTTATTGGTTTTGTAAAATAAAGGCCGATAAGGCCATTTACTTCCAATCCAGGTGTCGGTGTCATTACTTAATAATAAATGTGTATGCATGTATTAGTAGGGAAGTAAGGTATCTGGCTACCCTATTCAAGACATGTACGGAGCTGTAGTGAAAAGGAAGCAGAGTACAGACATGAAAGGGTGCAAGGAACTTAGGAAGGAAGAAGTAGGATAAGGAGGGGTTTAAGGAAGTTAGAGATATGCTGGGATTGGTGGATCAGTGTAGAAGGGGAGGAGAATTTTGATCAGTGCTTAAGCCAGGGGGAATTATACAGCAGTCGTGAGTTGGAGAGTCAGGAAGAACGTTCCCGCCCTCCCGCCCTAGCTGAGGGGTTGTTAATATTTTAAGAGAGTGTGGTTGGCGCTTGGTCCTTGGCGACAATAGTTAATATATATATGGATATATATATTTAAATTGTTTACAATGAGGATTGAAAAGTTGGGACACATCCCAAGATGGAGTTTCCGGTTGGTCCAGTCAGTTTTTGGACCAACTGGTAATAAATGGGGGTCTGGGTCAGTTAGTGGGTCCTCGCGGCGAGTTAGCGGCTGGGGACAGATCTAACAAATGGGGCTCAGGCTCAAAAAGTGATTGGGGTCGTCAGGGACCAGCAACAATAAGGTTACTGAGAGTCAAAGTTAAAATATTTTAAATATTTTCAATATTTAAATGTTATAAATGTTAAAATTATAGTTTTTTATTGGTTTTGTAAAATAAAGGCCGATAAGGCCATTTACTTCCAATCCAGGTGTCGGTGTCATTACTTAATAATAAATGTGTATGCATGTATTAGTAGGGAAGTAAGGTATCTGGCTACCCTATTCATGCCATTTTAAACATGAGTGCTCCGGCTGCAGAGGTTCTTATCCCGTGTCCCGCTGCTTTAAAAAAGGCAAGGGCCGTGCCGGAGAGTTTGCAAACAAAGGAAATGAAGCCAGGGAGGGGGGAAAGGATGCAACCTTTCCTAAATAGATATCCAGACCGGGACGCTGCACGGCTGTTAGGAGAGGGGTTCTTGGAGGGTTTTCGGACCCTATGTTCCTTGGCTGCCATTGTGCCTATGGCGCAGAATTTGCGTTCTGCATCCGGGGGTGGTCTCTGACAAATTGGCTAAGTAGGTGGCACTGGGTCGCATGGGTGGACCTTTCTCGGTAAAGCCTTTGCCAGATTTGGTGATCTCGCCTCAGGGGTGGTGCCTAAGAAGGAGCCAAACAAGTTCTGCCTAATCCATCACCTTTCCTTCCCGAAAGGAGGTTCTGTCAACGATGGCATAGATCGAGAAGCGTGTACGGTGTCGTGTACTTCCTTTGACGCGGCAGTTAGCTGGGTTTGCCACTATGAAAAAGGGGCTCAATCTGGCATCAAGTCGGCTTTTTGTTTGCTCCCAGTCCATCCAGACAGTTTCCGCTTGCTGGGGTGCTGTTAGCAGGACAAATTTTATGTAGAACGCTGCTTGCCCATTGGCTGCCCCATTTCCTGCACTCCGTTTGAGACGTTCAGTTCCTTTGTTGAATAAATGGTTTGTGATGTATCAGGGGTAAATTCTGTCATTCATTATTTGGATGATTTCCTTTGCGTTGGGCCACCTTCTTCTAATGTGTGTGCGATACTTCTATCCACATTGCAGCACATTGCAGGTAACTTCGGTATTCCTTTGGCTGAGGACAAGAGGGTCCGACTACCATGCTCAGTTTCCTAGGCATAGTTCTGGACTCGGACGCCAGGGAGTGTCACCTGCTGGATGTTCAGCAGGCTGGGGTGGATCAGGAACATTTGGAGGTAAGGCTGATGGTTCTTTACTTAGTTTCCAGGAACCTGGAGCAGCGTGCATCGGTGTCTGCCATTGAGCAGAAACTGGCTGCCTTGGCATTTTTCTTTAAGTTGCAGGGCTGGGTGGATTTTACAAAAGATTTTTGGGTTCGACAGGCTGTAAAAGGGTAACGGAAGTCGCATAAGCGCAAGGATGCTAGGCGGCCCATGTGCTTTGCTAATTTAGAGGTCCTTTTTTACAGTTGGGCTTACAATATACATCAAGCTATGAGGTCTCCCTATTTAAAGCAGCTTTTTCCTTGGCCTTTTTTGGGGCGTTCTGGATTAACGAGCTGGTCAGTCCTTCTAGGAAGGTTTTGGGGGGGGGATATTGGTGCAGGATTTGATTTGGAGGAGGGACAGGGTGCAGATACTGCTGCGCAGTTCCAAGACAGACCAGGCGGGCAAGGGCGTGTTTGCCCTGCCAAGTTCCACGGTGTGTCCGGTGGGGGTGGTACGGGAGTTTTTAGAGGTTCCCCAGTCGTGAAGGGGGGTTTCTGTTACATGGGGATGGGTCTCCGTTGTCCACGTTTCAGTTTGTTGCCATTTCCCAGAAGCGTCTTCCGGCAGTGGGTTTGGAAGAAAAACAGTAAGCCTCGCACTCCTTCCATATTGGGGCAGCCACAGAGGCCGCTCGGTGTGGGCTGGACGAGGTGGCTTTTAAGCGGATTGGTAGATGGGACTCCAGGATATTCTGTACTTACATTCGGCCGCATTTGTTGGCTGATTAGCCGATGGTAGGGGGGTGACTTATAGAGGACAGGTGTCTATGTGGTTCTTGCATGTTGGGTGAGTATTCATGGTTGTCGTGGTGTTATCCAGTGATTTTGTTTCTTTTCTTTCAGATGGAGTGCAGCCATGCCTCATCTGGATTATAGGCCACTCATATGTGTTTTGGGGGGCCAGGCTAGCTGAGGTTAGGCTGGATGGCAGGCAGCTGGGTATTTCTAGGAGGAAGGTGTGTGTTCGTTGGCTAGGGTTACCAGGGATGATGTTGAGCAGGGTCGTGCCTGAGGTGCATCGTTTTGCACGCCTTGACAGGCCACCTGACATTCTTGTACTCCATGTTGGCGGGAATGATCTGGGGGTTCGTTCCAGTAGGGAGCTCATTATGGATGTCAAGTTCGATTTCCTGCGGTTCCATACAGCCTATATGCTGGTCTTGTGGTCCTATATGGTGGCTCGGACGATTTGGTGCATGGTGAGGTCGGTTACAAGACTCAACAAGACTCGTATAAAGGTCAATAAAGTGGTGGGCCGATTTTTTATTCGGAATGGGGGCATGGTCATCTGCCATTTGGAATTGGAGTCAGATACCAGGCTGTACCTGAGGGGGGATGGTGTCCATTTATCTGCGGTGGGTATAAATTTATGGTCCCCGGGGGTTACAGGATGGGATTCAGCGTGCATTTCGGGTGTGGAGGGGCCCTCCTGGGTAAGGTGTCACCCTTGTGGTGGTTGATCTTTGATGGTGTAAAAAAATACTTATGAGATGGAAGTGTTAGGGACTCATCGGTGGTATGTGCCCCTCTGGTGTATTCCAGTTAACATGGTTTAGCTGGAATATGGTAATGGATGCACTGTGGGTAGTGGGGTTGTCTCCGAGCTGGTGTGTTACAGCTGGAGGCCTATCAAGGTCCCGCAGTGTAGAAGTGGAACATGTTTTGAATTTTGGGTTGCCTTCAAAGGCCAACAGGCCTGAGGACTGTTATTTTGTTTTAGATGTTGATGTGAAAAAGAATGTTAATTTAATAAGTTATTTTTGTTAATAAAAGGCTGCTATGGCCATTTGTTCTCCATTTCATGTGTGGTCTTGTTAATTTAGGTAATGTTAAGGGGTGGGGATGGGTACGAATGGTCGGGCAGACATCAAAGAAGGTTGGGGACATCTGATCAGCACTGGTCAAGATCTATGTGATATTACAGGGACATGCTTAGAATTTTCACCTGCTGCTTGAAAAATAAATTTTCATATACAATATTTTATACTAGATATATACAAGACTGAACAAAAAAAATACAATAAAACAAATATGTTATCATAATGGGGTTGATTTATCAAAACTGGAGTGTGCAAAATCTGGTGCAGCTGTGCATTGAAACCAATCAGCTTCTTCAATTAAGGTTTGACAAAAAACAAAACAAAACTGCCAACTGATTGGTTTCTATGCAGAGTTGCACCAGATTTTGCACTCTCCATTAAATCAACCCCAATGTGTCATAAAACATATGTATCGCCCAATAGACACACATTCTGCATTTTTGTGGAGCACAATTATATATTTGCACATTGTTGTTATATTTTTGCATACTAATCACTTCAGCCCCTAAAATCATTAAGATTTTACCCTCCTAATGACCAGGCCATTTTTTGCAATACAGCACTGCATTATTTTAACTGACAATTGCACGGTCGTGTGAGGTTGTACCCAAACAAAATTGATGTCCTTTTTTTATCACAAATACAGCCTTCTTTTGGTGGTATTTGATCACCTCTGCGTTTTTTATTTTTTGCGCTGTAAACAAAAAAAGACCGTCAATTTTGAAAAAAAACTATATTTGTTACTTTCTGTTATAAAACATATCCAAAAAAAAAGTAAAAAAAATAAATTTCTTCATCAATTTAGACCAATATGTATTCTTCTACATATTTTTGGTAAAATAATCCCAATAAGCGTAGATTGATTGGTTTGCACAAAAGTTATAGCGTCTACAAACTATGGGATAGATTATTGTTTTTACTGGTAATGGAGACAATCAGCGATTTTTAGTGGGACTGGGACATTGCGGCAGACAAATGTGACCCTAAGTGACACTTTTTGGGGACCAGTGACACCAAAACAGTGATCAGTGCTAAAAAAATGCACTGAATACTGTATAAATGACACTGTCAGGGAAGGGGTTAACATCAGGGGCGATCAAAGGGTTAAATGTGTTCCCTGCAAGTGTTTTTCCTAACTGTGTGGGGGAAGTACTGACAGGAAGAACACAGAGATCACTTGTCCTGATTACTAGGAACAGAAGATCACTGTGTTCTTTCCTGTCAGAACGGGGATCTGCCTTGCCTTTCTGTGGAATGATCTCAGACCCGCGTATTGGCTCCTCCTCCGTGCAGCCGGCACCTGTTCCTCTGGATGGCGCGCACGTGCCCACAGTATCTAGTACACGAAACAATGTACGGGTGCGTTGTTTCATGCAAAAGAGCTGCCCTGACACAGTATATATGCGGTAGGTGGTCTTGAAGTGTTTAAGGTATAATTGGCACATTTATAGCTCTGTCTGTTGGGGGATACATACATTTTTATACTTATCTGATTAAAATATGTATGATTTTTTTTAATATGACTTTATAAGAAAGTGCTGTACAAACCCTAATTTTTTCAAAAATCATATGGTGTAGTGCAGGGGTAGGCAACCTTAAAGAGATGTGGATCTACCTGAACAACATGGGAGAAGTCAAAGATCAACGGGCACTAAGGATGAGCTCAGGCGTGTTCGCAAACAGCACGTGCCGAGCCCTCCAGGAAGTCTGTACTGCACAGCGCTAATCACAAGCAGTGATGCATTGTCCCGATGCATGGCTCCAGAGATCGGGAAATGTCTCACTGCTTGTGACTAGACTTTTAGATTTTTCTGTAGGTGTGGTGCACTTTCTAAAAGTGCACCAAAACTCCTGTATTCAGAAAGTGCACAAAACCCGCAGGATATAATAGAAGTCTATGGCTAAGCTGAGCTAGCACAGGACAGTTGCAGGTGCACTGCGTTGCACCCGCGGCGCAGGTAAACCGCAGCACATCAGTGTGAAAGCAGCCTTATACTATTATGACCAGTGTATTGTTTCACACTGACCTGAAGATCTCTTCTTTCCCCCTGCAGGCAACACTCTGGAGACCACTAGCTAAGAGATAAGAGGTGGAGTGCAGTTGGTATCACTCTGCATGGGACAGTAGCCAGCACTACAGAGGGGGCATCAGCTTATGCCGCTCCCTTCTACAGCTCCAACTTTACAAGTACCGTATTTATCGGCGTATAACACACACCGGCGTATAACACGCACCCCAATTTAGGAGGGAATTTTAAGGAAAAAAAAACTTTTAGGAGGGAAGTTGAAGGGAAAAAAAACTTACATTTAAACGCCCATCATTGCAGCCTTCTCAGTGCAGCCTTGTCAGTGCAGCCATGTCAGTGCAGCCATGTCAGTGCAGCCTTCCCCAGTGCAGCCTTGTCAGTGCAGACTTCCCCAGTGCAGCCTTGTCAGTGCAGCCTTCCCCAGTGCAGCCTTCCCCAGTGCAGCCTTGCCCCAGTGATCCCAGTCATTCTGGGCTTCAAAATCGCCGATCGCGATTTGAAAACGGCGCCGCCGGCGCCGAAATACACAGAGCCGGTCCTCGGCTCTTTCCGGCGGCTCTCGTTCACTTTCGGCTCCACTCGTAGTCCCGAGCGGAGCTATCCGAACCTAGCCGAGTAGGTTCGGATAGCTCCGCTCGGGACTACGAGTGGAGCCGAAAATGAACGAGAGCCGCCGGGAAGAGCCGAGGACCGGCTCTGTGTATTTCGGTGCCGGCGGCGCCATTTTCAAATCGCGGACGGCGATTTTGAAAATGTGACAGGTCGGGATCGCAGGGGATCGGCGTATAACACGCACCTGCGATTTTCCCCTGGTTTTAAGGGGAAAAAAGTGCGTGTTATACGCCGATAAATACGGTAGTTCCTCTGCATTGCACTTTGTTTGATGCTCTGGAATGGCAGGTCAGCAAGCCCAGACCACGATCTACCAGTCACCTTTAAGGATGAGCTCCGGCGTGTTCGCACACTCCACGTGCAGAGCCCACCAGGAAGTCAGCACGGCGCTACGCTAATCACAGGCAATAAGACATTTTCCCGATCTCTGCAGCCGCACATCGGGAAAATGTCTCACTGCCTGTGATTAGCGCAGCGCCATGCCGACTTCCTGGGGGGCTCTGCACGTGGAGTGTGCGAACACGCCGGAGCTCATCCTTAGTCACCTGTCTGCGATATACTGGTTGATGACCTCCGATGTAGAGGTTAATGAAGTAAATAAAGAGATCTAACTAGTATTCAGAGTAGGAAAAATTTTGTTTGGGCATTTGCTAGAAAACTGGAAAATGTCTACAGATATTAATAATTTGGGGCAGAAAAATTCAAGTGAAGCACAGACTTTATGAAGGCTATGGTGCTAGAGTTTGCTTTTTAGGATTGATAATGGGAATGTACCAACTTCACGATAAATGTGTACCAAAATTCATCTATGCTTGATAAGCCAATCATACACCTTATTGTGTTTCCTGATGATGTCATCTTACCTGCGACTTCTAAAATACCTCAATAAGCATGCCAGCCCGACCACAGAAGCAACTGCGATACATATACCCAGCCCTCTGGATATCTGATGTCTTTTATCTGTAGAGATGATGAAGGAGCTCAGAATAAAGTAGAAGTCTTGTATGTACATATTTGTAAATTTTATAAACATTAGTTCTGCTTAAACACACTTTAAAAATGAATACCATTTTGAATTGTTTACAATAGTGTTTTTTGTTTCTATAATGATTATATAAGTGTAATATTGCAGCTCATGTAGCACAGGGATTATTTAAACTTGTGTCAGGATGTGATAGCATGGATAGGTCACAGGCCCTCTTTATGAAGACATCAGGTATCTACTAGACCATCAATGTCTCCCCTGCCCTCTACTGCAGCTAATTAAGCACAGATCGTACCTGATTAGCTGCTGCTGTAGCTGGGTAATGATAGCTCTGAATCCGCAAGTGACATAACACATCACTTCTAGGTTCTTTAGTCGCCTCCTGCACTCAATGTTAAAGTAGTTTATTGCAGTCCCAAGCTCCTCAGAGGAACAGGAGAGCCTGGGAACCATCACAGCCATTGACTGTGGGGGCACACCTTTAGACCCCTGTAAAGTGATCTGGCTCTGGCGCCCAGATCTCTTTTACATGAAAGACCATTTCCAGCTCTAAAAATCCATACCAAGCATGCATTAACCCCTTGAATACCAAGATATTTCTAAACATACCTTGATAGACAAGGGGCTCATTAAGAATTCTATTGGTCACCTGTCCAGCTGTGCAGTGTGAAAAGTCTCTGTAAATCGCAAAAACAACCATTCATACTTACAGATCCTTGGACAGGCAAAACAAATAGTGTAATATATATATTCTAACTATGTATTTTGCCGTTTACGTGGAGTTTTTTTTTCATTAGTTCAGATTTTACATCTATTTTTTTGTAGTAAAACGTTAAGCAAAGCCTTTTATGCATTACTCACCCAGATGTACTATTAGGGGCTCTTTCAAGCTGCTGTGTTCAACCCGGCAGTAGACACTTTCCTGTTCTATGGAATTTGTAATTGTCAACACTGTTATCTGGTAAGTTCCGTCTCCATTGGGTAGAGTCACAGTTGACATCACATCCTCCATTATCTTCTGCTTCCATAAGCTTACGTTGATTGGCTTTGGATAGAATCCAGTCACCATACAGATCACCTCTATTTCAGCTTTATCAACTTTTTTGGTTATGTAGACCTGTGGCTGGACTGAGATATATGGAGGAAAGTTGAGAAGAAGAACGATTAGGGCACATATATAATGGTCCTGATTCATAAAGATGCAAAAGAACTTACAGCTAAAACTGGCCTCTCAGGCTGTATTTTATCACAAATCAACCATCATCAACCAAGACCCACTCCTCAACCTCTTGTAATGCATATGTGCAGCATCAGGGAGGGTGTAACCCTAGAAAATGTGGGGTGCCGCTCCAGACAAACATTCTTTAGCTCCAGTGATTCCTACTCAAGGGTGCAGGCAGCTAAGGAGCCCATCCATCAGCTCTGTAGCACACTGGAAAGAAACACTGCCGCACACCAACCCGGCCTGATAGGTGAATCAACAAGATGGTGAAGGCGTAGCCTGGGTGAAGTGAGGCTGAAGCTGTCTTGTTGACTTACCTTTTGGGCCAGGTTGGTGTGCAGCTGTGTTTCTTACTTATCAGGGAGGGTGTAACTTAAAGGGTTACTAAACCTAAAACAACAATTTTACCTTAATGCACTGTTTGCATTAAGGCAAAAAACCTTTCAGTTTCTCTGTGCCCCCCTTCCCTGCATGAAGGGGAAGAGAGGGGAGAAGAGATCAGTGCTGTGCACGGCTACATCTATTCTCCCCTCTTTTCCTCCTTACACAGCATTCAAGCAGGAGCCATTGGCTCTTGCTGCTGTCAATCAGATGCAGTGAAGAGGAAGTGGGGGCAGGTCTAAGTCCCGCTGTGTGAGTCTATGGAGCGTGGTCAGGAGCACACATACAACACTCTCCCCACAGCCAGCAGCTGGCTATGGTAGTCCCAAACATAAGAGGAGGAGCCAAGATCGCCGCCAGGGACCCCATAAAAAGGAGGATTGGGCCTCTCTGAGCAATACCACTGCACAGAGCTGGTAAGTACAACATGTTTGTTATTTTAATTTTAAAAAAAATTGACTTTAGTAACACTGTAATGTCCACACTGCATGCATATGCTTCCATGATGGCCAAGGTTTCTGGGGATAAATCTATTCTCTGACAAAAGCCATGATAACCAGTATAGTTTATTAAAAATTACACAATGTGCCGTTTTTGTCTATGGTTTACTTCTTTCATTGTGTTACTTACTCTTTCTGGAGAGGGCTTCTTTCCCTGCAGTTGAATATGTGGTGGCCATGGCATGGCACTGGTTCTTCAGCATGTTTTCAATGGAAACCAGTGTGACTGTGTCATTCTGCAGGTGTTTCTGTACAGCTTCAGACTGAGGATAGTTCCCAGCGACCCACATCCCTTCTGTGACATTTAAATGCACCAGATCTTTTCCTTCCACAGCTATCTTAAAAGCATAGCCTGCCGGGGTGTCCGTGGATGAGGGACAGATTGCCACGCATTGAGTTGTGAAGGCACCTGAAAAGAATTGATTTTCGGTTAGCTTAGCTTGTAATCATTTCAGACTTCTGGATGTAGGATGCACAGGGGTCTAAACAAATGTGTAGCTATATGTGTTAAGGGTATCCCTATGGTAAAATCATTACAAGTCTTCTTGGCTCTCCAACCTTCATATTATAAGGCAAACCCATAGTTGAAACCTGAATTTTTTTTCCTTAATAACACTACAACCAGAGACATCGCAAGCATTGATCACCCAGGGCACATGCCCTGCTTCGCCTTCAGGATATTTGAGGTGAGATAATTTGTGCTGGTAGGAGGACTTGGGAGGGAGAGGATTTGTGCTAGAAGGGGGGATTTTGGGAGGCGGTTGTGTGCTAAGAGGTGGGATGGGGGTGGGGGGGATTTGTGCTGGGAAGAGGGATTTGGAAGGGAGATACAGTGCCTTGAAAAAGTATTTATAGCCCTTGAAATTTTCCACATTTTGTCATGTTACCAAAAACATACATTTATTTTATTGGGATTTTATGTAATAGACTAACACAAAGTGGCACATAATTGTGAAGTGGGGGGGAAATGATACATGGTTTTCAATTTTTTTTACAAATATCTGAAAAGTGTGGCATGCATTTGTATTCAGCCCCTTTTACTCTGATACCCCTAACTAAAATCTAATGGAACCAATTGCCTTCAGAAGTCACCTAATTAGTAAATAGAGTCCACCTGTGTGTAATTTAATCTCAGTGTAAATACAGGTGTTCTGTGAAGCCCTCAATGGTTTGTTAGAGAACCTTAGTGAACAAACAGCATCATAAAGGCCAAGGAACACAACCAGGCAAGTCAGGGATAAAGTTGTGGAGAAGTTTAAAGCAGGGTTAGGTTATAAAAATATAACTCAAGCTTTGAAGATATCACGGAGCCCTCCGAACATGTAAACTGCCTTACTAAAACTCACTAACGATTTACTAACTGCTAAAACCAACAGCCAGTACTCCATACTCCTACTACTTGACCTCTCTGCGGCCTTTGATACTGTTGACCACCCGCTCCTTCTCAATAAACTACATTCCCTTGGCATCTGAGATTCTGCTCTATTCTGGTTCTCTGCCTATTTATCACAGCGCTCCTTCTGTGTCACCTACAACTCTGTCTCCTCCTCTCCAATGCCCCTTTCTGTGGGGGTCCTCTGGGGGGGCTCTGTTCTTGGCCCCCTTCTCTTCTCTATCTACACCTCCTCCCTTGGTCACTTGATAACCGCCCACGGCTTCCAATACCATTTATACGCTGACGACACCCAAATCTATCTGTCTACTCCTCACCTCACTCCTTCAGTCTCCTCTCGCATTACTAACTTACTAATTGACATATCAGCATGGATGTCGCACCACTTCCTTAAACTAAATGTCTCTAAAACTGAGCTATTAATATCCCCCCCCCCCCCACACCTGTGCCCCTCCATGACTTTTCCATCAAAATCAACAATGCAACCATCAGTCCCTCCCCTCACGCCAGGGTACTAGGTGTAATCCTAGACTCGGACTTGTCATTTCAGCCTCAAATCCAATCGTTGTCAAAAGTTTGTCACCAAGCTACTCATTCACTCCCTTGTTATCTCTTGCCTTTACTATTGCAACTCCCTTCTCATTGGCTTGCCTCTCCATAGGCTATCCCCTCTGCAGTCTATCATGAATGCTGCTGCCAGACTTATCCATCTTACCAACCGCTCAGTGTCTGCCAACCCTCTCCTCCAATCCCTACACTGGCTCCCAATCACCCAGAGAATTAAATTCAAAATACTAACCACAACGTACAAAGCCATTCCCAACTCTGCCCCGAGCTACATCACCAATCTTGTCTCCAAATATCACCCAAATTGTCCTCTCCGCTCTTCTCAAGACCTCCTACTCTCAAGCTCTCCATCTCCTCCTCCTCTCATGCTCTTCTCCAGGATTTCTCCAGACCCTCTCTCATCCTCTGGAACTCGCTACCTCCACCTGTCCGGCTATCCCCTACTCTTGCTACCTTAAGGCGATCCCTGAAAACTCACCTCTTCAAGAAAGCCTATAACGTCTCTAACTAATCTTTTACCACTTCCATCAGCTCATTCCCCACAGTTACAACCTTTTCTACCACCTGCCCCACCCTATTAGATTGTAAGCTCTTCTTAATCCTCCTGTATCTTATTGTATTATAACTGTATTGTCTCTCTTTTATATTGTAAAGCGCTGCGTAAACTGTTGGCGCTATATAAATCCTGAATAATAATAATAATAATAATGTAAAGAGTATGGCACAACTGCAAACCTACCAAGACATGGCCCTCCACCTAAACTGACAAGCCGGGCAAGGAGAACATTAATCAGAGAAGCAGCCAAGAGGCCCATGGTAACTCTGGAGGAGCTGCAGAGATCCATAGCTCAGGTAGGAGAATCTGCCCACAGGACAACTATTATTCGCGCACTCCACAAATCTGGCCTTTATGGAATTGTGGCAAGAAGAAAGCCATTGTTGAAAGAAAGCCATATGAAGTCCCGTTTGCAGTTTGCGAGAAGCTGTGTGGGGGACACAGCAAAAATGTGGAAGAAGGTGCTCTGCTCAGATGAGACCAAAATGTAACTCTTTGGCCTAAAAGCAAATGCTATGTGTGGAGGAAAACTAACAATGCACATCACCCTGAACACACCATCCCCAATGTTGTGGGAATGCTTTTCTTCAGCAGGGACAGGAAAGCTGGTGAGGGATTATAGGAAGATGGATGGAGCCAAATACAGGGCAATCTTAGAAGAAAACCTGTTAGCGAAATGTCCGCCAGAAAAAGTCAGACGGGAGCTTTCATCGTATATTCCGATCGTGTGTATGCCCCATCGGACTTTTTGGCTAGGTTTCCAGTAGTGCGACTTTTCATGCGATTTGGGACTGAAAAGTCACATGACAAGTCGTACCCCATGATTTCCAATGAGTACCGTTCATATCTGTGCGACTTCAAGATGCAGCAACTTCAAAGTAGTCCTTGCACTACTTTGGTCCCACTTTGATGTGACTACACAGTCGAATACACAGGCATTGCTTCAAGTCGCGGCAAAAAATTGTGGTAAAATCACGGTAAAAATCGTGGAAAAATCATGCGACTTTGGGGACGCAATAGTGGAAACATAGCCTTTATGTCGAAAATTCTGACGGACCTAGAAAGAGAACATGTTCTAAATTTTTCCAAAGGAACCAATTTCTATCGGGAAAACCGCTCGTCTGTATGCTGTTCGGACGTACAAAAAAACGACGCATGCTCTGAAGCAAGTACGAGACGGAAGCTATTGGTTACTGGCTATTGAACTTCCGTTTTCTAGTCCCGTCCTACGTGTTGTATGTCACTGTGTTCTGCACGGTCAGAATTTGGTGTGACCGTGTGTATGCAAGACAGCCTGAGCTGAATTCTGTCGGAACTCCGACGGAAAAACCTTCAAAGTTTATTCCTTTTTTTTTTTTTCATTGCTACTTCAGCGATTACAATGAGAGGATTTAAATCACCATTTAAGGCTCATTTTTTCCCGTCTCGTTATCGTCACATCATAGTAGCAGAGACAAGACTTTCTTATTTATTCATTTTAAGAAATCATGATTTATTCTTTACACAATTAAAAATCCCTCAGCTAACACTAAGCCCAATCAGCAACTTAAATTCCCATGCCCCATATTCTGACGGGAAAACTGGTCATGTGTACGCGGCATTAGAGTTTGCAAAAGACTTGAGACTGAGGCGGAGGTTCACTTTCCAGCAGGACAACGACCCTAAATATACAGCCAGAGCTACAATGGAATGGTTTAGATCAAAGCATATTCATGTGTTAGAATGGCCCAGTCAAAGTCCAGACCTAAATCCAATTGAGAATCTGTAGTAAGACTTGAAAATTGCTGTTCACAGATACTCTCCATCTGATAGAGCTTGAGTTATTTTGCAAGAAAGAATGGGCAAAAATGTCACTTTCCAGATGTGAAAAGCTGGAAGAGACATCCCCAAAAAGACTTGCAGCTGTAATTGTAGCAAAATATGGTTCTACAAAGTATTGACTCAGGGGGGCTGAATACAAATGAATGACAAACTTTTCAGATATTTATTTGTAAAAAATGTTGAAAACCATTTATAATGTTCCTTCCACTTCACAATTATGTGCCACTTTGTGTTGGTCTATCACAAAAAAAACAAAATCCTTTTTGGTTGTGTAACATGACAAAATGTGGAAAATTTCAATAGAGTATGAATACTTTTTCAAGGCACTGTAATTAGTGCAGGCAGGGGAAAATGAGGGGGGGGGGGGGGCTGAGGGGATTTGTGTTGGGGGTGGGAGATGGTTTGATTTGTACTATAGGAGGTGGAATTTGGGGTAACTAAAAGATCTGTGGTAGGAGGGTGAAGTTAGGGACTGTATTTGTGCTAATAGCTAATTTGTGCCCGGAGGTGGAATTGGGGGGGGGGGGGGGGATTATTTGAGCTGCGAGGAGGGAGAATTCTTGCTGGCAGGGGGGATTTGAGGGGGGATTTGTGTTGGGGATGGGGGATTGATACCAGGAGGGGGAATTGGGGTTCCAACGCCATCATTGATTACCTCAAGCAGTCACAGATTGGCAGCAGAGAAATGGCCAGGCTATACTTAACTGAAATAGAGAAAACTGAGGTCACCATCCTGCCCTTGCAATATAAATCTCAGTACTGGGTGGACAGCCATACAGTACATATCCTTTGGTAGTTAAAACAGCTACCCTACATGTATTTTCCTGTGTATTTAGCTATTTTCCTGGAGTTCAGATTTAAGTTCTGATATTTATAATGTGGTTGCATGTGTCCTATCAATACAATTTAAATTTTACCATTTCACCAAATCTCTTACCTTTATGTCCGAGTTCCTTGTTCAATTCATCTATGTGTACGTGAAAATAATATATAAAACTTCCCAGAAACATATTAAAGAACATCCAATCAGTGTTACTCAGGTTCCCCTTTGACCAGCTCTGCTTGAATACAATGAGCCGTGAATCATTATAGGCTGCCAGTATCTCAATGTCTTCAACCTCCAAGGAGCCCCAGAGGGTCAGTACTCGATCACTGGAGTAGTAGTAATTCTGTAGCCAGTTAATCCTGATATCTGAGAAGGAAGGAGGAACATATATTGTTCGTTATGTGCAGAATAGACAAGAGACTTTAAACACAAACCATTCAATGCAGTGGTGGTGCTGGAGTTATTGTTGGTGTTGTAGGTTATGGTTGCTGCTGGGGGTTATTATTACGCTGGGGGTTATTCTGTTGGGGGTTATTATTGTACTGGTGGTTAAAATTAGTGCTGCTGGGGGTTTATTTCTGATGAGGGTTATAGCTTGTCCTGCCACTTGCTGGGGGTTATCATTACTGGTCCTGACACTTGCTGGAGGTCTTTGCTGGGTTTTTTTTAGCTGGCCCTGACACTTGCTGGGGGTTATTGATGGCCCTGACACTTGAGGCTTATTTTATGTCATGTTTCTGGACCTAAACATGATGGATTGGAGGTAGTCTGATGTAAATGGACTCAAGGACATGAATAAGGGTCCAAAAAGTTCTGGATTTAAAATGGAGCTAAACATGTAATAAACACACACAAAAGTGACATTTATCCCATTCTGACCTGATTCAGCAGATGATCTGTTCATGGATCCCCTGCTAAACAGACCAGATTAGGCACGAGCTGGCCATAGGTCACATCCGTTGTTTGCCCAGTAGAAATGAAAAAATCACCGCTCCAGGTGAATGAGCTGCGCCTAAAAAGAACTTCAATCAAGTGCTAGCCCGGCCTGCCTCCGTGGATATATGAAGTAAAGGAGAAATGGCTGCACATCTATGAAGGTCCAGTTTGCCAAAGTGGGCCGGGGCCTCCAGGTTGCATGTCCTAAGAAGAGTGGCCTGTTGATGACCAGGCAGCGCAGCAGGAGATAAGCGGCGACCACAGTGCAGACAGGACTAACACAGACCGCAACCGCCGCTCACCTCCCACTATGCGGCCATGCCTAAAGCAGGGCGGGTGTTCTGTCAATATGTGCCCACCGTCGAAAAGTGCCCACGCATCGTAGGAGCCTTTTTTTGACAGGAGATACCATTTCTCAGCCACAATTTAATGCTATGCAAACAGCAGAGGGACACCGCATTTGTCATTTTGTGCCTCGCTGTTGCGCCCCGGGTTTACAGCGAGGCACAATCTGACATGTATGGTGTCCCTTCACTCTTTGGATAGCTTTCAATTGTGCCCATGAAATGGTATCGTCCATTGAAAAAACCCTCCTACGATGTGCGCATGCGATATGGTGACGTCACTCCAGCTGATTGGCAACTCAGCTGGAGTGCACTTCTGTTCTGCGCGTACGTGGACACTTTTCGACAGAGGGCACATATTGGTAGAACACCTGCGCCAGCAAACTAGACATGCAGAAGAAGGGGGGAGATAAGTACCTGCAGGGGACAGACCCCTCCCTGCTGCTGCTGGAGATATACCTGCACTCAAGGGACGGCCTCTCTCCTAACACGGGCCGGCACACTGTGACAGCTGCACAGGCAGGAAGGTGAGTGCACTGAACTGAACTGATCCGGTGTGTGTTACAGCCAATGTCCCACTCTGTGGGAAGGAGGGTGGATTGGGACTGTCTCTTTGCTGGTCTGATGCTCTCTCCTTGCTGGACTGAGGCTGTCGCATTGCTGGACTGGGGATGTCTCTTTGCTAATCTGGGGCTATCTCTTTGCTGGACTGGGTTGTCTTTTTGCTTGTCTGAGGCTGTCTTTTTGCGGGACTGGGGGTGTCTCTTTGCTGGTCTGGTGATGTCTCTTTGCTAGTCTGGTGATGTCTCTTTGCTGGTCTGAGGCTGTCTCTTTGCTGGTCTGGGGCTGTCTCTTTGCTGGACTGGGGATGTCT
Source organism: Lithobates clamitans (assembly GCA_037952925.1). NCBI lineage: Eukaryota > Metazoa > Chordata > Amphibia > Anura > Ranidae > Lithobates > Lithobates clamitans. The sequence continues at coordinate 2,187,969 of JBBGZY010000626.1, forward strand.
TTTTGCTGGTCTGAGGCTGTCTCTTTGGTGGTCTGGGGGTGACTCTTTGCTTGCCTGGGGCTGTCTCTTTGCTAGACTGGGGATGTTTCTTTGCTGGTATGGGGCTGTCTCTTTGCTGGACTGAGGCTGTCTCTTTGCTGGTCTATGACTGTCTCCTTGCTGGTCTGAGACTGTCACTTAGCTGGACTGAGGCTGTCTCTTTGCTGGACTGAGGCTGTCTCTTTGCTGGACTGTGGATGTTTCTTTGTTGGTCTGAGGCTGTCTCTTTGCTGGACTAGGAATGTATCTTTGCTGGTCTTAGGCTGTCTCTTTGCTGGACTGGAGATGTTTCTTTTCTAGTCTGATTCTGTCTCTTTGCTGGTCTGGGGCTGTCTCTTTGCTGGATGGGAGATGTCTCTTTTCTGGATTGGAGATATCTCTTTGCTGGATTGGAGATGTTTCTTTTCTAGTCTGATGCTTTCTCTTTGCTGGTCTGGGGCTGTCTCTTTGCTGGATGGGAGATGTCTCTTTTCTGGATTGGAGATATCTCTTTGCTGGATTGGAGATGTCTCTTTACCGGGTGAGGGTGTCTATTTGCTATATGCGAATGTCTTTTTGCTGAATTGGGATGTCTCTCAGGATGAATATCCCGTTGCCCCCCCCCCCCCCCCCCCCCGACTGCCCAGTCTAAAATGCCCTGGACTATTTTTTGTCCCAGAGAGCCTCCACAATGTGGGGAATTTATCAAAACTGGAGCAGCCAAATCTGGAGCATCAGTGCACAACAACCAATCGGCTTCTATCTTCAATTTGTTCAGTTAGGCATTAAAAATGAAGACTGATTGGTTGCCATATGGCACTGATGCCAGGGCATTTTCTACTTCCACTGACCCCAGTCCAGCTCCTCTAAAGCCTGAAGGACAGCAAACTGGCCCTATGCTTGGAAAGTTTGGAGACCCCTGGTTTAACACATTGAGCGAATAACAAACCTAAAATAAACATTTTCCCAGTAAACTATTTTTTAAAATGATTATCCCAGCACTTGCAGTTTAAAAACTTTAAACACAGCTGGCTCCTGCTTTCAGTGCTGCTTCCCCGAGCTTCTGGTCTTCACAGGAAAGAGATAACATTGGACATTGCAGTCTCCAGCCAGTCTGCTAGCTTGGGGAAGTTTGTGGGGGTAGGAGGAGAGAAGAGCAGGGGAGTATTTTGCCATCCTAGGCTATGGAGCAGTGTGTTTCCATTGATGCACGCAGTGTAAGGAGACACAATTCTAGTCTCTGCATGCAAGAGTGGCTCCATAGGATGCTGTAAGAAAAAGTAGCCACCCTGAAGCAGGAAACCTATACTGAAACATAGGCAAGGATTAAAGGATAAAGAAGCTGCATACTCAGTAAGTGATTAAATCTGCTTAAAGTGCTTAAAAACTGAGGGTTAAATATCACTTTAGGGGTTAAAATTACTTAAAATAAACTAATCAAAATTCATCAAGTTGACTTACCTGTAGCTGTGACAATAAGGAATAAGTGAAGAGATAAGGTCAAGGACATGATCAGGATTTTTATCATTCTTCAAAAATATTTCAAAAGCCCAACCAAGTGAATAGCGAATTACAATAATAGGAAGGAGAAGGAAAACCGAGGCGTGAAAAAAAGGCCGGTGTATTCTTGCAGAAACTGTTGAAAACTCTCATCCCCTGCTAATATAGGAAAGCCAGACAACACAGATGTGGAACAATACAGCTGCGGTGGTTAAACGGTAACCAGTGCGCTACTGACAAGGTGGTTAGGAATATGTTTAAAGAACAGGATGCAGAAGACTCCCATGAATAACTACCCAAAAATGGTAACATACACTACATACTATTTTTCTCTGACCAAAACAATTTTTTAGATCATTTACATTTTGAAAGTGTACCAAAAATGCAAGGTCCGCTTTAATGACGGAACTCTTTTCCCCCCAAAATGAAAGACCCTTACAAAAAAGGTTTTCAAAAAATTGGTTAGTGGCATTTCTTTCAAAATAACTACAATGTACGTACAGTGCCTTGGAAAAGTATTCATACCCCTTGAAACTTTCCATATTTTGTCATGTTACAACCAAAAACGTAAATGTATCTTATTGGGATTTTATGTGATAGACCAACACAAAGTGGCACATAATTGTGAAGTGGAAGGAAAATGATAAATGGTTTTCAACATTTTTTACAAATAAATACCGGTATGTGAAAAGTGTGGCGTGCATGTGAATTCAGCTCCCCTGAGTCAATACTTTTGTAGAACCACCTTTCTCTGTAATTACAGCTGCAAGTCTTTTTGGGGATGTCTCTACCAGCTTTGCACATCTAGAGAGTGACATTTTTGCCCATTCTCCTTTGCAAAATAGCTCAAGCTCTGTCAGATTGGATGGAGAACGTCTGTGAACAGCAATTTTTTAAGTCTTGCTTCAGATCCTCAATTGGATTTCGGTCTGGACTTTGACTGGGCCATTCTAACACATAAATATGCTTTGATCTAGACCATTCCATTGTAGCTCTGGCTGTATATTTAGGGTTGTTGTCCTACTGGAAGGTGAACCTCTGCCCAGTCTCAAGTCTTTTGCAGACTCAAACAGGTTTTCTTCTAAGATTGTCCTGTATTTGGCTCCATCCATCTTCCCATCAACTCTGACCAGCTTCCCCGTCCCTGCTGAAGAAAAGCATCCCCACAGCATGATGCTGCCACCATAATGTTTCATAGTGGGGATGGTGTGTTCAGGGTGATGTGCAGTGTTAGTTTTGCTTTTAGGCCAAAAAGTTACATTTTGGTCTCATCTGACCAGAGCATCTTCTTCCACATGTTTGCTGTGTCCCCCACATGACTTCTCACAAACTGCAAAGTCCACATGGCTTTCTTTCAACAATGACTTTCTTCTTGCCACTCTTCCATAAAGGCCAGATTTGCACGAATAATAGTTGTCCTGTGGACATTAAAATAAAAGTGATCTCGCGCATTCAAATCTAATCACACATATAATAATAATTGGTGTCCAGAAAAATATATATATCTAGTGAATATAGCAATATGAGGTATTTGGAAATATATTGAATCAAAAAAGCAGTGAGAAAAATATATATGATTAAATAAATACGTGAATGAATCAGATAGCAAAGAATAAATAAAATAATCGAATAATCAGTCAATTGTTCTGATAAGGTGTAAAACTAGTGCAAGTTCATAGGTTATACACCGGATGGTTTGCTCTGCCCTTTCAAGGTGTCTCAATATGGCAATGACTGGATGGATCAGACTTCTTGTAGAACTTCATGTGTAATTGTGCAATCGCTTAAGGCTCTCAGAACTCTCACCTTAATAATGTTGGTAAATGAGCATCATAAAATAGTGTTTGTTGGTTAAATCACTCTAGCCTCCTGGTTATTCTTCTCCACTAGGTGGGGTGTAATTCCGTTTCTCTCCACCACTCATTTCACTCACCACCTAATAAAACATGTGTTGTGTGTAGTGTCTGGGCCCCGCCCCTCAGCCCCGCTCTCGCCGCCCAGCTCAGGCTTCCATGCACTGCACACTGCTCCGGCTGCTTGTGTTGCCCAGGTGCCGCACCTGACCATGGGTGTGCGGAGAGGAGCTGGGAATGGGAGGTAGCCGGGGCTCCACTCAGTGGTGCTCTCCGGGAAGATGTGACATTGTCTCCCGCACTTCAACTCTTCTCCTCTGCTCAGCTCAGGTGGGAGAAGCTGTGGACAGCTTCACCCACCTGAGCTGTGGATCTCTGCAGCTCCTGCAGAGTTACCATGGGCCTCTTGACTGCTTCTTGGCTGCTTCTCTGATTAATGCTCTCCTTGCCTGGCCTGTCAGTTTAGGTGGATGGCCATGTCTTGGTAGGTTTGCAATTGTGCCATACTCTTTCCATTTTCGGTTGATGGATTTAACAGCACTCTGCAAAATGTTCAAAGCTTGGGATATATTTTTATAACCTAACCCTGCTTTAAACTTCTCCACTACTTCATCCCTGACCTGTCTGGTGTGTTCCTTGGCCCTAATGATGCTGTTTAATTTAACTCTTGAACTTCCGTACCTCTGTGGCGTGAATCCACTCCTGTTGCTCTGGCAGACAGCATGCTGGCTGAAGGAGTGCCGACAACATCTCCCTCGCTACTAGAGGCCATTCCACCTATAACAGGCACACGCTTCCAACAGGGTGCTGTAAAATTTCCATTACCCTGGGTAACCACTGGGTAACTACTTGTGTCTTCACTACTCACTACACACTACTCCACTCCACACTGATGTCTTCATACCCCAATGTGTTTAAGCTCGGTAAACTATTACTTGCATTACACTCCTTTCAGTAACTTCAGACCAGGCATGGCAACATTTCAAGTGCTTTACTTAGAAAAGTGCAAAAGAGCAATTACACAGTCCAACATTCAAAGGCATATTTCTTCCCTAAAGCTGTGGGCTGCCCAGCATACTTGCGGAGGTAGTGTCCATGAAATACAGAGTCCATTTGAGGCATTCTTCTAGTGGCCTGTGTCTTCGGGGTGAACCTTAGGTTTTGATGACTTTATATCCAGGTAGTAGTGCGCAACATCCTTCTGCTCCTCACAGGTGTAATTTTCCATCTCACCCCCTTATGGCATCGGTCTTAGCTCTCCACTAGGCCTTTTTCGTAACATGCTGTTTGAGGGAACATAACCCAAACCGACATAGTTTCGGACCACCGTCCCTTATTTATATCACGGGATTAGTGGGCAGGGCCAATAACTCACCAAAAGAACAAAGAACCAGGAAAGGCATTAACTCCTACCCTCCTGTCTGGGACAGCACCTAACCAGCTTACAGGCTTACTTATCAAAAAACATCCTTATTGGCCTTTCTATTTCAGCGGACTTACATTACACATACAGTATATTATGGTTACAAAGATATCAATCCGGTATATTCCTGCAAGTTTTGCTTAATGCCGCGTACACACGAGCGGACTTTACGGCAGACTTTGCCCGGCGGACGGGATTTCGTCTGACAATTCAATCGTGTGTGGGCTCCAGCGGACTTTGTTTTCTCAAAAGTTGGACGGACTTAGATTTGAAACATGTTTCAAATCTATCCGACGGACTCGAGTCCGGTCGAAAAGTCCGCTCGTCTGTATGCTAGTTCGACGGACAAAAAGCCACGCTAGGGCAGCTATTGGCTACTGGCTATGAACTTCCTTATTTTAGTCCGGTCGTACGTCATCACGTACGAATTAGTTGGACTTTGGTTGATTGTGTGTAGGTAAGTCCGTTCATTCAGAAAGTCCGTCGTAAAGTCCGTTGAAAAGTCAGCCGGGCAAAGTCTGCCGTAAAGTCTGCTTGTGTGTACGCGGCATTAGATCTCATCCTTACTCTGAGTTAGGGTGACTTTTTCCCCTTTCCTTTTTTGAGGCTGGTCTCCATGATTGTTGCAGTCCTCTTACAACCAACTCCCCTCACTTTCCATAAAAAAGAAAAAAAAAAACATATTTCCGCAGTCTTTGAGTAGCTACTATTACCTCAGAAGAGGCTCTGGGCAGAGGAGAAAATCCGGGTCAGTGCTGGAGTATAGAGAGGGTAGGTAGTAATTGGGATTTTGTTAACACTGGGTGCAATGGAGCAGGAAAAAAAGTTCCTAGAGTTCCACTTCAAGGAACTGACTCCTTCAAGAGTAGAAATCATTAGAAATACTTTCATCATGCCAAAGTGAAAAGGAAGCAGATCACACAGCGGTTGTGGTTAAATTATGAGCATCATCTACTTGGTGAAAGGCCAGGGCTGTATTTATAGATTGGGCTTTCCTAGAATTAGGTAGATGATAACTATATTGGAGTTAAGATGGAAGACAATAAAACGTGTCACATAGTTACATAGTTACATAGTGTGTACAATGTCCTTAGGCATTGTTTTCATAGAGCTGTTTTTTGACTCAGCACTCTCTCTTCCCTCCACATTGGAATATAAAACCACTCAGCCCCATCTATTAATATTAATACCAGGCCTTTTGCTGGCACTTAAATAGGTTTAAATGCTATTTTTCTTTGGTTTGCTGAACCTCCTGTGATCCAAACTTTACTAGGTTTGCTCATCCCTGGTTTTTAAACCTCATAGATTATTTTTTTACAGTTAAAAGTTATCTTTTTATATAACCTATATTCCATCTTTCTGCAGGCCACTTACCTGTACCCCAACTTCTTTGTGTATTTGATTCAGGTGTAACTGGAAAGCAGAGAAGTATTTTTGTAGAAATATATTATATAAGCTCCAGAAGTAGTAGGTTACATTTCCCTTTGCCCAGCTCTGCTTGAATACAAACTCCGGTCTGTTGTAGGTAGCCGCTAGGGATGAGCTTCGAGTTCGAGTCGAAACTCATGTTCGACTCGAACATTGGCTGTTCGCAAGTTCGCCGAACAGCGAACAATTTGGGGTGTTTGCGGCAAATTCGAATGCCGCAGAACACCCTTTAAAAGTCTATGGGAGAAATCAAAAGTGCTAATTTTAAAGGCTTATATGCAAGTTATTGTCATAAAAAGTGTTTGGAGACCTGGGTCCTGCCCCAGGGGACACGGATCAATGCAAAAAAAAGTTTTAAAAACAGACGTTTTTTCAGGAGCAGTGATTTTAATAATGCTTAAAGTCAAACAATAAAAGTGTAATATCCCTTTAAATTTCGTAGCTGGGGGGTGTCTATAGTATGCCTGTAAAGGGGCGCATGTTTCCCGTGTTTAGAACAGTCTGACAGCAAAATGACATTTGGAAGGAAAAAACCCATTTAAAACTACCCGCGGCTATTGCATTGCCGACAATACACATAGAAGTTCATTGATAAAAACGGCATAAGAATTCCCCACAGGGAAACCCCGAACCAAAATTAAAAAAAAAATAATAAGGCTCTTCAGGTCTGGTATGGATATTAAGGGGAACCCCGGCCAAAATTTAAAAAAAAAATGAAGTGGGGCTCCCCCTAAATTCTATACCAGACCCTTAAGGTCTGGTATGGATTTTAAGGGGAACCCCGCGCCAAAAAAAAAAAAAACGGTGTGGGGTCCCCCCAGGAATCCATACCAGACCCTTATCCGAGCACGCAACCTGGCAGGCCGCAGGAAAAGAGGGGGGGACGAGAGTGCGGCCCCCCCCTCCTGAACCATACCAGGCCACATGCCCTCAACATTGGGAGGGTGCTTTGGGGTAGCCCCCCAAAACACCTTGTCCCCATGTTGATGAGGACAAGGGCCTCATCCCCACAACCCTGGCCGGTGGTTGTGGGGGTCTGTGGGCGGGGGGCTTATCGGAATCTGGAAGCCCCCTTTAACAAGGGGACCCCCAGATCCCGCCCCCCTGTGTGAAATGGTAAGGGGGTACTTACCCCTACCATTTCACTAAAAAACTGTCAAAAATGTTAAAAATGACAAGAGACAGTTTTTGACAATTCCTTTATTTAAATGCTTCTTCTTTCTTCTATCTTCCTTCATCTTCTGGTTCTTCTGGTTCTTCTGGCTCTTCTGGTTCTTCCTCCGGCATTCTCGTCCAGCAGTATATCGCATTCGCTTTGCCGACGTCATTTTGTTATATGGCGGGCGGCAAGTGGTTAAGGAGAAAGGGATTATTATGTAAAAAAAGAATATTATCATGCCAATAAGAAAATCGCATATTTTCATAAAAAATTCAGTGACAGAAAATACAAAATTCGGCACCAAATTTTTAGACTGTCAATCTAGGAAATCAGTATGGTGCTCATGGAGCACCTTTTACAGGCTTAGAATGACTAATCTTAAACAACACAGTGGACATTTTCACAGCTGCTATCAGGACCCAATGGGCCCCCATGCTTATTTCTCTTTTCAACTTCATTTACCTGCCAGCATTCTGTATTTGGTAGACTGAGTATTATCCTGTTTGACAACAATGTAATGTAAGCCAGAAATCCCCTTTCAACTTTACTCCAGACCCACCCAAGCTCCTCCATGCAATTCTTTGAAGACCTCCACCAACATTAGGCAGATGTAATCCCTGAAATGCAATAGGTTAAAATCATATGACCAGATCTTTGTACTAAACTAAAACAGGTTTGTGAATTGTACTTACCTGTAACCAAGCCTTCTTGTCCAACATCATTGCCTGACCTTACAAATGCGCTTCTGGAAGAATTGTCAAACATTCCCATAGACACACTCCTAAACCTTGTGGACAGCCTTCCCAGAAGAGTTGAAGCTGTAATAGCTGCAAAGGGTGGGCCAACTCAATATTGAACCCTATGGACTAAGACTGGGATGGCATTAAAATTCATGTTGTGTGTAAAGGCAGAAGTCCCAATACTTTTGACAATAGAGTGTATATTGTGCTAGGCTTTGCCACTGGATTACAAGAGGGAAATGGCACACAAAGATCTCGTGCAGGAGCCCCAGAATGTCTGTTTTGAGTTTTTTAGCTTTCTCCAGGTTTTGTAACTCTCGGATTGGGGTCTGGAGTCCGGAGACATCAAAGAGCTTTGGGAAGAGAGAAGCCTCTACCCTTGTGTCGAGGTTTTACCGGAGAACAGCAGGCTGTGTGTGCGCAGGTGTGCACACCCTTTATTGTCAAGGGGCTGTCTGCAGTTTAGGACTCCAGCCAGGGGACAGGATGTCCTTGCCCAGAGGCCAGGTTGTGGGCCATAGCAGCATGGAGCTGCGAGAGGTACAGAGTTGTATGTGAGCACAGCAGTGCTATGTATCAGTCTGAGGGACCACCCAAGGGTCTAAGATTGAAGCCTGAGCAATGGTGCTGCAAAAGAAAGTGAGGAGGGTTAAGGACGTTTTTCTCTGGTGTTCTGAAGTGATGGTGGAAACCCCTGCGAACCATCTATTTATCTATCCAGTGTATATTACAATATATATATATATATATATATATATATATATATACAGTGGGGACAGAAAGTATTCAGATCCCCTTAAATTTTTCACTCTTTCTTACATTGCAGCCATTTGCTAAAATCATTGACACCCCATGTTGACAGAAAAACACAGAATTGTTGACATTTTTGCAGATTTATTAAAAAAGAAAAACTGAAATACCACATGGTCCTAAGTATTCAGACCCTTTGCTCAGTATTAAGTAGAAGCACCCTTTTGATCTAATACAGCCATGAGTCTTTTTGGGAAAGATGCAACAAGTTTTTCACACCTGGATTTGGGGATCCCCTGCCATTCCTCCTTGCAGATCCTCTCCAGTTCTGTCAGGTTGGAAGGTAAATGTTGGTGGACAGCCATTTTTAGGTCTCTCCAGAGATGTTCAATTGGGTTTAAGTCAGGGCTCTGGCTGGGCCATTCAAGAACAGTCACAGAGTTGTTGTGAAGCCACTCCTTCGTTATTTTAGCTGTGTGCTTAGGGTCATTGTCTTGTTGAAAGGTAAACCTTCGGCCCAGTCTGAGGTCCTGAGCACTCTGAAGAAGGTTTTCGTCCAGGATATCCCTGTACTTGGCTGCATTCATCTTTCCCTTGATTGCAACCAGTCGTCCTGTCCCTGCAGCTGAAAAACACCCCCACAGCATGATGCTGCCACCACCATGCTTTACTGTTGGGACTGTATTGGACAGATGATGAGCAGTGCCTGGTTTTCTCCACACATACCGCTTAGAATTAAGGCCAAAAAGTTCTATCTTGGTCTCATCAGACCAGAGAATCTTATTTCTCAACTTCTTGGAGTCCTTTAAGTGTTTTTTAGCAAACCCCATGCGGACTTTCATGTGTCTTGCACTGAGGAGAGGCTTCCCTTGGGCCACTCTGCCATAAAGCCCCGACTGGTGGAGGGCTGCAGTGATTGTTGACTTTCTACAACTTTTTCCCATCTCCCGACTGCATCTCTGGAGCTCAGCCAAAGTGATCTTTGGGTTCTTCTTTACCTCTCTCACCAAGGCTCTTCTCCCCAGATAGCTCAGTTTGGCCGGATGGCCAGCTCTAGGAAGGGTTCTGGTCATCCCAAACGTCTTCCATTTAAGGATTATGGAGGCCACTGTGCTCTTAGGAAGCTTAAGTGCAACAGAAATTTTTTTATAACCTTGGCCAGATCTGTGCCTTGCCACAATTCTGTCTCTAAGCTCTTCAGGCAGTTCCTTTGACCTCATGATTCTCATTTGCTCTGACATGCACTGTGAGCTGTAAGGTCTCATATAGACAGGTGTGTGGCCTTCCTAATCAAGTCCAATCAGTATAATCAAACACAGCTGACCTCAAATGAAGGTGTAGAACCATCTCAAGGATGATCAGAAGAAATGGGCAGCACCTGAGTTAAATATATGAGTGTCACAGCAAAGGGTCTGAATACTTAGACCCCTTTCACACTCTGGTGTTTTTCAGGTGTTTTTCAGGCGCTTTAGCGTTAAAAAAAGTACCTGTAAAGCACCTGAAAGAAGCCTCATCTGCAATCCCAATGTGAAAGCCCGAGTGCTTTCACACTGAGACCCCTTTCACACTGGAGCATTTTCAGGCGCTTTAGCATTAAAAAAAGTGCCTGTAAAGCACCTGAAAGAAGCCTCATCTGCAATCCCAATGTGAAAGCCCGAGTGAGATATATACAGTATCTCACAAAAGTGAGTACAGCCCTCACATTTTTGTAAATATTTTAATATATCTTTTCATTTGACAATACTGAAGAAATGACACTTTGCTATAATGTAAAGTAGTGAGTCTACAGTTTGTATAAGGGTAAATTTACTGTCCCCTCAAAATACCTCAACACACAGCCATTAATGTCTAAACCGCTGGAAACAAAGGTAAGTACACCCCTAAGTGAAAATGTCCAAATTGGGCCCAATTAGCCATTTTCCCTCCCCGGTGTCATGTGACTCGTTAGTGTTACAAGTTCTCAGGTGTGAATGGGGAGCAGGTGTGTTAAATTTGGTGTTATTGCTCTCACTCTCTCATACTGGTCGCTGGAAGTTCAACCTCACACCTCATGGCAAAAAACACTCTGAGGACCTGAAAAAAAAATGTTACTCTACATAAAGATGGCCTAGGCTGTAAGAAGATTGCCAAGACCCTGAAACTGAGCTGCAGCACAGTGGCCAAGGCCATACAGCGGTTTAACAGAACAGGTTCCACTTAGAACAGGCCTCGCCATGGTCCAAAGAAGTTAAGTGCATGTGCTCAGCTTCATATCCAGAGGTTGTCTTTGGGAAATAGATGTAGGAGTGCTGCCAGCATTGCTTCAGAGGTTGAAGGGGTGGGGGGTCAGCCTGTCAGTGCTCAAACAATACGCCGCACACTGCATCAAATTGGTCTGCATGGCTGTCGTCCCAGAAGGAAGCCTCTTCTAAAGATGATGCACAAGAAAGTCTGCAAGCAGTTTTTTTTTTTGAAAATTCATTTTTATTCAATTGTTATAACATACATAAAGCAACCACCGGGCTGCCAACATGGCAGTGTCCAGACAGTGTGGCCTCGCAGGGCCGAAAAAAAAAAAAGGGAATTCCTAACATAATTCCACTAACCCCATCCAATGAACCCCCCCCCCCCCCTGTCACAGCCCATGTCCTGAGTAAAATTGGGAAATGTATACTTAAGACACCATTCTTGTTTAATAACCAAGTCACCGCTGAAAAAGGTAGACTTATATCTCACTATGAGTCTTCAATCCACCACCATCATTTCATCCCTCCATTACCTACATTTATATAGAATTCACACACAGTTATATATTGACATCTCCTGTTAAGACTTAATCATGGTACTTGACTGTCTATACCACCGTATTATCTGCTCCATACCAGGCCTGCCAAACCTTATCAAATTTCTTTCTACACCCTCTAGCCTGGTAAGTAGATTTGTAAAAGGGCATCATATTATTTACCAACGTCTTCCAAAATGTGACGTCTGGAGCCCTTGGATCTTTCCATTTAAGTAAAATGGCCTTTTTAGCATAAAAAAGCAGAATGGTAAGCAAAGTTCTCAGTGCCCTGGTCTGAACCACCTCTTCCACCAATCCCAACAGACATACCTTTATAGTTAAAGGAAGGGGGGTTGTGAGAAGGTCCAAAACACAAGATAGGACCTCCTCCCAATAGCTTCTGATGTGCGAGCAGTGCCAGAAAATGTGACCAGCGTCAGCTGGGGAAAATGTACATCTCCAACATTCCGCTGAGGCTGTCCCAAAAATCTTTGTCAACCTGGCTGAAGTAAAATAGCTCCTATGAAGGAATTTAAATTGAATCAGCCTGTCCCTGGCTGACACCAAAACGAAACGGTTGATCCCACACTTCATCCCAATCCTCTCCCTGCAACTCTGCAACTTCCAGTTCCCATTTACTTCTGGTTTTAGCAACTGCTTTAGGTGTAATTTTGAAAAACTCTTTGTAAGATTTGTGGAGGGGTTTGTCTAGAACATCCTCCGATAACATTGACTCAAGAGTTGATGGAAGAGATTCCACTTTATGATCCCTGAATTGTGACTGATATGCATGTCTAAGTTGTAAGTAACGGAATAGGTAAACGTTTTCCAAGTTGTGTCTTGACTTTAACTGGGGAAATGTCAAAAGATCACCGTAAACGTTTATGTCTCCTAATGTCTTAACTCCCTTTATTGCCCATATCATGGGGTCGGGTAGGTTATAGAAATGCTGCAGCATAGGGTTCATCCACAGCGGTGTCGTGGGCAAATAACCCTGTAAGCTTGGAGAAGCTAGGTGAACTGCCATGTCCCAAGCTTTAATCTTAGCCTTCATAGTAGTAGTTAACGGTAATTCAGATTTAAGAACCCTAAATAGAGCCATACGCAGCCTTTCATAGGACCCCAAGTGAGCCGCCTCCAACACCGTGGCTGCGTCCCCTTCATCCATGGTTAACCATCTATGTGCAAGAACCATCTGCCCTGCCAGATAGTACTTGTGCCAATCTGGGAGCGCTAGTCCCCCCTGTCTCCCAGTTCCTGAAGTACCTTAAGCCCAATCCTGGGGGGTTTGGGGGCCCATAAAAAGGAGCCCACTATTCCATCCAATTGTTGAAAAAACGATTTTGGAATCCACACTGGAGCATGTCTCAAAAAGTATAGAATTACCGGTAGGACCTTCATTTTAAGTAGACTGATTCTGCCTATCAGAGACAGTGGGAGCCTAATCCATGCCTGAGTTTTTTGTTTGAGGAGAGTCACCAGTGGGAGCAAATTAAGGGACATATAATCATTTGTATTTGCTGTAACCTTTACCCCCAGGTATTTCATGGACGATACCCATTGTAGTGGTAGATCCGGATCAACCCCGCTTTTTGCCTTATCATCTAACGGGAGAATTGAGGATTTACTCCAGTTCACCTGTAACCCTGAGAACCTGGCAAACTCATCCAAGATTTCCAGTACCACCTTCAATGAGTTCCCTGGATCTTCCAGAAACAAGAGCATATCATCAGCATATTATTATTATTATATTATACAGTATTTATATAGCGCCAACAGTTTACGTAGCGCTTTACAACTTGAGGGTAGACAGTACAAATACAATACAATTTGATACAGTAGGAATCAGAGGGCCCTGCTCCTTAGAGCTTACAATCTAAGAGGGAAGGTCAAGAGATACAAGAGGTAATAACTGTGGGTGATGTGCTGATTGAGAAGATAAATGTACAGTTGTTAGGTGGGGGCCAGATAGGCTTCTCTGAAGAGATGAGTTTTCAGGGATCGTCTGAAAGTGGAAAAAGTAGGAGAAAATCGGACGGATTGGGGAAGAGCATTCCAGAGGATGGGGGAGGCTCTGGAGAATTCCTGAAGGCGAGCATGGGATGAGGTGACAAGGGAGTTTGAGAGCAGGAGGTCTTGGGAGGAGCGAAGAGAACGATTAGGTTGGTATTTTGTGACTAGGTTAGAGATGTAGCTACGGGCCAGGTTGTGGATGGCTTTGTAAGTTATAGTTAGTATCTTGAATTTAATTCGGTGACTGAGTGGCAGCCAATGGAGGGATTGGCAGAGGGGTGTAGCAGACGCTGAGCGGTTTGTGTGGTGGATGAGCCTGGCCGCAGCGTTCATGATGGACTGAAGTGGGGATAGCCTATTTAGAGGTAAACCAATGAGTATATATATAAAGCTACTGTTTCATGGATGGTGCCCAATTTAATATCCTGAACCCTCCCAGAGGTATGCAGGGCGATAGCCAGAGGCTCCATCACCAGGGCAAAAAGGAAGGGGGATAGAGGACAGCCCTGTCTGGTACCCCTACAGATTGTAAAAAAAGGAGACACCATCGTACCCATGCGTATCACAACCTTGGGGTTCTTGTATAGCATGGAGATCCACTTCCGAAAGTGGGGTCCGAATCCCATGACCTCCAGTACCTTACTCATGAATTGCCAATCTACAGAATCAAAGGCCTTTTCAATATCTATGGATACCACAATTCTAGATTCAGAGTCTGTGGAGGGGAGCTGTAAATGCGTGAACAGTCTCCTGAGGTTGGTGTCTGTCGATTTTCCTGGCATGAACCCAGTTTGGTCTACATCAACTATTGTCTGAGTAACCTGGGCAAGTCTGGTTGCTAATAATTTGGTTAAAATTTTAAGGTCTGTATTTAGGAGAGCAATAGGGCGGTAAGATGCACAGTCTGTCAGGTCCTTCCCTGGCTTCGGCAGAAGAATCATATATGCTTCCATCATAGAATCTGGTAAGGAGGAGTGTTCTAGACAATGTTCCAGTAACCAATTAAATCTAACAGCTAATAATTCAACATTAGCCTTATAAAAGTCTGCCGGGAAGCCATCCGGCCCAGGGGCCTTGTTAGACGGAAATGCACACATTGCAGCCTCTATCTCCTTAACTGTTTTTTTGGCCTCTAAACTAAGGATGAATTACTTGTATACAGTCTATAGACAGTTCATAAACAATTCATCAGTCCATGGTAAGGGATGATGGGGTAGTAGAGGCAGCTACTGTCCTCAGGGAAAGCTAACTCTGTATACAGAAAATAGAAAGGGGGAATACAGGAAGCACCACCTAAGTGCAGTATTAAAATCAGGGTTTTAATGGCAACGTACATAAAATCACTCACAAGAGGAAGATAGGACATAAGCTCATCTGTAATCCAGTAGCTTAGGGGTCTCCTAGTGTCCGGAGGGGGCTCCAATACGTGGCTGTGTTGGCAAGGAATCCACAGCGTGTTCTGTGGCCACCAGGAAGGCAACTGGAACCAGCATGGAACACACGGAAATTACGTCACGGACAGCGGGGATAATTCTGGGAGAGCTGTTACAATGAAGCGTTAGCTCCTTCTAAAGGCCTGTCAATATTTGGTCGACCATGGCGAGGCCCATAGGCGTGCCCACGGGGTGTGCCGGGTGTGCCCAGGCACACCCTAATCATTCAGCCCTGTCTGTGTTTCAACAAGTTTTGTCAGTGCTAAATGCCTGCAATATCTGTACTGTCCCTGTGTAACTCAGTCACCACCACTGGGGCCAGTAAAAACAGCTGTGCTGCAAGTGGGAGGTGATTGAGCAGGGAACGAAGACCTCAGCCGCGGAGTAAGCCAGCCGCATTTTCAAGATTTATTTTCAAGATTAAAAAGAAGAATCACTCACAGACTTTTTTCTACATTAATATTCACCTACCTTCTTTCAAGGCACTCTTTATCTGAACACTTGCACTTTAAAACAAAACCAGAACAGACTGTTTTTCACTCATTTTAATGATCACAATTTTGTATGAGTATTTTATAGGATTACACATATATTTGATTGCACATTTTGATTATTAATTTTAGAAGATCTTATTTGTTTTTTATTCACCAGGGATTACCATTTGTTTATGCACGTATTCTTTTATGCTGATTACAGGGTGGCATATATATATTATTCTAGCATTTGAGTATTGCTTTTAGAAGATTTCATTGTTTTTTTTATTTACCAGGAATTGCCATTGCTCATTCTTTCATGCCGATTACAGGGTGATAATTTGACTATTTTAATATTTTTAGTATGTCAGTATTTTACAACTATTGGAATACCACCACTTTAGTGGCCAATAGCAGCGATTATTATTGTGCAAAATAGAGATCATCGATCCTAGCAATAATAATAATAAGTCACCAGTGTCCCACACTTGCATTATTATATGCACTTTACACATTCGTTTACACATTATATTTTGTTTTAATATTGCGCAAAATTTATTTTAATATAAAGGAATCCACAGCGTGTTCTGTGGCCACCAGGAAGGCAACCGGAACCAGCTTGGAACACACGGAAATTACGTCACGGACAGCGGGGATAATTCCGGGAGAGCTGTTACAATTAAGCATTAGCTCCTTCTAAAGGCCTGTCAATATTTGGTCAACCATGGCGAGGCCCATAGGCGTGCCAACGGGGTGTGCCGGGTGTGCCCAGGCACACCCTAATCATTCAGCCCTGTCTGTGTTTCAACAAGTTTTGTCAGTGCTAAATGCCTGCAACATCTGTACTGTCCCTGTGTAACTCAGTCACCACCACTGGGGCCAGTAAAAACAGCTGTGCTGCAAGTGGGAGGTGATTGAGCAGGGAACTAAGACCTCAGCCGCGGAGTAAGCCAGCCGCATTTGCCGATGCAGCTTCTATAGTGTCGGCTGCAGGTCCTCACAGGCGCCGGCGGAGTGATCTACATCTGCACTCCACCCCCCCCCCCCCTCTAGCCTCTCTCTCCCTGGAAGCAGCGGACTAGCAGAGCCTGAGAGCGCCAGACGAGTGGCTGCAGCCTCCTAGATCCAGGTAGTGTATGCATTTAGAAGCTTCCAATCTCGTTTTTTCTATCTCCCCCAAGCAGGGGCGGACTGACCATTGAGCCACTCAGGCAGTGCCCGAGGGCCCTTGGCCACTAGGGGGCCCCATCAGGGTTGCCAGCCTCAGTAAAACCAGGGACAGTATGTATAAATCTGTGTTTTTTTTACATCTGTCTGTGTATACTGTGTGTACATGTATGTGTATACTGTGTGATTGTATGCTGTGTGTGTGTGTGTATACTGTGTGGCCCCATAATCTCTGATTGCCTGGGGGCCCCATAATCTCCTATTGCCTGGGGGCCCCATGAGTTATCAGTCCGCCCCTGCCCCCAAGTCTTATGTATGTTCAATCTGTGCCTTCATTCACTTAGATCCTCCCCCCTATCTCCAGTGCCATGTGCCCAGAGAACATGGAGGAGGGGCACTGCTACTGCCATGTACTGCTGACACTGTGCAGGGAAGGGGGTGAGCCAAGCTGATGTTCTAAGAAAAGTCAATTTGCAGAGGTAAGCTGGCAGTTTGAATAAAGTGGTGTTCCGGCCGAAATTATACTTTTTAAATAAAAATACCCCTATAATACACAAGCTTAATGTATTCTAGTAAAGTTAGTCTGTAAACTAAGGTCTGTTTTGTTAGTTTATAGCAGTAGTTTGTTATTTTTAAACTTACAGCAGGTCGTGGCCATCTTAAGTGTGGGCATCTGAAGCCAGACTGTATTTCTTCCTGGATCTCATCCTTGCAGATCTCGCACATGCTCAGTGCAGCACAAGCAGTGTAATAGGTTTCAGGTCAGGTTTCCATAGCAACGGTGGTTTCAGAGGAAGTTGCCACCCCTTCCCAGAAGGCATTGCAAACAGGAAATGATGCGATGGGCCGCGGCCAGGGAGGAGGAAGTGAAAAATGAATACAGCAGATATACAGTAGGTGCTGAGAAAAAAAAAAAAATATCCGATTTGTTTACAGTGCACAGTTTAGTGAGGGATGCTGAAGAGTTGTAAAAGTGGGTGGAACTCCATTTTAAGCTAATAGGAGGATCTGAAGAGCAGAGTGTGTATGGGGGAGTCGGCTGAGTCTTCAGCCTTGCTCACAGCTAACAGATATCTTGAACACTGGCACTTATCACTATATAAACAACCCCCACACTATGTGTATGTCCAGATAATCTGAAGAAACTTTATAACCATTCAATTTAACCCTGTGTTCTCCAAACTCTGTACAATCAACATGTAAATTCCCCACATATACTAAACACTCTCTATACAAGTTACCTGTCCTCAATAATCAGAGCAGAGCACAGTGTTCACAGTTATTTACATGGTAGTGCAATTGTATGAACACTGATTATTTAGAGAATAATGATTTTTTTTAATTGAGGATTGTTATTTTGCGTCTACTCGGTTAATCTTTTTTTACGCACGCACAGGCATGGTTTTCATGCATTACATGTAGGGCAGCCCATTAATTTCTTTTTTTTTAGCAAGAAAAGTCAGCCCATTAATTTCAATGGGCTGCCCTACGCACAAACATCATGGAAAAGAAGTTCTGAATCTTTTCCAAAAGTGAGCGGCACCCTGTAGTTTGATCCACTACATGGAGATGCCAATAACAAATAATGGCACTGCTGCACATCTGGATAAGGGCAGCACATTTCTTTGCATGTTGGGAAGGCATGTAATTTTGCATGCGTTACCCACAGCATAGATGTGAACTTACAGAGTTTGGATCAACACAGGGTTAAATTGAATGGTTATACATTAACTTCCCATGATCTGGAAACCACATACACAGAGTGCTTTCACTCTCATACCTCCCACGCTCAGGAAGCAGAAGGGAAGTCAGCCAAGCAAAAGTCTTTCACAGGAAAGCACAGCAGAGAGAGACCGGATATGTTGATCAAGGCGAAGGCACAGAAGATCTGATCTATGCAGTTTAAATAGCTAGCAGAGCTAGCTGACAAACAGAAAATGAAGACCAGGTGAGTCACTGTGGAATAAAGAGTGCTGGCAATTAACTTACAGCTGAGCACAGTGCTTTGAGAAGGAAGGGCTGAGCCCAGCCCTGACAGTACCCCCTCCTCAATGACCCCTCCCCCTCGGAGGATCACCAGCTTTGATTGGAAAACGTCTATGGAAAGCACAAAGGAGGACAGGAGCATGTACGTCCGTGGATGAGACCCAAGAACGTTCCTCTGGACCGTACCCTTTCTAATGAACCAGGTACTGTATGCGCCCATGGAACCAACGGGGAATCAATAATAGATTGTATCTCATACTCCTCATGGTTCTCAACCTGAACTGGGTGAGGACGTGGTACCGAGGTAATGAAGCGGTTGCATACCAAAGATTTTAATAAGTAGACATGAAATACATTTGAAATATGCATATTAGAAGGAAGGTCTAAAGTGTAAGCCACTGGGTTGATCCTACAGAGAATACGGAAAGGCCCAATAAACAGTGGTGCCAGTTTTAATGAGGGAACACGGAGTCAGAGGTTGCAAGATGACAGCCAGACTCTGTCCACAACTGGAGTCTGTACCTATCATTGGCACGTCGCAAGGACTCTTGGACGTGTACCCAAGTGGAACAAAGACCACGGAGATGCTCCTCCAATGCAGGAATGCTGTGAGGAACAAATGAGTCAGGCAACATGGATGGTTGGAAACCATAATTCGCCATGAATGGAGACAATCTGGAAGCGGTATTGACGGCACTATTGTGAGCAAACTCCTCCCAAGGTAAGAGGTCTGGCCAGTTGTTATGGTGGTCAGAAATGTAGCAACATAAAAACTGCTCCAAGGACTGGTTGGCTCATTCTGCGGCCCCATTGGGCTGTGGGTGATACGCAGAGAAGAAGGAAAGCTGAATTCCCAACTGTGTACAAAAGGCTTGCCAAAACCTGGACACAAAATGGCTACCCCTGTCTGAGATATTAACCTTGGGAAGCCCATGTAAGCAAAAAATCTCCCGAGCAAAAATGGAAGCCAGTTCTTTGGATGTGGGCAACTTCTTAAGTGGAATACAATACAATACAATGAGACATTTTCAAGAACCGGTCAACCACCATAAAGATAACGGTGTTGCCTTGAGAGTTGGGTAACTCCACAATAAAATCCATAGACAGGTGGGTCTAAGGCCTCTATCCATTGAGTATGGGTTGAAGGAGGCCCACTGAAAGGTGTTGTGGTGTCTTACTCTGAGCACACACGGAACAGGCAGCTATAAAGACGGCTACATCAGCGTGTAGACTAGGCCACCGGAATTGTTGGGAAATAGCCAAAATGAGTTGATTCTTCCCTGGGTGGCCAGCAAGCTTGGGAGAATGGTAAGTCTGGAGTACGGCAGTGCAGAGACTCTCAGGGACAAAGCACAAGGCTCAAGGTTTTTTACCTTCATGCATTCTATGCATGAAGGTAGAAAACCTCTGTGCAGCTCCCCCCAGCCCTCTCTAATACTTACCTGAGCCCCATCGCAATCCAGTGATGTGCATGAGAGCCTCCGCTCTCCAGGGTTTCTCCCTCCTCATTGGCTGAGACAGCAGCGGGAGCCATTGTCAATCACAATCACATGTTTAGGCGGGGTTGCTATTACATTTATTTACCAAGTGATAGTTGCCTTGGTCAATTGTTAGGAGGTCAATTGATTTCGCCCTAATTATGGAATTGTTGCAGTTCTCTTTTCTGTCGCTAGATGGCCGGGTATCTGTTGACATTAGATAAGACAAGGGTATTGCAAGGACAGATTAGGAATGAATGGGGTGTCTCAGCCAATGGGCAGGGATTTTCTTGGGTCCCTTGGCCTGCTGGAAGAACCTATTTATTTGGGTGGAGTCAGGTGGTCAGGGTTCTGTGCCATCTGGACAGCTGTCTGGGTGGACGTGTGTCATATTGCTGCTAGGCCAGAAACCTAAGGCCTATCCTGGGGGAATCTGGCTGCTAGGCTAGCAGAGAGCCTATCCAGAAGTAGTGCAGGTTTGGAACTGCGGTCTTGTAGTCCAACCAGAAGTAACGGTTCCATGGTCAGAGGTAGAGGGAAAGCTTTCGCCACAAAGGGACCATCCACCTTGCTACGGGAGACCATTGTGAGTAAGCTGAGGCCAGTACCAGAGCAGATTTCTCGTCAGCCGGGGACAGTGAAGAAGTAGGAAAGCATCAGCAAGTGCCAAGTCAGGGACCCAGCGGGACAGCAGAGGTGACACTTGTGGAGTGCCAAGCCAGGGACCTAACGTGTAAGCAGGGGTGAAGCTTGAGGAGTATCTGTGAGTGCCAAGCCAGGGACCCAGCAGTGAAGCGGGGGTGACGCTTGAGGAAGATACTGAGTGCTACAGTGAAAGAGCTCAGGGGATCCAGTGGCTAGTGGATCTGAAGTCTAGTGAGAGAGACTGGGAGCTCGTTGAGTGAAGACCCACAGTGAGTGAGTGTGGAGTAAAGAGAACTGTTCGTGTTGCAGATAGTTGAATACCTTAAACGTTAGTAACATCTACAAAATTGTTGCCATAGGAGACAGCGATCCTACCTATACAGAAGTGGTGTCCGGCTGAAGGCCTTCCCCTGTATAGCTGTATATAACTAAAAATATTGCACACATAAATAAATGATATATGTAAGTGATCCTGCGCAACACCTCTAACATATGTGAGCCTAAGAGTGAATAAAAAATAAAAAATATGTGATGTGAAATCTCCAATATTGCTAGTGTATAATACGTGTGTGAAAGTAATCTTGATGACAATAATAATAATGTATAAATGAATGAAATCCAAAATACAATATCAAATAAGTGAATAATCAAACAGTCCAATGGTGATGATATAAGGTGAGTATAGTGTAGATGAATAAAGTTCGACAAAAGAAAAAGCAACAAAAAAGTTGATAGATGATCTTGTGACTTTCGTGATAATCACACCACCGCTATGTGCTCCCAGAACTCTCACCTTAACGGCATAACAAATATGGCATAACTAACTCTGGAGGTCACCATAAGGGATCAGGGGCCCCCGGGACTTTGCTACTGAGGCATTTGTGCAATCTAAACAAGAGTTTCCCTTAATGTCTATAATAAAATAATTCCTGTATTTTTAGCTATTTCCAATGGCCAAAATGTTAGACATTTTCTCATTGAGATATTTCAGAAACGCAACACCATCTTTTGGTCACTAGATGGTGCTGATGATTCGGGAATAATCTACGGGAAAAATATGGAGAAGTTTCATACAGTTTGAGCAAATGTTTTTGACATTATTGCAACACATTTTATAAATAGACCTCTATATGCAGTGGCTCTCAGTACAGGGTAAGGTTGGTACAATTTCGGGGTTAGATTAGGTGTTATGCAGTTTTGTTAAAACGGTTGTAAAACTCGGCTATTGTAAATTATGTAATACTCAACTTGGAACAAAGCCCTCCAGTGCTGGACTATCACGACTGAGAGGGCTGACAGCTCCCCCAGTCTTTCTTCCGGGTTCGCATGCTCAGGCTATGTGATTGGCTGGAGCCTGGCTGGAGGCTGGATGTCATTCCCGAGCCCTTGGTTTGGGCACAAAGCTCTGAAGGGACGATAAGGTATGCCAGATTGTCAGAGTGCATGCGTCCATGACTTAACTGGCTGCATGCAGGATGAATATCTCCTAAAAGGTGCACATTTAGGAGATATTCATTTTACCTACAGGTACTTACCTGTAAGTAAAATGACCAAGCGGGTTTACCACCGCTTTAAAAGCCCAACCCTGAGCACCATCATTTTTATACCTTTTGATTTACATCTGCTGTTTAAATGTGTTCTTCCTTCAAGTTTGTTAAAAAGCCCCCCCCCCCCACCTTATTTTCCTATTATAATGCTGGCCTGCTGCTGACACTAGTGAGGATACTATGACAGACATCAGTGCTGGTGGCCCATCCCGACCCCATATTCTTAAAGCACAGCCTGTAATGATGCTGCAGGTGTGAATGAGCACAGAATGAGCAGGGTGCATGTTCCCTGGCCCCACTCAGTCAGTTTAAGTGGACAGCCGGATGACCCCGCCCCCTCTGACAACACGGGGAAATCCACAGGGAACTCCTGTGAATTCCCTGTACGTCAGAGGAGGACTGAGTCACCGGGTGGCCCCGCCTTCCCTTATAACAGAAATGTCAGAAGAAGCGAAGCGTCACACGGCTGAAGACTCCCACTGAGGCGGATCGTGCGGATGGAGCGGAGAAGAAGCCTGGAGGACGATGCAGGACGAGAAGAGCGGAGGAAGAAGAAGATGGAGAAGAAGAAGATGAAGGAAGAAGAAGAACACCGAAAGAACACCAGAAGAAAGAAGATGGAAGAAGAAGCCGAAAGAAGAAGAAATTAATAAAGGACTTGTCAAAAACTGTCTCTTGTGTTTTTTAACCATTTTGACACTTTTTTTGTGAAATGGTAGGGGTACATTTGTACCCCATTACCAATTCACACAGGGGGGGCCAGGAACTGGGGGTCCCCTTGTTAAAGGGGGCTTTCAGATTCCGATAAGCCCCCTGCCCGCAGACCCCAACCACGGCCAAGGGTTGTGGAGATGAGGCCCTTGTCCTCATCAACATGGGGACAAGGTGCTTTGGGGGGCTACCTCAAAGCATCCTCCCAATGTTGAGAGCATGTGGCCTGGTACGGTTCAGGAGGGGGGGCGCTCTCTCGTCCCCCCTCTTTTCCTGCGGCCTGCCAGGTTGCGTGCTCAGATAAGGGTGTGGTATGAATTTTTGGGGGGACCCCACGCCATTTTTTAAAAAAATTTTGGGACGGGGTTTCCCTTAAAATCCATAGGGCCTGGTATGGAATTTATGGGGACCCCATGCCATTTTTAAAAAAATTTTTGTTTCAGGGTTCCCCTGTGGGGAAATCCCATGCCGTTTTTATCAATGAACTTTTATGTGTATTGTCGGACTGACAATTCATTATAGCCGCGAGTAGTTTTAAATGACTTTTTTTCCTTTGAAATGTCATTTTGCTGTCAAACTGTTCTAAACACAGGAAACATGCGCCCCTTTACAGGCATACTATGGACACCCCCAAGGTACGAAAATTTAAAGGAATTACACTTTTATTGTTTCACTTTAAGCATTATTAAAATCACTGCTCCCGAAAAAACGTCAGTTTTTAAAACTTATTTTTGCATTGATACATGTCCCCTAGGGCAGGACCCGGGTCCCCAAACACTTTTTATGACATTACCTTGCATATAAGCCTTTAAAATCAGCACTTTTGATTTCTCCCATCGACTTTTAAAGGGCGTTCTGCGGCTTTCGAATTTGCCACGAACATCCCAAATTGTTCGCTGTTCGGCAAACTGGTGAACAGGCGATCTTCGAATCAAACATGAGTTCGACTCGAACTCAAGGCTCATCCCTAGTAGAGATATACAAAAGACTTGCAGCTGTAATTGCAGTGAAAGGTGGTTCTACAAAGTATTAACTCAGGGGGGCTGAATGTAAATGCACGCCACACTTTTCACATATCTATTTGTAAAAAATGCTGAAAACCATTTATCATTTTCCTTCCACTTCACAATTATGTGCCACTTTGTGTTGGTCTATCACATAAAATCCCAAAAAAATACACTTACGTTTTTGGTTGTAAGATGACAAAATGTGGACAATTGAAAGGGGTATGAATACTTTTTCAAGGCACTGTACTAAAGCTGGAGAGTGCAAAATCAGGCTTACTTCAACATAGCAACCAATCAGCTTCTAACTTCAGCTTGTTCAATAAAGCTTTGGCAAGAAAACCTGAAAGCTGATTGATTTCCACGCAGAAGTGAGTCTGATTTTGCACTCTCCAGCTTTAGTAAATAAACCCCTAACTGACACTTTGTGGGAACCAGTGACACTAATACAGTGATCAGTGCTAAACATATGCACTGTCACTGTACTAATGTCACTGGCTGGGAACGTGTTAAACATTTTAAGCAATCGAAGGGTTAACTGCATGCCTTACCAGTGCTTTTGTGTACTGTATGTGCTGCTTTTACTAAGGGAAGAGATGGATTTTAATCCCTGCTTTGCAGAAACTTGTTTACATAGGCAGCGCTTCATTCTTAGTCTCTGCCCAATGATCGGTGGGTGCCAGCAGCAGGGGCGGATCCAGGGGGGGGCAACGGGTCAATTGCCCCCTCCGAGAATGCTGGGGAGAGGGCAGGCAGCTGGGTCCGCGGGAGAGAGAGAGCGGATGGCTGGGCGGGTGACAGTCTGAGACTGACTGTCAGTCTCAGACTATCACCAGCCCCCCTGGCCGTCTGCTCTCTCACCCGCCCACTGTCAGTCACTGACAGTGGGCGGGTGAGAGAGCGGACGGACGGGGGGGCTGGTGACAGTCTAAGCCTGACAGTGGGGTGGGCGGATGAGAGCGGGCGGCCGGGCTGGCCGCTGGTGACATTTAGAGAGCGGCCGGGCTGCTGGCCAATCAGGGAGCCGGCGGGCGGGGGAGCAGAGAGATGACATCATCCCTCACCGCCCGCCCTGCATCCCTGCAGTTCCGCCCTCACTGTGCAGGTAGCTACGGGCAGCAGAGAGATTACATCATCTCTCTGCTGCCTGACTGGTAATCTGCTGCCTCACCCTCTGGGAAACAGAAAGTGACAATTGTAGCTGTAGCAGGCAAGTGACAATCCGCAACGTGTGGCAGATGATGTGGCAAGTGACAATCTGCAACTGGTGGCAGGCGACATGGCAAGTGACAATCCACAATGTGTGGCATGTGACGTGACAATCCGCATCTGGTGGCAAGGTGACGTGACAAGTGACAATCTTCATCTGGTGGCAGGCGACGTGGCAAGTGACAATCCGCAATGTGTGGCAGGCGACGTGACAATCTGCATCTGGTGGCAAGGTGATGTGGCAAGTGACAAACCGCATCTGGTGGCAGGTGACGTGGCAAGTGACAATCCGCATCTGGTGGCAGGTGATGTGGCAAGTGACAATTGTAGCAGGCAAGTGACAATCTGCATCTGGGGGCAGGTGACGTGGAAAGTGACAATCCGCAATGTGTAACAGGGGACGTGGCAAGTGACAATCCGCAATGTGTGGCAGGTGACGTGGCAGGATGACAATCTGCATCTGGTGGCAGGCGATGTGGCAAGTGACAATTGTAGCAGGAAAGTGACAATCCACATCTGGGGGCAGGTGACATGGCAAGTGACAATCTGCAACGTGTGGCAGGTGAAGTGGCAAGTGACAATCCACATCTGGTGGCAGGCAACGTGGCAAGTGACACGCTTGGGGCTCCCACTGATTCTGCATTATGGTGAGTTGAACTATTTCATTTTATATAACAATGTAATAATAGAAAAAATGCGCTTCAATCATCCTGACACCATAACAACCATGGTGCTGTGATGATTGAAGCGCCAACACCAGCCATTTCCCTGATAAATTCCCTCCAAAAAACGTATTTTCTGGCAGTGCCCCTCCCGAGACTAGACTCTGGATCCGCCCCTGGCCAGCAGACAACGAGTGCCAGGCACCTGCAGATCGACTTCTGCTGTGAATAATCACAGCAGAAGCTGCCCGCTGGCAATGCGTGTGTGCCCCCTTGCAGGTGGAAGTGCAGGATCACTATATAGCTGCTTTAAGCCACTATAGCAGTTTTACTGCAAATGCATAATAAATCATCAACTTAGATGTTTTTCTGGACACCGAGTGCTCCTATTTAATCCCTCAAGAGATGCTGGGAACTTTTAGACTTGCACGTGTAGTTAGATGAAGGAAAAATTAAAAAAAAACTTAACAGCTCTAGTGAGATGGCTGCCACACAGAAAGATTTTCCCTAATGGGCATCCAACAGTAGCCCAAAAATATATAAACAAAGAAGAAGCTCCAAACCAAAACAAGGTGAAAGAATCCAAGATAATTTTAATTACTGAGAAAAAAGTTATATGAAAACAGCAAACGCGTTTCGGTTGCAACACCACTTACTTGTCCATCTCCCTAGTGGGTCACAGACACACTTGGACGGGTTTCCAACTCTTTTTTTTTCCACAACTAAAAAAACAAAACTTCTTGTACTCCATACTGGTAACCCATCAGATGCAAGAACACTATAAAACTTTGTGACAAAACAAATGTGAAAATGGTTTTATGGAGAATCCATCACTCTGATCATTCAGGGCAAAGAGTGTCTTTGTAAAGGCCCCCAAGCCCTTGATACTTCACCACTCCTTGCTCTGCCTTTAAGATCCCCAGTGTTGGCTGGTGTAGGAAACTAGGGGGGCAGTGGGTTACCATCGTGTAACAGGGCTTGGACCTAGTGATTGGCTGCTAGACCTGAGAACTGTCCAATGAGACCAGGTCACATGCTTCCCTAAAACCATGAACAACTGGCCATTTTCATTGGCTAAGACAGCCAAAGTAGCGGCAAGGGAGTGTTTATGAGGGGGGTATCAGGGAGTTGTGTCTGGTGGGCCTTCTCATAGGCAATTTCACTTTGTCCTGAATAAGCAACGTGCCAATAGGGTTGATTTAAACCTGGAGAGTGCAAAATCAGGTGCAGCTGTGCAAAGAAACCAATCAGCTTCCAGTTTTTTTTTTCTTTTTATCAAAGCTTATTTGAACAAGCTGAAGTTAGAAGCTGATTGGCTATCATGCACAGCTGCACCGGATTTTGCACTCTCCAGTTTTAGTAAATCAACTCCGGTGTCTCTTTAAACATTATTACATATTGCAGTGAAATTCTGTATTGTTTTCTTCTTCTTCTTCTGTCCAGCACAGTTCAGGTATTTTATTCTCCTCTGTTTATTCTTGTCAGGGATAATCTTTCCATAGTGGTCCCAGCCATTGAAGTGTATCTCCTGTGTTAGGTAGAAAGAAAACCCGAACATTTAGCACTGATTGGTAATAAACCCGACCTTCATGAAACTAAACAAAATACAAAGACGCAACGCTCACATAATCTACAATTATGGGGTATTGTGCCTCATCCTGTACATTAGCATTGAGATACAAACTTAGGTGGAAATCAAGTTTTACCCCAATTTCCAGAGTTAGATTGAATTTTTTTTTCAGTTACATTGATGTCAATAGGGGACTGTTTTCCAATGGTCACTTTGTTGCCAAATCTATTGTCACTTAAATTGCTCCCCAGCCCCCCCAGTGAGGTTTTGTTAGGGTGTAAATTGTTGTTAATAGACCTGTGCAATTTGTTTCGGTCCAAATACAAATTCGGAAACATTTTTGGTTATTCAGAGATTCAGATACATGAAATATTAATGAATAGTAATGAATTTAGTTAAAATTCTTTAAAATGTGTTTTGTTTATTTGTTCTAACAAATTCCAAATTTTCAGAACCATTATAATTCGGATCAGTCGAAAAATGATCGACCAATTCAAATTCTGTGTGAAGAATAGCTGGTTGTTAAGCAGCGGGCCGGGAAGCTGGCCACCTTGTCCTTAAAGTGACACTAAACCTTAGTTTTTTTTTAAACCACTTCATTACCGGGCCATAGTCAGATGACGTTCGCAGATGGGATCTCCCATCCTGGGCGAGTGTCATATGAGGTCCTCGGCCTTTTGCCGCTCCTGCGGGCCCCCGGGGGCCCGCAGTGCGGTGATCGGGGATGAAGTGTGACCCACAACAACCCAACCCTGATCGCAGTAAAGAGTCAATGAAATTTGCTCTTTGCCACGTGACTGGCTATGTCCAGTCACAGCCGGTCACAGAATGTCAACAATTCCGATGTTGACTTGATGCTCTCTCCCGCTCTAATGCTGGGTGCATGGTGTGCCACTACTTATATTGGCATGGGGCGGGGTCACCAGAGGCTCTGACGGGTGGTGACGCCATAAGAGGTGGGCCTCTGGTGACCCTGCCCCATGCCAATAGAAGTAGTGGCACACCGCACACCCAGCATTAGAGCGTAAGAGCGTCAAGTCAACATCGGAAAAAGAACAGAGGGAGAAGACAGCGGACAGAGGGAGAAGAACCGGAGAGGGTTAGAAGACAGACCTCAGCAGTGAGCGGAGAAAAACTGGAGAGGGGGGAAGAAACGGCAGAGGCAGAAGACATCAGCGGAGGAGGCAGAAGACGTTGCCAGAAGATGTAGAAGAGTCGGAGAGAGGAGAAAAAAGTTGGAAGAAACCCCCGGAACTGCCTAATAAATCATTTTTTTTTTTTAGGTGAATGGGTAGGGGTGCAATGTACCCGATACTCATTCACATAGGGTGGGGGGACAAGATCTGGGGGCCCCCTTGTTAAAGGGGGCTTCCAGATTCCAATAGGCTCCCCGCCCGTAGACCCTGACAATCAACGGCCTGGGTGGTCCGGAAGAGGCTCTTGTCCTCAACATGGGGACAACGTGCTTTGGGGTGGGTGGAGCACAGGGCGCAGGGGGAGTGGCATGCTCAGAAAAGGGTCTGGTATGGATTTTGGGGACCCCACGCCGTTTTTTTTTTCTTAAATTTTGGTGTGGGGATCCCCTCCGGAGCCATACCACATCTGAAGGGCCTGGTATGGAACTGGGGGGGAATCCCACACCGTTTTTTCCTGCAAATTTTTTTGATGACTCATCAGTTGCTAAGGATGCGGCGGCCGGCTTCCCAGCCCCCTGCTTAGTAACCAGCTATATACAGTGGTAAAATAAGAAACGCAAAACACATCCAAAATGCACCACTTGCGTTTCTGGTGGAGCTCCATTGAAGTCTATTAGCCGCAAATTGCGGGAAAAAAAGTCTCCGACCCTTTCGAAAAATGCACCACCTGCAAAACGCATAGATGTGAACTACTACCATAGGAAACCATGTTAAATGGACTGTAGTGAGTTTCTGCAAACTGCAAAAAGCACTAAAAAAACACACAGGTGTGAACGTAGGGTCAATTATGTTCCTTTTTTTTATTTTATATATTCCCAATTCACTAAGATAGTTGAAAACTCACTTTGCAATGTGAACATGCTATAATTCTCTAGGGGTCAGTGTATCCATGGTACAGTTTTAGAGAAAGGTGGACTTTCCAATTAGAAATTTCAGTACTGGCTGTATGCTTGCTTCTAGCCTGAGTATAAATGAATAATGAATATTCTGCTAGCAGAGAGGGGGAGACATCTGGGTGTCCTCCTCTGAGTCTGTAAGCTCTATTATTGACAAGAAAGATCTATGTGATATTACAGGGCATGCTTAGAATTTACACCTGCTGCTTGAAAAGGGTAAATATTAAAATCTTTTACATACAATATTTTATACTGGATATATACAAGTTTGAACAAAAATAAATACAATAAAACAAATAGCAGATTTTATGTTAACATAATGGGGTTGATTTACGAAAGCTTCTAAGACTGCTTTCACGCTGAAAGCACTGGCCGCTAGCACAAAAGTGCTGCTCGTTTCAGCGGTGCTTCAGCGCTGTTTAAGCGGCACTTTTGCGCTTTTAACTTGAAAAAAAGGGTTAGAAAATCCAGTTTTGCTGCGCTTTCTAATCGCTTTTCAGGCGCTTTGAAAGCACTGCCCATTCATTCCAATGGGCAGGGCATTTTGGCAGCGCTAAATACAGCGCTCCCAACCCACCCCAAAGATGCTGCTTGCAGGACTTTTCGGAGCGTCCCACAAGCGCACCGCCCCAGTGTAAAAAGACACACTGGAATAAATGGGAGGCGGATTTCAGGTGCTTAGCAGAGGCTATTTCTAGCGCTAAATTGCCTGAAAACCGCCCCAGTGTGAAAGGGATCTAACTTCAGCTTGTTCAATTAAGCTTTGACAAAAAAAAAGAACTGGAAGCTGGTTTCTTTGCTATTCTAGAGTTGCACCGGATTTTGCAATCCCCATTAAATCAACCCCAATGTGTCATAAAACATATGTATCTCCCAATAGACATACACTCTGCATTTTTGTGGAGCACATTTATATATTTGCACATTGTTGTTATAACCACTGCTATACGGCACGTCGTTACTTTAACTGACAATTGCGCGGTCGTGCAACGCTGTACACAAACAAAATTGATGTCCCTTTTTCACACAAATAGAGTTTTCTTTTGGTGGTATTTGATCACCTCTGCGGTTTTTATTTTTTGTGCTATAAACAAAAAAAAGACCGACAATTTAAAAAAAAAAAAACTTTCTGCTATATTACATATCAAAAAAAAAGTTAAAAAAAAAATAAATTTCTTTATCAATTTAGGCCAATATGTGTTCGTCTACATATTTTCGGTAAAAAAATCCCAATAAGCGCATAATAATTGGTTTGCGCAAAAGTTATAGCGTCTACAAATTATGGGAAAAATTATGGACTTTTAATTTTTTTTATTGTTTTTACTGGTAATGGCAGCGATCAGTGATTTTTAGCTGGACTGCGACATTGCGACGTACAAATCTGACCCTAAGTGACACAGATTTTGGGGACCGGTGACACCAATACAGTGATCAGTGCTAAAAAAAATGCACTGATCACTGTATAAATGACACTGGTAGGGAAGGGGTTAACATCGGGGGCGATCAAAGGATTAAACGTGTTCCCTGCAAGTGTTTTCTAACTGTGTGGGGGAAGTACTGACAGGAAGAATGCAGAGATCACTGTTCCTAATTACTAGGAACAGAAGATCACTGTGTTCTTTCCTGTCAGAACGGGGATCTGCCTTGTTTACATAGGCAGATCCCCATTCTGCCTCTCTTTGGAGCAATCGCCAGACCCGCGGATTGGCTTCTCCTCCGTGCAGCCGGCGCCTGTGCCTCTGGATGGCGCGTGTGCATGCACAGAATCTAGTGCATGAAACAGCGTACAGGTACGTTGTTTCACACAATAGAGCCACCCTGCCACAGTATATATGCGGTGGGCGGTCTTGAAGTGGTTAGGGTATAATTGGCACATTTATAGCTCTGTCTGTTGGGGGATACATACATTTTTATACTTATCTGATTAAAATATGTATTTTTTTTTAATACAGCTTTATAAGAAAGTGCTGTACAAATCTTAATTTTTTTCAAAAATCATATGGTGTAGAGCAGGGGTAGGCAACCTTAAAGAGGTGTGGATCTACCTGAACAACATGGGAGAAGTCAAAGATCACCGGGCACAGTGTTGCCTCCTCACACCCGATTTAAACCTCTAATTGCTATACTACCGTGTTGCGATCACATGCATTGCACGGCAATCACGAGTTTAAATCAGGTGATGAAGAGGCAACATATCACCTTCTCACCACCTGTCAAAACACACTCAGATCACTTTTCAGAAGAGCAGCAGAGCCTGCTGCATTTGTGAACGAGCTCTTATGTCACATACACACGATCGGAATTTCGGCCCGCTAAAGACCGATGAGAGTTTTTCGTCGGAAAATGCGACCGTGTGTATGCCCCATCAGACTTTTGCTGGCCAAATTCCAGCCAGCAAAAGATTGAGAGCATGTTCTCCATTTTTCGGTCGGAAAAAGTTCCTGTCCGAAAATGCGATTGCGCAAAATTTCTACGCATGCTCGGAAACAATTCGACGCATGCTCAGAAGCATTGAACTTAATTTTCTCGGCTCGTTGTAGTGTTGTACGTCACCTCGTTCTTGACGGTCATAAGTTCAGCGAACTTTTGCGTGACCGTGTGTATGCAAGGCAATCTTGAGCGGAATCCCATCGGAAAAGCCATCATATCTTTTTCCGACGAGAAGTCTGATCGTGTGTATGCGGCATTAGTTGCATTTGGCAGTGGCACCCTTAGGGCTTGTTCACAGGTAAAGTTAGGGAGTGATAAAACCCTGTAGCTGAGTCGTGGTTTTACCACCCCCAATCCCTACCCCCTTTAGCTGCTGAGGCAGCAGCCAAAGATGTACACATGCCGCAGCAGGAATTAAGCCCTCCCTGTTGCTTTTGGTGGGTGCTACTGCCTGCCAATCATGACCCAATCAAGTAAATAGGTCCATTCTGCAAGATCCCCACAACTGCTTGCTTCTGCGGGGTCCAAAGGATTAAAGCGGGTGGGGGGGAAAGCAACACAATGCTGCCTGCTTTAACCCCTTGTTTGCTGTACTGCACAAGGTTGCAGGGCACTTGCAGAGCGGCCTCATTCACTTGAGTGGATCATGCTTGGCATGTGCTACACCCACCAACCATGATGGGGCGTATAACTCCTGCTGCAGCTGTGACACGTGTACACTCCTGGCCACTGCAGCTAAAGGGAGTGTGTTTTGAGTGCAGGTAAAAAAAACACAACTATGGGGTATTACCACCCCCCAAACTGCAAATGTAAATGAACCCTTACTGTTCTGAGCCCCCTATAAGCCTGCTTTCACATTGATGTGCCTCGGTTTACCCATACCGCGGGTGCAACTTTCCTGGGCTAGCTGCGCTTTGCCATAGACTTCTATTATTTTTTGCAGGTGTGGTACACTTTCTAAAAGCGCACCAAAACTCTTGTATTCAGAAGGTGCACTAAACCCACAGGATATAATAGAAGTCTATGGCTAAGCTCAGCTAGCACAGGACAGTTGCAGGTGCACTGCGTTGCCCCCACTGTGCAAGTAAACCGCAGCACATCAGTGTGAAAGCAGCCTTATACTATTATGACCAGTGTATTGGTTCACACTGACTTAAAGATCTCTTCTTTCCCCCTGCTGGCACCACTCTGGAGACCACTAGCCGGGATAAGAGGTGGAGTGCAGTTGGTATCACTCTCCATGGGACACAAGCCGGCACTACAGAGGGGGCATCAGCTTATGCGGCTCCCTACTACAGATCAACTTTACAAGTAGTTCCTCTGCATTGCTCTCTGCTTGATGCTCTGGAATATATAAAAACAGAGTGTGACTTGACCACTGTGGCAAGCCTCCATCCCTAATTACATGTATTTGCAGAGAGAAATTGGTCATGGGACTTTCAATGAGGAGTGTCACAAATTAAAAAGTAATAAGGAACACTCATCATGTACCTATGGTTGCAAACATCATTATGTATTTATCTCTATGAATTAAGCTTTATTTGTTATTTATTATGTGTCAGCTTAGAATGGCCTTTTTCGGATCTGTTCTTATACCAGTTGTATTTTGTACCTTGAGATAATGAAATGTTTCAGCTTGTAAAATAAATATTTTTACTTATTTACCCTTCTACGCGATTTACATTGTTACTTTTTCATTTGTGACATGCCTCATTCAAAAAGTCCCATGACCCCTTCAATGCTTATCACTATTCGAGCTTGGGAGGCTGGTCATAGTGAGCATTATCCTTATACCGCGTACACACGACCGGACTTTTCGGCATCAAAGGTCCGACAGAACGAATCCGTCTGACAATTCGATCGTGTGGGGGCTTCATCAGACCTTCATCGGACCTTTTCTGTCGAAAAAACTAACGGAATCTAAAAATAGAACATGTTTCAAATCTTTCCGACGGACTTGAGTCCTATCGAAAAAACATTTGTCTGTATGCTAGTCCGACGGACCGAAAATGACGCAAGGGCAGCTATTGGCTACTGGCTATGAACTTCCTTCATAATTCTAGTCCGGTCGTACGTCATCACGTTCGAAACGATCAGACTTTGGTGGGATCGTGTGTAGGCAAGTCCGTTTCGTCTGAACTCCGTCGTATGTACACGGC
Organism: Lithobates clamitans; assembly: GCA_037952925.1. Classification (NCBI taxonomy): domain Eukaryota; kingdom Metazoa; phylum Chordata; class Amphibia; order Anura; family Ranidae; genus Lithobates; species Lithobates clamitans. Next base: position 2,222,180 of record JBBGZY010000626.1, read on the forward strand.
ATAAGGGTGCTTTTTCTGAAAGTGCTCCTTTATGGTTTAATCCTACTCTTCCTCATTTTTTTAAAGCACCAGAGCCTATTGCATGGACCAAGTATAATAGTAAACTACTTTCTCAAGTGATCACTGATTGGAAACTATCTACCTTTTCCACACTTACTTAGACTTTTAATGTCCCAAGCTCCTACTTATTTAGATATTTCCAGCGTCTTCATACCTTTCATGCACAGTTTCCACAGGATAGTTTAACGATTAGACAATCCACTTTAGAATTAGTACTTAGGTCTGAGTGTCTGGATAAGCCAACCTCAAGATTTTATTCTCATTTTATATTCATTTCTATCCTGCCATTAGAGGCTTTCAGAGCTAGGTGGGTGCGACATATACCAGATTTAGATATGGAGGATTGGAGGGGTGTGTGGGATTTCCCTCTGCGATCCTTGATATCCTTAAGAGATCATATGATTCAATATACATTGGTACATAGATCATATATTATACCACATAGACTTAAAAAGATAAATCCTGTGTTTTCTTCGGAGTTTTGATAATGTGGCGCGAATCAGGGGAATTTTACACATATTTTCTGGACTTGTCCATATATAGTTATCTTTTGGGTGGAAGTGGTAGATTTATTGAACTCTATCACTTCTGTTCCCTTACCAATTTCAATGTCTGTCTGTCTACTGGGCCTGGTAAAGAAAATTCTTCTCATAGTGTCCGATCAAGTGTTCGCTAATATAACATTAATTTACGCAAGAAAAGCTATTGCGCTGCATTGGAAGAAACCTCGGTCCCCTATGCTCTCATATTGGAAACAATTGGTAAATAATAATCTTCTATTGTATAAAGATACTTACATGAATAGGAGCTGTCCTAGTAAGTATGATAAAGTGTGGGCAAAGTGGCTGGACAAACCGTATACAGCATTATATGCCCATGGGGGCAATTGTTTATAATAGGTGTGTTCCTATATGAGAAATGTTTGGGGTCATTGGGGAAAGAAGGAACTAATGCTTACTTTAAAAATCGTTTGCTCTTTTTTTTTTCTCCTTTTGGATTAATAATTGATATACCGGATTTTGAAATTGTATTATATTTTTGGTTCGTGTGTATGATGTCTTATAGAGTTTTTATTTTTCTGTTGTGAAATTTAATAAAAAGATTTAATAAAACAATAAAAAAAAAGTCCCAGCACCAATTTCTCTCTGAAAATACATGATGCTCTGGAATGGTGGATCAGCAAGCCCAGACCGCGATCTACCAATCACCTGTCCTCGATCTACTGGTTGCTGACCCCCAGTGTAGAGCAGAAGCGTAACTAGGGCCTTCAGGGCCCCGGTGCAAGAAACATTGAAGGGCCCCCTGACCCCCCTTCATTTCATTGGTCCCGGGGCCCTTTTCTCTGTTCCCATGGCCCACCCCACTGACCCCGGGGGCCCTTTACTCCTGTTGTGGAGCTCTTTATTATGGTCCCGCAGCGGGACCCTTTCATGTGTTTTGCAGTGGGCCCCTTTCCTACCACCTTGGGCCCACCGCATGGTGGCAGAAAACAATAGACATGTCACCAGCACACCAGAGAACTCCATAAAAAAGGCCCAATACAATGGCAGAACTACCAGGGTTGCAAAGGTCACACTTGTGACTGGGTCCTGGCCCCCTCTTCATGTCATGCCCCTGCTATTGATAGCTCTGGTCTGGTGTCTCTGTCTCCATGGCAACAGTGACAGTCTATCAGGACCCAGTGCTGGTTACATTATGGGGCTGATGGATGCATGCGGGGAGAGGGCTGGCACTATTGGTGGTAGACAGCTGAGCCCCCACTGGTCACCTAGCAGCAGTACCGCTGCACAGCCTTCTCTGTTGTCATGCCAATCGTGATGTGACCCAGGTGATGCTCCCAGTAGGATCTAATAAACACAGTATTTATCAAGAGTACAATCACATATATATCAACCATATGTTCAGAAGCCATGTGGGCTCCATGCCAGTAAGGTGGAGGTTCTGATCAACAAACTCACTATCACATTTAACATTAGATCTGACTGGGAACATCACCTGGATCGCATCCCGATGAACATGTCAGAGAATGCTATGCAGTGTTACCGCTGCTAAGCGACCTGCAGGGAGCCCAGCTGTCTACAACCAATTGTACTGTTCCTCTTGCACATGCGCCCATTACCCTAGTGCACCAAATAGCCAGCACTGGGTCCTAATGCGCTGCTGCTGCCATGGAGACAGAGACCAGCGCCAGTGGCATCACTAGGGTTGGTGTCACTTGGTGCGGTAAAACGTGGTGTCACCCCCCCAATAATTTTTTCCCCATAGAACACTGCATATATTGGCAATAGTAGTGTCGCTAACAACAATCAAGCAACTAGCAAATTTGATTAGCTATATTAAGGCTTACGTGTAGGTAAAATGAATATCTCCTAAACAGGCACCGCTGACGTCACTGGTGCATGGGCTCTAAAGGTCCGACATACTGTGCCGTACCTTCAGAGCACCGTTCTGTAACCGAGGGCTCCCGCACACATGCACGGGAGTGACGTCATCGCAGCTTCACCCATACTTTGCATTATCTGCTGGCCTTTAGGGACAAATCCGATCCAGAGATCCCACTGTATGGTGATCTCTGGATTGGACCTGTCCCTGAGGACAGCAGATAATGGCATCATTGGCATTGATGATTTGATTTGGATTTTGGAACTGACCTGCTGACACCGTGTGTTGCTTGCTGGATGGGGTCTGATGGTCGCAGGGAATATGGCAAGATGCTCTGACTGTCAACAACAAGGTGTGTTGTTTGTTGGACCGTGGTGGACGGTATCTGACAGCTGGATCCAGGGAAGATGGCAAGATGCTGCTGTGACCTTCTGCTTGCTGTACCAGACCAGCCTAGGGAAGCTCAGCTACTATACCTGGGTACGGTAACAGGCTGGTGTTGGCTTGCGTTAAGGGGTGTCCGCCGGAGCCGCCGCCCCAAGGTGAGGTGTGATAGATGGGGGGTTGCCATGGTGTCGCCACCCAGACCCAATTACACCTTAGCTGCTCAGAACTGGTGTAATAAAAGGGAGGAGTGTATGTGTTGGGCACCCTAAGCTGGTCTGATAAGGGGGGAGGATGTCCTGTATCCAGGACATCTAATGTGATAATGTCTGGATCAGTTGGGGGAACCTCCCACTAACTAAACAGCTCAATTATCCAAAGTTTATGGTTCCTGATTGATATCTTGTAAAGTGGGGTTTCATAAAAATCTATGCTCAGGTGACAGCACCGCTCGTGTTGGAAATAGTTGTTTAGATGTCCTGGATACTCTTCATTGTTTTTGTCAAGCACCACTAACTACCTTAGGGTTTTCGGTGTGAGGCTGCCTTATTGCTGTGTTGAGGATATTACTCTCTGCTCATTTTTTCCTTTTCGCCTTTGACTGTAAAAATACACCATAATCTCCTGAAGAAGCATCTGTTACGCGTAATATGTAGAACTGAGTTTTAATATGACACACTACCTCTTCAATATTCCTACCAATATTGGAGAGTGATCTGTTTGGTCCTCCGATTTTTGATAAATAGGTTCTATGTCTGTAGGCGGTGTGTTGTTTATGCTCATAGGCACATTTTGTGAATTGATGACATTTTATGTAATTGTCTTGTTTCTATTTTTGTAATAAATTTATTTTCATTCACAAATGTATTCTTAAAAAATTTAGCGGGACATGGCATTATATACAAAAATGTTGTATCCACAGTACCACTCTGTGGTGATACGAATTTTTAATTACACCCTCAGGATGGTGTCGCCCCTCCAGCGGGTGTCAACGGGTGCGGACCGCACCCCCCGCCCCAACAACGCCACTGACCAGCGCTATCAATAGCAGTGCCAGGACAGAAGGACAGCAACTTTGGTTGTTCGTCCACTGGTTCACTGCTGGAGGATCATATTGGATCATGTTTTTTTTTCAGTGTAATGACCAAACAAAAAACAAAAGTGATCAACATATGGGCTGCATAAGTGTTAACTGGATCTTGGAAGAACAGAGCGGCAGGAGGGAGACAGATAGGGGAGAGAAAGGGACAGTTCAGTGATCAAAGTGTAATGCAAATTGCAGTGCTCACTCATTGGAGGGACGAGGCTGGAAGTTCACACAGCTTGGAATGTGCAGCTGCTGACCGCTGTTCTTCATATCTCCCGCGCACACCCCCCCTTCTTCACAGTTGTATGTCAGGATAGGAGAGTGGGTGGGCTGGGCAGACACAGGGGGAGAACATGGGCGAGAGGAGGAGGAGGGGGGGCTGTATGCTGTAGGGGGGCTCATCTTCCGTCCATTGCTGGGATTGGGGAGTGAACTCGCTGTGTGACATGAGTGTCAAAGACACACCGCTCAGCTGCAGCCATCAGCCCCTAAATGTACAGACATTCTCCTGTCCTGAGGACGGGAGAAATTAGGCTGTTTTCTCGAACTGTCACAGGGATAATGGGAGGCTGGAAACACTGCATGCCCCCCCCCCCACACAGTGCAGGAACTCCAGGGCCCAGTCGCAAGTGTGACTTCTGTGACCCTGATTGTTCCGCCACTGGTGTAGAGGTTAATGAAGTTAAATAAAGAGATCTATTTAGAGATCTAGTATTCAGAAGTAGGAAAAATTTAGTATGGGCATTTGCTAGAATACTAGAAAATGTCTACCGATATTAATAATTTGGGGTAGAAAAATTAAGTCAAACACAGACTTTTTGAAGGCTATGGTGCTAGAGTTTGTTTTTTAGGATTGATAACAGGAATGTACCAACTTCACGATAAATGTGTACCCAAATTAATCTATGCTCGATAAGCCAATCATACACCTTATTGTGTTTCCTGATGATGTCATCTTACCTTCGACTTTTATAATACTTCAATAAGCATGCCAGCCCGACCACAGAAACAACTGCGATACATATACACAGCCTTATGGATATCTGATGTCTTTTATCTGTAGAGATGATGAAGGCGCTCAGAATAAAGCAGAAGTCTTGCATGTGCATATTTCTAAATTTTTTAAACATTAGTTCTGCTTAAAAATACAAATTGATACCATTTTGAATTGTTTACAATAGTGATTTTTGTTTCTATAATGATTATGTAAGTGTAATATTGCAGATCATGTATCACAGGGATTATTTAAACTCTTGTCAGGATGTGATAGCATGGACAGGTGACAGGCCCTCTTTATAAAGACATTGGGTATTTATTAGACCACCAAGGTCTCCCCTGCCCTCTACTGCAGCTAAATAAGCACAGATCGTACCTGATTAGCTGCTGCTGTAGCTGGGAAATGATAGCTCTGAATGCACAGTGACATAACACATCGCTTCTAGGTTCTTTAGTCGCCTCCTGCACTCAATATTAAAGAATGCACACAACAAAAAATATTTAGTACACGGGACTTTTATAGAGTCACACCTCAAACAAGATATATGAAAAAATATGAAAAATGTATTCACTTACATTTAAAAAACGCATACAATATAACAACTTGTTAATGAACATCAATGCATAAATAGTGTATCACATAAAAAACCTTTTTGATAGGAGCTACAAATGCCAAAAAGATACCACCATCAATCTGGAGCAACTGTGCAACTAATCTTGACGTGTTTCGCAAGTCAACTCTCGCTTCTTCAGGACAGGCACAGGGGAGTATGGATAATTGCAAGATGCTTGCCAACTCACGCCATGGTGGTCAGGCTGCAAAGTATATGAAGAAACTCACATGTAGCCTTTATATGGTACCCCAAAAGGGAAAAAGAAAAGTCAATAGAGCCTGCCAAGAGGTCCCCTGGGAGCTGTGAAGGGGCGGGGAAATGACAAAAAAGTGATGTGCTCAATATTAAAGTAGTTTATCGCAGTCCTAGGCTCCTTGGGGAACATGAGAGCCTGGGAACCATCACAGGCATCGGCTGTGGGGGGCCCACCTTCAGACCCCTGTAAAGTGATCTGGCTCTGGCTCCCAGATCTCTTTTACATGAAAATCCATTTCCAGCTCTACAAATCCATACCAAGCATACATTAACGCCTTGAATACCAGGGTATTTCTAAACATACCTTGATAGACAAGGGGCTCATTAAGAATTGTATTTGTCACCTGTCCAGCTTTGCAATGTGGAAAGTCTCTGTAAATCGCAAGAACAACCATTCATACTTACAGATCCTTGGACAGACAAAACAAATAGTATAATGTATATGTTCTAACTATGTATTTGCTGTTTGTGTGGAGTTTTTCTTTCTATAGTTCAGATTTTACATCTATTTTCTTGTAGCAAAACATCAAGCACAGCCTTTTATGGATTACTCACCCAGATGTACTATTAGTGGCTCTTTCAAGCTGCTGTGTTCAACCCGGCAGTAGACACTTTCCTGTTCTATAAAATTTGTAATCATCAACACTGTTATCTGGTAAGTTCCGTCTCCATTGGGTAGAGTCACAGTTGAAATCACATCCTCCATTATGTTCTTCTTCCATAAGCTTACGTTGATTGGCTTTGGATAGAATCCAGTCACCATACAGATCACCTCTGTTTCAGCTTTATAAACTTTCTTAGTTATGTAGACCTGTGGCTGGACTGAGATATATGGAGAAAAGTTGAGAAGAACGATTAGGGCACATATATAATGGTCCTGATTCATAAAGATGCAAAAGAACTTACAGCTAAAACTGGCCTCTCAAGCCGTATTTTATCACAAGTCAACCAACATAAACCAAGACCCACTCCTCAACCTCTTGTAATGCATATGTGCAGCATCAGGGAGGGTGTAACCCTAGGAAATGTGGGGTGCCGCTCCAGACAAACATCCTTTAGCTCTGGTGATTCCTACTCAAGGGTGCAGGTGGCTAAGGAGCCCGTCCATCAGCTCTGTAGTACACTGGAAAGAAAAAAAACACTGCCGCACACCAACCCAGCCCAAAAAAGTGAATCAACAAGATGGTGGGGGCATGGCCTGGGTGGAGTCAGGCTGGGTTTCTTACTTATCAGGGAGGGTGTACGTTAAAGTGTTACTAAACCTAAAAAAATATTTTTATCTTAATGCATTGTTTGCATTAGGGCAAAAAATATTTTTAGTTTCTCTGTGCCCCCCCTTCCCTGTGTGAAGGGGAAGAGAGGGGAGAAGAGATCAGCGCTGTGCACGGCTGCATCTATTTCCTCCTCTTTTCCTCTTTACACAGCATTCGAGCAGCAGCAGGAGCTATTGGCTCTTGCTGCTGTCAATCAGATGCAGTGAGGAGGAAGTGGGGGGGGCGGGCCTAAGTCCTGTTGTGTAAGTCTACTAAGCGCAGCTCCATAGACACACAGGTGGGGAGCACGCATCCAACCATATGGTAGTCCCAAACAGAAGAGGAGGAGCCAAGATCGCTGCCGGGGACCCCAGGAGAGGAGGATCAGGCCGCTCTGAGCAATACCACTGCACAGAGCAAGTAAGTATAACATGTTTGTTATTTTAATTTAAAAAAAAATCTTGAAAAAAAAATCTTGACTTTAGTAACACTTTAATTTTTGGCTATGGTTTACTTTTCATTGTGTTACTTACTCTTTCTGGAGAGGGCTTCCTTCCCTGCAGTTGAATATGTTGTGGCCAAGGCATGGCACTGTTTCTTCAGCATGTTTTCAATGGAAACCAGTGTGACTGTGTCCTTCTGCAAGTATTTCTGTACATCTTCAGACTGAGGATAGTTCCCAGCAACCCACACCCCTTCTGTGACATTTAAGTGCACCAGATCTTTTCCTTCCACAGCTATCTTAAAAGCATAGCCTGCCGGGTTGTCCGTGGATGAGGGACAGATTGCCACGCATTGAGTTGTGAAGGCACCTGAAAAGAATTGATTTTCGGTTAGCTTAGCTTGTAATCATTTCAGACTTCTGGATGTGGGATGCAAAGGGGTCTAAACAGATGTGTAGCTATATGTGTTAAGGGTATCCCTATGACAAAATCATTACAAGTCTTCTTGGCTCTTTAACCTTCATATTATAAGGCAAACCCATAGTTGAAACCTGAATTTTTTAACTTGGCTAATAACACTACAACCAGGGGCGTGGATCACCCAGGGCACATGCCCTGCTTCGCCTTCAGGATATCTGGGAAGAGGGATTTGGAAGGGAGATACAGTGCCTTGAAAAAGTATTCATAGCCCTTGGAATTTTCCACATTTTGTCATGTTACAACCAAAAATGTAAATTTATTTTATTGGGATTTTATGTGATAGACCAACACAAAGTGGCACATAATTGTAAAGTGGAAAGAAAATGATAAATGGTTTTCCAAATTTTTTCCAAATAAATATCTGAAAAGTGTGGCGTGCATTTGCATTCAGCCCCCTTTACGCTGCTACCCCTAACTAAAATCGAATGGAATCAATTGCCTTCAGAAGTCACCTAATTAGTAAAAACAGTCCACCTGTGTTTAATTTAATCTCAGTATAAATACAGGTGTGTTTATAGCCCTTAGAGGTTTGTTAGAGAACCCTAGCGAACAAACAGCATCATAAAGGCCAAGGAACACACCAGACAGGTTAAGGAATAGTTGTGGAGAAGTTTAAAGCAGGGTTAGGTTATAAAAAAATATTAACCAAGCTTTGAACATCTCATGGAGCACTGTTCAATCCATCAATCCAAAAATGGAAAGAGTATGGCACAATTGCAAACCTAACAAGACATGTCCGTCCACCTGAACTGATAGGCCGGGCAAGGAAAGCATTAATCAGAGAAGCAGCCAAGAGGCCCATGGTAACTCTGGAGGAGCTGCAGAGACCCACAGCTCCGGTGGGAGAATCTGTCCACAGGACAACTATTAGTCGTGCACTCCACAAATCTGGCCTTTTGGAAGAGTGGAAAGAAGAAAGCCATTGTTGAAAGAAAGCCATAAGAAGTCTGTTTGCAGTTTGCGAGAAGCTGTGTGATGGACACAGCAAACACGTGGAAGAAGGTGCTCTGGTCGAATGAGACCAAAATGTAACTTTTTTACCTAAACGCAAATTGCTATATGTGGCAGAAAACTAACACATCACCCTGAACACACCATCCCCACCGTGAAACATGGTGGTAGCAGCATCATGTTGTGGGGATGCTTTTCTTCAGCAGGGACAGGGAAGCTGATGAGAGATGACGGGAAGATGGATTGATCCAAATACAGGGCAATCTTAGAAGAAAACCTGTTAGAGTTTTCAAAAGACTTGACTCGGGTGGAGGTTCACTTTCCAGCAGGACAGTCAACGACCCTAAATATACAGCCAGAGCTACAATGGAATGGTTTGGATCAAAGCATATTCATATGTTAGACTGGCTAAGTCCAGACCTAAATCCAATTGAGAATCTGTGGCAAGACTTGAAAATTACTGTTCACAGACTCTCTCCATCCAATCTGACAGAGCTTGAGTGATTTTGCAAAGGAGAATGGGCAAAAATGTCACTCTCTAGATGTGCAAAGCTGGTAGAGACATCCCCAAAAAGACTTGCAGCTGCAATTTTAGCAGAATATGGTTCTACAAAGTATTGGCTCAAGGGGGCTGAATGCAAATGAACGCCAAACTTTTCAGATTTTTCATTTGTAAAAAATGTTGAAAACCATTTATCATTTTCCTTCCACTTCACAATTATGTGCCACTTTGTGTTGGCTATCACATAAAATCCCAATAAAATACAGTAACGTTTATGGTTGTAACATGACAAAATGTGGAAAATTTCAAGGGGGTATGAATACTTTTTCAAGGCATTGTAATTAGTGCAGGGAGGGGGAAATTGGGGGGGGGGGGTAATGAGGGGATTTGGGTGGGGGGTGGGAGATGATTTGTACTAGGAGGTGAAATTTGGGGTTACAAGAAGATTTGTGGTAGGAGGGTGAAGTTAGGGAGCATATTTGTGCTGGGAGGTGGAATTTGGAGGGAATGAGAAGGTTTGTGTTAGGAAGGTAAAGTTGAGGGTAGATTTGTGCTAAGAAGGGGGTTTTGTGGGAGAGGATTTGTGCTGGGTGGGATATTTGGGGGAGTGAGGGGATTTGTGTTGAGGAGTTTGTGTGAGGGGGTGGAAGAGGAGTGCTTGGAGATGGATTTCAAGAGACATTTGTGCTAGGAAGGTAGAATTTGGGAATTTGGGGGGCAGATTTGTGTTAAGAGGGGAGAATTATGGGGGGCGGGATTTGAGCTGTGAGGAGGGACAATTCTTGCTGTCAGGGGGGATTGGGGGGGATGGGGGGGATTTATGTTGGGGATGGGGGGATTGATACCAGGAGGGGGAATTGGGGTTCCAACACCATCAATTGATTACCTCAAGCAGTCACAGATTGGCAGCAGAGAAATGGCCAGGCTATACTTAACCGAAATAGAGGAAAGTGAGGTCACCATCCCGCCCTTGCAATATAAATCTCAGTACTGGATGTACATACATACAGTACATATCCTTTGGCAGGTAAAACAGCTACCCTAAATGTATTTTTCTGTGTATTTAGCTGTTTTCATGGAGTTCAGATTTAAGTTCTGATATTTTTAATGTGTTTGCATGTGTCCGATCAATACAATCAAAATGTTACCATTTCAGCAAATCTCTTACCTTTATGTTCAAATTCCTTGTTCAATTCATCCATGTGTATGTGAAAATAATATAAATAACTGCCCAGAAACATATTAAAGAACATCCAATCAGTGTTACTCAGGTTCCCCTTTGACCAGCTCTGCTTGAATACAATGAGCCGTGAATCATTGTAGACTGCCAGTATCTCAATGTCTTCCACCTCCATGGAGCTCCAGAGGGTCAGTACTCGATCACTGGAGTAGTAGTAATTCTGTAGCCAGTTAATCCTGATATCTGAGAAGGAAGGAGGAAAATGTATTGTTCATTATGTGCAGAAAAGACAAGAGACTTTAAACACAAACCATTCAATGCAGTGGTGGTGCTGGAGTTATTACTGCTGCTGTAGGTTATGGTTGCTGCTGGGGGTTATTATTATTCTGGGGGTTATTTTGTTGTTGTACTGATGGTTAATATTAATGCTGCTGGGGGTGTTATTCTGCTGAGGGTTATAGCTTGTCCTGCCACTTGTGGGGGGTTATCATTGCTGGCCCTGACACTTGCTGGAGGTCATTGCTGGGGCTTTTTTGCTGGCCCTGACACTTGCTGGGGGTTATTGCTGGCCCTGACACATGCTGTGCATTACGATTGCTGGCACTGACATCAAAAATTATTGCTGGAACTGACACCAACAATGAGGCTTATTTTATGTCATGTTTCTAGACCTAAACATGATGGATTGGAGGTAGTTTGATGTAAATGGACTCAAGGACATAGCCTGAATATGAGTCCAAAAAGTTCTGGATTTAAAATGGAGCTAAACATGGGCTGGACACACAAAAGGGACATTTATCTCATTCAGATCTGATTCAGCAGATGATCTGTTCATGAATCCCCTGCTAAACAGACCAGATCAGGCCCGAACGTGCCATAGGACACACCTGACATTTGCCCAGTAGAAATGAAGAAATCACCGCTCCAGGTGAATGAGTTGTGCCTGATAAGAACTTCAATCAAGTGCTAGCCCCGGACTGTCTCTGTGGCTATATGAAGCAAAGAAGAAATGGCTGCACATCGATGAAAGTCCAATTTGCCAAAGTGGGCCAGGACCTCCGGGCTGCATGTCCAGAAGAAGAGCGGCCTGTTGATGATCAGGCCACACAGCAGGAGATGAGCGGTGACCGCAGTGCGGACAGGGCTAACACAGACCGTGGCCGCCGCTCACCTCCCGCTATGCGGCCGTGCTTAAAGCAGGGCCGGTGCCAGCAAACTAGACATGCAGAAGAAGGCGGGAGAGAAGCACCTGCAGGAGATAGACACCTCCCTGCTGCTGTTACAACTGCACAGGGAGGAAGGTGAGTGCACTGAACTGAACTGATCCAGTGTGTGTTACAGCCAAAGTCCTGCTCTGTAGTGGCAGGGAAGGAGGGTGGATTGGGACTGTCTCTTTGGTGGACTGAGGCTGTCTCTTTGCTGGTCTGGGACTGTCTCTTTGTGGGTCTGAGGCTGTCTCTTTTCTGGTCTGAGGCTGTCTCTTTACTGGTCTGAGGTTGTCTCTTTGCTGGACTAAGGCTGTCTCTTTGCTGGTCTGAGGCTGTCTCTTTGCTAGACTGGGGATGTTTCTTTTATGGTCTGGGGCTGTCTCTTTGCTGGATTGGGCAGTCCTTTTGCTGTATGGGGCTGTCTCTTTGCCAGGTAGGGATGTCTCTTTGCTGAATTTGGATGTCTCTCAGGATGAATATCCCGTTGCCACCCCCCATCTCCACCCTACCCCTCTGGCTGCCCAGTCTAAAATGCCCATGTCTATTTTTTGTCCCAGAGAGCCTCCACAATGTGGGGAGTTTATCAAAACTGGAGCAGCCAAATCGTGAGCATCAGTGCACAACAACCAATCAGCTTCTATCTTCAATTTGTTCAGTTAAGCTTTAAAAATGAAGAATGATTGGTTTCCATATAGCACTGATGCTACTTCCACTGGCCACAGTCCGGCTCCTCTAAAGCCTGAAGGACAGCAAACTGGCCCTTTGCTTGTAAAGTTTGGGGACCCCTGGTTTAACACATTGAGCAAATAACATAAACAGGAAACCTGGGGGAAGTGAGCAAGGCACCAGCTTATACTGGAACATAGGCAAGGATTAAAGGATAAAGAAGCTGCATACTCAGTAAGTGATTAAATCAGCTTAAAGTGCTTAAAACAGAGGGTTTAATATCACTTTAGGAGTTAAAATTCCTTAAAATAAACTAATCAAAATTCATTAAGTTGACTTATCTGTAGTTGTGACAATAAGGAATAAGTGAAGTGATAAGGTTAAGGACATGATCAGGATTTTTATCAATCTTCAAAAATGTTTCAAAAGCCCAACCAAGTGAATAGCGAACTATAATAATAGGAAGGAGAAGGAAAACTGAGGCGTGGAAAAAAGGCTGGTGTATTCTTACAGAAACTGTTGAAAACTCTCATCTCCTGCTGATATAGGAAAGCCAGACAACACAGATGTGGAACAATACAGCTGCAGTGGTTAAATGGTAACCAGTGCGCTACTGACAAGGTGGTTAGGAATATGTTTAAAGAACAGGATGCAGAAGACTCCCATAAATAACTACCCATATATGGTAACATACACTACATCCATTTTTCTCTGACCAATACATTTTTTTAGATACTTTACATTTTTAAAGTATACCAAAAATGCAAGGTCCACTTTAACCGCTTGCCGACCAGCCGCCGTCATTATACAGCAGCAGGTCGGCCGATCCTGTGAACCATCGTAGCTGTACATCGGTCCCTTTAACCACTTCAGCCCCAGAAGGATTTACCCCCTTACTGACCAGAGCACTTTTTACAATTTGGCACTGCGTCGCTTTAACTGCTAATTGCGCGGTCATGCAATGCTGTACCCAAACAAAATTTGCGTCCTTTTCTTCCCACAAATAGAGCTTTCTTTTGATGGTATTTGATCACCTCTGCCATTTTTATTTTTTGCGCTATAAACGGAAAAAGACTTAATATTTTGAAAAAAAATGATATTTTTTACTTTTTGTTATAAAAAAAATCCAATAAACTCAATTTTAGTCATACATTTAGGCCAAAATGTATTCAGCCACATGTCTTTAGTAAAAAAAATGTCAATAAGCGTATATTTATTGGTTTGCGCAAAAGTTTTAGCGCCTACAAACTAGGGTACATTTTCTGGAATTTACACAGCCTTTAATTTATGACTGACTATGTCATTTCTTGAGGTGCTAAAATGGCAGGGCAGTACAAAACCCCCCAAATGACCCCATTTTGAAAGTGGACACCCCAAGGAAATTGCTGAGAGGCATGTTGAGCCCATTGAGTATAATTTTTTTTTGTCCAAAGTGATTGAATAATGACAAAAAAAAAAAAAAATTACAAAAAGTTGTTATTAAATGATATATTGCTCACACAGGCCATGGGCATATGTGGAATTGCACCCCAAAATACATTTAGCTGCTTCTCCTAAGTACGGGGATACCACACGTGTGGGACTTTTTGGGAGCCTAGCCGCGTACGGGGCCCTGAAAACCAAGCACCGCCTTCAGGATTCCTAAGGGCGTAAATTTTTTATTTCACTCCTCACTACCTATCACAGTTTTGAAGGCCATAAAATGCCAAGGTGGCACAACCCCCCCAAATGACCCCATTTTGGAAAGTAGACACCCCAAGCTATTTACTGAGAGGCATGTTGAGTCCATGGAATATTTTATATTTTGACACAAGTTGCGGGAAAATTACAAACTTTTTTTTTTTTTTTTGCACAAAGTTGTCACTAAATGATGTATTGCTCAAACATGCCACGGGCATATACGGCATTACACCCCAAAATACATTCTGTTGCTTCTCCTGAGTATGAGGATACCACATATGTGGGACTTTTTGGGAGCCTAGCCGCGTACGGGGCCCTGAAAACCAAGCACCGCCTTCAGGATTCCTAAGGGCGTAAATTTTTTATTTCACTCCTCACTACCTATCACAGTTTTGAAGGCCATAAAATGCCAAGGTGGCACAACCCCCCCCCCCCCAAATGACCCCATTTTGGAAAGTAGACACCCCAAGCTATTTTTTCAATTTTCAAAACTTTGTGACAAAACGTGGGGTCTGCAAAATACTCACTATACCTCTCAGCAAATAGCTTGGGGTGTCTACTTTCCAAAATAGGGTAATTTGGGGGGGGGGGGTTTATGCCACCTGGGCATTCCATGGCCTCCGAAACTGTGATAGGCAGTGAAGAGTGAAATCAAAAATTTACGCCCTTAGAAAGCCTGAAGGCGGTGCTTGGTTTTCGGGGTCCCATACGCGGCTAGGCTCCCAAAAAGTCTTACACATGTGGTGTCCCCGTTCTCAGGAGAAGCAACAGAATGTATTTTGGGGTGTAATGTCACATATTCCCATGCCATGTTTGAGCAATATATCATTTAGTGACAACTTTATGCAAAAAAAAAAAAATGTGTCTTTTTCCCGCAACTTGTGCCACAATATAAATTATTCCATGGACTCGACATGCCTCTCAGCAAATAGCTTGTGGTGTCTAGTTTCCAAATTGGGGTCATTTGGGGGGGTTTGAACTGTCCTGGCATTTTATGCACAACATTTAGAAGCTTATGTCACACATCACCCACTCTTCTAACCACTTGAAGACAAAGCCCTTTCTGACACTTTTTGTTTACATGAAAAAAATATTTTTTTTGCAAGAAAATTACTTTGAACCCCAAAACATTATATCTTTTTTTAAAGCAAATGCCCTACAGATTAAAATGGTGGGTGTTTCATTTTTTTTTTCACACAGTATTTGCGCATCGATTTTTCAAACGTATTTTTTTGAGAAAAAACACTTTTTTAAATTTTAATGCACTCAAACACACTATATTGCCCAAATGTTTGATGAAATAAATAAGATGATCTTAGGCTGAGTACATGGATACCAAACATGACATGCTTTAAAATTGCGCACAAACGTGCAGTGGCGACAAACTAAATACATTTTTAAAAGCCTTTAAAAGCCTTTACAGGTTACCACTTTAGATTTACAGAGGAGGTCTGCTTCTAAAATTACTGCCCTCGATCTGACCTTCGCGGTGATACCTCACATGCATGGTGCAATTGCTGTTTACATTTGACGCCAGACCGACGCTTGCGTTTGCCTTTGCGCGAGAGCAGGGGGGGACAGGGGTGCTTTTTTTTTTTTTATTATTATTATTTTTTTGCTTTTTAATCTTATTTTCTTATTTTTAAACTGTTACTTTCATTTTTTTAAATCATTTTTATTGTTATCTCAGGGAATGTAAATATCCCCTATGATAGCAATAGGTAGTGACAAGTACTCTTTTTTTGAAAAAATTGGGGTCTATTAGACCCTAGATCTCTCCTCTGCCCTCAAAGCATCTGACCACACCAAGATTGGTGTGATAAAATGCTTTCCCAATTTCCCAATGGCGCTATTTACATCCAGCGAAATCTAAGTCATGAAACGCTCGTAGCTTCCGTTTTCTTAGGCCATAGAGATGCTTGGAGCCATTCTGGTCTCTGATCAGCTCTATGGTCAACTGGCTGAATCACCGGCTGCATTCTCAAAACATAGAAGACAGTGGGGGGGCATTCCCTCCCACTGCTTGTAAAAGCAGTCTAGAGGCTAATTAGCTGCTAGAATTGCTTTTACATGAAAGCCGACCGCTGGCTGAAAAGAATGATACCTAAACCTGCAGGCATCATTCTGGTATAATCACTCAAAGTCCAGCAACATACTAGTACGTTGCTGATCCTTGTTGGGCATATATTGTAAACTTTTTTTTCATGCAGCCTGTGGGCTGAACGAAAAAAAGAGATTGATCGGTGGGTATGCCCACCATTAGAATACCTCCCTTCATCCACCCACTTCTAATGATGGGCATACATGCACCGTATATATATGTCGAAGCATGGGGGCATCCTCCCGCAAAAGGTAGGAACAAATCGCTCCTCCACCCACTGCTGCCCCCACGCTTCAGCATATATGCTGAAGTATGTAACTGTGGTGGTGAAATCACCTCCGACAGCGCTGGAGTCACGGCTTTATGTATTGTGGGAGCAAACACTGTTGCTGTCAAGATAAATAAATCCGTGCTGCAACTGAATGGCGTACCTGCTAAGCAAATGATGGTTAACAATAAAACAAAGTAACATTACAGTATAACAGTAAGACTTACCATACCTGCAAAGCAAATACAAAAAAACATAGTAAAAAATAAAACATTTAACGCAACCTGTGCCTAAAATATAAATATGCCGAAGCATGGGGGCATCCTCCCGCAAAAGGTGGGAGCAAATCGCTCCTCCACCCACTGCTGCCCCCACGCTTCGGCATATATGCTGAAGTATGTAACTGTGGTGGTGAAATCACCTCCGACAGCGCTGGAGTCACGGCTTTATGTATCGTGGGAGCAAATGCTGTTGCTGTCAAGATAAATAAATCCCCTCTACAGCTGAATGGCGTACCTCAAAACAAAAAAATCGTTAACAATAAAACACAGTAAACAGTAAAGTATAAAAAAATTGCATATCTGTAAAGCAAACATGGTAAAACATAATAACAATAAAACATTGCAGAATAGAATACAGTAAAAAAGAGCAGAACAATAGAGAGAGAATAGAGAAAGAGAGAACAATAAAACAACAACTATTTTTGTTTTTTTTATTTTAGATTTTTTTGTGTTTTTATTTTTTTTACTTTTTTTTTTTTTTTTTTTTACAATTTTTTTTGTAACTATAGCTTTTGTAACTGGTACCAGGTTCGGGTCTCTCAAAATGCGATGGCATCTTGGGAGACTCTATGTTAGTGTGCCTAGTCTGTGCAGTGCTGTACCCTACGCTAATACTCAACTAGTGAATAGTAACGTTCAAAACATTCACCAATGCAAAGACCAGGATTGTCAGGACAGGAGGGACAATAATACCGGGTGTCACGCCTATATCCGCGCTTGCTGCAGACACGTCATCTTCTTTGGGGGGCTCGTTGGGTAG
The DNA here is from genome assembly GCA_037952925.1 of Lithobates clamitans. NCBI lineage: Eukaryota > Metazoa > Chordata > Amphibia > Anura > Ranidae > Lithobates > Lithobates clamitans. The sequence goes on from JBBGZY010000626.1 coordinate 2,239,731, forward strand.
GGGTACTCGAGAGGACATACGGAAAATGCCTCTCATGCAGCCGGTTTACTGCATTTGGTTGGGGAAGGTGAGGTGGAGCACCGTCTGGAAACAGAAGGGCTCTGACGATCTCTTCCTGGAATTTAAGGAAGGATCCAGTCCGTCATGAAGCTCTGTATGGCACATGAACGTTCAGCAAAGCCAATTGAAATAAATAAACAGACACTTTTTTGTACCAGCGTCTGGCCTTACGGGCAACTAGGTACGGCGCCAACAACTGGTTGTTGAGGTCCACCCCTCCCATGTTAAGGTTATATTCCTGGACACAGAGGGGTTTCTCCACAACACCAGTCGCCGTAGTAATTTGGGTCGTCGTGTCTGCATGAAGGGAGATAAGAACGAAAACATTCTTATTATCCCTCCACTTCATAGCGAGCAAGTTATTACACTTCAAGCAGGCTCTCTCCCCCAGCCTAAGACGGGAATCTACAAGGGAATCTAAATGCCCATCATTGCAGCCTTCTCAGTGCAGCCTTGCCCCAGTGCAGCCTTCCCAGTGCAGCCTTCTCAGTGCAGCCTTGCCGCAGTGCAGCCTTGCCAGTGCAGCCATGTCAGTGCAGCCTTGTCAGTGCAGCCTTCCCCAGTGTCCATTGCAGCCTTGCCCCAGTCCAGCCTTGCCCCAGTGCAGCCTTGCAGCTCGCTGAGCTTCAAAATCGCCGACCGCGATTTGAAAATGTCGCCGCCGGCGCCGAAATACACAGAGACGGTCCTCGGCTCTTCTCGGCGGCTCTCATTCACTTTTGGCTCCACTCGGGATGGGCGTGACGGTGAGCGGAGCTATCCGAACCTAGCCGGGTACACTCGGCTAGGTTCGGGCGGTGCTCGAGTGAAGCCGAAAGTGTCCGAGAAGAGCCGAGGACCGGCACTGTGTATTTCGGCGCCGGCGGCGCCATTTTCAAATCGCGGTTGGCGATTTTTTAGATCTGACAGGTCAGGATCGCAGGGGAACGGCATATAACACGCACCTGCGATTTTCCCCTGATTTTAAGGGGAAAAAAGTGCGTGTTATACGCCGATAAATACGGTACTTTTTTTCATCCTAGGTACATTTTTACACACATCCACCCCTGAAGAGCGAGCTGGATCTTGCGAAACTAGTCGGGTAGTATGATGCCCGTGTACTATGACTGCCATTACATCTATGTACCAATATCTCTTGTTTATGTATCTTTTTTAAATTGGCAACTGTTGGTGTTATCTATGCATGTAAACAATTTTACTTGAATAAACCTTATACTGTATTTACCACTGACGGAAATGGTACCCACTTCATTTAAAGTCCCGGGGGAATCTTTCGTTTTATTATGTTACAGGGATGGAAGTGTGTTACTGGGGACACCAGACCTTTCCCCTTTCTTCACTTTCTTTATAATCACTTCTTGTAGGTTCTCAACCCACTGAGCTCCCAGTCTCTCTCACTAGACTTTCTGATTAATTTCCAACGAATCCCTTGAGCTCTTCCAATATTCACTTTAGTATCTTCCTCTAGCGTCACCCCCTCTTTTCTGCTGGGTCCTTAGCTCGACACTCCAGATACTTCCCAAGCTTCACCCCAATGGCCTGCTCGGACCCTGACTTGACACACAATGCTGCTCTGCAAGTGTCACCTCTGCTGGCTGGGTCCCTGGCTTGACACCTGCTGAAGTTTCCCCATTCTTCACCGTCCTCGATTGGTGAGAATACTGCTCTGGTATTTGCTTCAGCTACTCACAGTGGTCCCTGGTAACAAGGTGGATGGTCCTTTAGTTGGCGACAGCTTCCCCTCTACCTCTGACCACGACAGGTTCTCCGGCCAGCATAACTGTCACTTCTAGTTGGACTGCAAGCCACAATCTCAACCCTACGCTGCTCTCTTGCTTCTGGATAGGCCCTTAGACAGCCTAGCAGCCAGATGTGCCCGGAATAGGCCCAAGCTCTGGCCTAGCAGCCCAGGCAATACAACACACGTCCACCCAGACAGCCATCCAGAGGGCACAGAACCCCTGATCACCTGACTTTACCCAAATATGTAGGTTCTCCCAGCAGGCCAAGTGATTTAAGAAAACCTCTTCCCATTGGCTGAGATACCCCATATACTCATAATCTGTCCTTGCTTTGCCCTTCTCTTATCTAATGTCACCAGATACCCGGCCATCTAGTGACAGTAGAGAGAAGTGCAGCTATTCTAGATTTGGGGCGAAACCAACTGATCCCTAACAATGAGCCAAGGTAACTACACCTGGCAGGTAAATTTAGGAGCAACCCTGCCTAAACATTAGGGTGCTACATAAAAGACAGAATTGAATGCAGCTATGTATTCATTAACCCCCTTAGCGGTATTCCCGAGTCTGGCTCACGGTGGATTTTCAATACCAAAAGCGGTATCCCCGAGCCAGACTCGGGATTGCGTCGCAGGATCCTTGTAGATGTTACTTACCTGGTCTCCTGGATCCTGCGATGTCTCCCTGCTGTGATCTGCGACCCGCCATGTCTCGCTCGATTCACAGTGCCAAGCTCCGTTCCCTGAGAGCGTTGCGACGCACAGGGACGTTTGGCGCCAAATTCAAAAAGTAAAACACACAGTATAGATGCAGTATACTGTAATCTTACAGACTATAGTAATGTATTAAATAATTACACATCCCCTGTGTCCCTAGTGGTCTGCCCAGTGTCCTGCATGCAGTTTTATATTATAAAAACTGTTCTTTCTGCCTGGAAACTGGAGATTGTCCATAGCAAGAAATAAGTGTCCCTTTACATCAAAAGAGGTTTTAGACAGCTAGAAAACAGCGATAATAAATTAGAATTACTTGCAGAATTGAGTGATAGTGATCTGTGGGGAAATCCGTCACCAAACACTAAAAGTAAGGAAAGCGACAATTCTGCAACTAAGCAAATTTCAGTGTTTTTGATACATTATTGAATAATAATAATTATTATTATATTATTATTTGTTATAATTATTTATAGTTATTTATTATATTATAATTTTTTATTTCGTTTTTCAAACTTTATCATACCCGGGATGTCTACTAGACTCTGGTTTGGACAGATTTAAGTGAATTATTCCTAAGAATTACAGGCCTATAATATAAAACGCCAAATTTCTGTGCAAAATAATTGTACCGCTTTCAGCACCTAAAATCTGAAATAATCATACCGCCAGGGAGGTTAAAGTGGTATTAAACTGAACAGCAAGTATTTATTATATTGCAGCTTACAATATACAGGTGAGGTGATTGCAGGTAAGCTACAATATACAGGTGCATCTCAAAAAATTAGAATATCATCAAAAAGTTAATTTATTTCAGTAATTCAATTCAAAAAGTGAAACTCATATATTTTATATAGATGTGTTACACACAGAGTGATCTATTTCAAGCATTTCTTTCTTTTAATTTTGATGATTATGGCTTACAGCTAGGGAAAACCTAAAATTCAGTATCGCTGAAAATTAGAATAATAATTAGAATAAGACCAATAAAAAAAGGATTTTGTAATACAGAAATGTTGTCTTACTGAAAAGTATGTCCATGTACAGTATAGTATGCACTCAATACTTGGTCGGGGCTCCCTTTGCATGAATTACTGCATCAATGCAGTGTGGCATGGAGGCGATCAGCCCGTGACACTGCTGAGGTGTTATGGAAGCCCAGATTGCTTTGATAGTGGCCTTCAGCTCATCTGCATTGTTGGGTCTGGTGTCTCTCATCTTCCTCTTGACAATATACCACAGATTCTGGGGTAAATTGGGGGATTGGGGTTTAGGTCAGGCAAATTTGCTGGCCCATCAAGCACAGTGATAACAAGATCATTAAACCAGGTATTGGTACTTTTGGCAGTGTGGGCAGGTGCCAAGTCCTGCTGGAAAATTAAATCAGCATCTCCATAAAGCTGGTCAGGAGAGGGAAGCATGAAGTTCTCTGGAATTTCCTGGTAGAGGGCTGCGCTGACTTTGGGCTTGATAAAACACAGTGGACCAACACCAGCAGATGACATGGCTCCCCAAATCATCACAGACTGTGATCAAGCATTGCAATAGTATAGAAGTGCAACACAAACAGTTTTCTCATCTGAGGACATTAACAGTAATGCCGTGTGCAGACTTTTCGACCGGGCTGGTCCGATGGAACGAATCTGTTGGACAATCCGACCGTGTGTGGGCTTTATCAGACTTTCAGCTGACTTTTTCGGTCGAAAATCAGACGGACTTTAGATTTAAAACAGGTTTCAAATCTTTCCGATGGATTTGAGTCTGGTCGAAAAATCCGTTTGTCTGTATGCTAGTCCGACGGACTAAAACTGATGCTAGGGCAGCTATTGACTACTGGCTATGAACTTCCCTATTTCAGTCCAGTCGTACGTCATTACGTTCGAATCCGTCGGACTTTGGTGTGATCGTGTGTAGGCAAGTCCGTTCGTTAGAAAGTCCGGACCTTTGATGCCGACATGTCCACCCGTGTGTACACGGCATTAGAATTTCCTTCCATGACCTAAGGAATGAGAAAATGTTTCTATTCTGAGCCTTTTACATTTTCTCACTCATACATCAATCTATTTGTTTTTATTCATTTATTCTGCTGGTGTATGGCTATTTTTAGCCTTTAATATAATAATAATTAAGGATAAAGGTATTATTATGGAAAAAAATATTATCATGCCTATAAGAGAATCGCATATTTTTCATAAAAAATTCAGTGACAGAAAATACAAAATTCGGCACCAAATATTTAGACCAAAAACTGTCAATCTAGGAAATCAGTATGGTGCTCAAGGAGCAGCTTTTACAGGTTTAGAATGACTAATGTTAAACAACAAAGTGGACATGTTCACAGCTGCTGATATCAGGACCCAATGGGTCCCCATGCTTATTTCTCTTTTCCACTTTATTTGCCTGCCAGCATACTGTATTTGGAAGTCTGAGTATAATATAATCATATGACCAGATCTTTGACAACAATGTAATGTAAGCCAGAAATCCCCTTTCAACTTTACTCCAGATCCACCCAAGCTCCTCCATGCAACTCTTTAAAGACATCCACCAACATTAGGCAGATGTATTTCCTGAAATGCAATAGGTTATAATCATATGTCCAGATCTTTATACTAAACTAAAACAGGTTCATGAATTGTACTTACCTGTAAGGCCCGGTTAACACTGATGCTTTGTGAATTTAGTGCGATTTTGACCCGATTGCATTGCGAATCTTCTTTGCGAATTAATTACGTGTTTGTTGGAATGAGTTGTCATTTTGGGAGATGACTGAGATTTCTGTCTGGCCAATGGAACCCAAACTTCCTGTTCTCTTCCTGGTTTCTGTGGAGTGTGTGGAGAGTGTCGAGGAGGAGCTGGAGGTGACGAATTCACACATATGTGAACCGTCAATGCGATTCAAGAACGATTTACATTGATGTCTAAGGAGACTAAATTCACAACGCAGTAAACTCGCACAAGACCCTTTTTTTATTGGATCGCATTTGTAGAGTAATCGCAAGGCATGTATGTGAACGACCGTCCTTGAAAACAATGACTTTAGGGATGACATGCGAATTTTAAAGTGTTTTTGACGCATTGCATTCGTTATGAACTGGCATCAGTGTGAACCGGGCCTTACTGTGAAGCTCAGGTGTAAGTAGAAGGACAAAGTAATCAATGGGGAAAGCACTTTAATCCTTCTTCCTTTAAAAATCCCAGAGATAAGTAATTAGATCACTTTGTTAAGGTAAAGAAAAACGGCAGCACAGAAGATGTACAAACTTGTACAAAGACTGTATCCGAAATAAAACTTCCTGATTACATAGATGGCTGACCACACAACAGTGGAGAAGTATAAACCTTGTGGTTAAATTGTGACTGAACGTCATCTACTCCCACTGGCTCTATGTATAGATCAGGCTGCCCTAGGTTTTTCTGAATGATTGTTCCCTTTTGTACCATCACTACACCATTTTTCAATGATCATGACATAAACAAGCATGAGATTTGGGTTTGCTACCTACTACCATGGGTTCACGTTGAGTCCCCAGGATTTATAATGGTTGCAAATTACAGACTTTTGGCCCAAATAAACCCATAATACAGTGCAAAGCCTTTTCCCGAGTCACAAGAGCTAACAATTTGAAGGAATTGATAACGCAGGCGCCTTTCTATGAAAGGATAGGCTCAGAGCAGCCATGTTGTCAGTGTGTGTTGGTGCTGTTGGGGGGAGCTGACCATTTTGTATAGGGAGAGGAAATATTTTTTAAAATGTAAATTTACTTTAAATGCCCCATACACACGGTCGGACATTGATCGGACATTCCGACAACAAAATCCTAGGATTTTTTCCGACGGATGTTGGCTCAAACTTGTCTTGCATACACACGGTCACACAAAGTTGTCGAAAAATCCGATCATTCTGAACGCGGTGGCGTAAAACATGTACATCGGGACTATAAATGGGGCAGTAGCCAATAGCTTTCATCTCTTTATTTATTCTGAGCATGTGTGGCACTTTGTGCGTCGGATTTGTGTACACACGATCGGAAATTCCGACAACGGATTTTGTTGTCGGAAAATTTTATAGCCTGCTCTCAAACTTTGTGTGTCGGAAAATCCGATGGAAAATGTGTGATGGAGCCCACACACGGTCGGAATGTCCGACAACAAGGTCCTATCACACATTTTCCGTCGGAAAATCCGACTGTGTGTACAGGGCATTACACTTGGCATTGGTTCATGTCCCCTGGCAGTGCCCAGCTTCCCATTACTTTTGTTTGACAATAGCTGGCTTATTAGCCCTACAAATGGCTAACTGTGAAAATGCAATGTGCACACCTCCAGAGTATTTGTTGTGTATGGAGAAAAGATGGTGTCAAGCATGTGTGGCGGCAACCAGGTGGGTAGTACAAAGACAAGTGTGTCTTGCCTACAGTCAAGCACAGTGGTGGGAGTGTAATGATCTGGGGCTGCATGAGTGCTGCCGACACTGGGGAGCTACAGTTGATTGAGGGAACCATTAATGCCAACATGTACTGTGACACTGAAGCAGAGCATGATCCCCGTCCTTTGGAGACTGGGCCACAGGTAAGTATTCCAACATGATAACAACCCCAAACACACCTCCAAGACAACCACTGCCTTGCTAAAGAAGCTAAGGGTAAAGGTGATGGACTGGCCAAGCATGTCTCCAGACCTAAACCCTATTGAGCATTTGTGGAGCATCCTTAAACAAAAGGTGGAGGAGTACAAGGTTTCTAACATACACCCAATGTCGTCAGGGAGAAATGTAAGATTACTCCAGTGGCAACCTGTGAAGCTCTGGTGAACTCCATGTCCAAGAGGGGAGGCAGTGCTGGAAAATAATGGTGGCCACACAAACTATTGACACTTTGGGCCCAATTTGGACATTTTCACTTAGGGGTGTACTCACGTTTGTTGCCAGTGGTTTAGACAATAATGGCTGTGTGTTGAGTTATTTTGAGGGGACAGCAAATTTACACTGTTATACAAGCTGTGCACGCACTACTTTACATTGTAGCAAAGTGTAATTTCTTCAGTGTTGTCACAATAAAAGATATAACAAAATATTTACAAAAATGTGAGGGGTGTACTCACTTTTGTGAGATGCTGTATATGTCTGTAAGAGAATGGAACTGTGTGTTGTGTGAGAGGAGGAGGGAAACAGGAGTTGTGCTGCCCTTGTTCAGACTGTGTGAAGCACAGGGATGTAAGAAGGAGCCCAACGGGCAAAGGTTCCATGGACGACAGGGGGGCACATACCTCCCAAAACCTTCCCCTAGATCCTGCCAGGTCTATACCACTTATGTATTTTTCACTATGCAGAGGAAAAGCACAATGCCTGAACTTGTTAAATGTGTGCATGTTCAGTAGGTACTGCCAGTGGTGTAGCGTGGGGGGAGTTAGCCAGTGCAGTTGCCCCGGGCACAACATTTTGGGCGTGCAGAATTTTAGTTTCCATCTCACGGAAGACAGGGACCTAGGACAAATTCATCAGTCCCTTTCTCTGCAGCCTCAGCTGCACAGAACGATCGAACAGGAATAGCTCTGTACAGAGCTTCCCGTTCATTCGTAAACTTTAAATTCCATTTCCCACTGTCAGATGATGGTTATTCATCACACTGCGGACATGGGGATCCCAGTTAAAAGGCTGTTCTTCCTTTGATATGGTGATACTTTTTGGCCTCTTCGTCCTTGGGTATTCCCCTTGGCGGTGGGTCACGCCCTCATCTCCAGGGTAGAGCAGATCCGATTGATGTCATTCCTTCATACTTATCACAGTGGGAGGACTTTATATGCAGAGACTGACTTCCTATTTTTTAATTTGATGCTTTGTACATCACACTAGCTTTATGTTGGTTAGTAACCTGAAATATGCTTTGTCTCCTGATGAAGTGAACTTTGTTTCACAAAACACATTGAGAAGCATTTTGACAGTGTTTGATGTCTACCAGATATCTCTAATTCCAATGTGATGTACTATATTGGATGCCAGCATACTTTTTATTAACGTGTTCAATTTTTTTACACTATAATGTTTTATATTTTGCTTTGTATATTTTTTGGGCAATAGCCCTTTAAATCCCTATGGGCCATGTTTTCTCTACTATTGCATTCATAAACTGAGGCGTAGTAAACATGATGATTAATAATAGTAATAAAAAAAGGAGAAAAAGAAGAAAAAATGCTTCTTATAGAGTACCACATATCAGACAGGCATTCATGAAACAAAATACAAAGTCCACTCACATATTCCAAGTGGCCACCCGGCACTAAAGAAATCACAGCACTTGTACTCCAATGTAAATGCACCTGACTCCAAACTCAGGATTTCCCCAAGCAGGGGTGAAGGTTAGCTGTAGATTGTCCCTTCTAGAAGGCTATCTGGGTATTACACCTGCCTGCTTTTCCCCTATAGGCTTTGGGGGGTGGATAGGTAGAGGTTACCAAGTATCTTGTAAGTCCTGCAGCATATGTGGCAACTTCTGCACAGGCCTTCTGCTGAACAGGTCCCACTTGCACCAGCACAGGGGTCCCCTCCAGGCCTCTGGTTCCTGGACTCTCTCACATTGCCAGACTCCTAAATATTTGAGGCTTGTCGCTCCACCTTTTGGGTTATCCTCACCCAGGGATTGGTAGAGATCCCATAAATATTCAGGCCTTTGTCTCTGTCCCTCCACCCTCTAAGTTCTAGAACCTTCAGGAAAATTCCTGAATCCAATGGGGGGCAACAGAGACTCAGATCTCAGAGCCTGCCAGCAACTATAAACAATCCAACCCCTGGCTCAACTGGCTGCAGTAGAGTCTAACCAAATTTACCTACACTATGTACACAGGGGGTGCTACATATGTCATAAGATTTAAATAAACGTCAGCATGTACAATACCAATAGAAAGTAGTGAAAATGGCTTGCTGTACTTTACCATGATAAAATACAAGAATAGCATTGTATAACTATGTATAAACTGTGGCTATATACCCAAGTTAAATTTGTTGTCCTCACCTCTCAAAGGATGAGGTTGAAATATTATAAAGAGCATGGTGCAACACTTGCATTTACCGTATATAATTAAGCTAGCCACATTGTGGGAAACAGTAGGCAATAGGTTAGCCTAAGCGAGAAGCAAAGATAGGAGGAATAAAAAGACTAAAGAGAAGAAAAGAATAACATTAAGAGCAGCGAACAGAATATCTACCAAACCTGACTCGTCCACTGACAGAAATTGTACAGTTGCCACATCTTTTCAAACGTAGTTTAGTTATCATAGAGGATACCAGAAAGTTTATCAATAATCATATTCCATATTAATTTCTATATGACATAATCATAGGTTATTACTGACTGGTTCCAACATTGCACAATTTTGATTCTTGCAACTAAAATCATGTATGAGGCCAAACGACCTGTTTTTCTAGGGACATCATTATCCAGCTTCTGGAAAAGAGCAAGCTCTGGAGTTTTTGTAATGTTCACTCCTGTTACCTAGCAAATTAGGTTAAATATTTAAATCCAAAACCTACTTACCTTAGAGCATAGCCATCAAATATGGATTATAGTACCCATCTAGCCGCAGCTTAAAAAGCTATTTGGGGAAGCTTGTGAGCTTATCTTAGCTACTCTGGATGGAACCATATACCATTTTAATAAAGTTTTATAGTGACTGTTATTTTTTTTCCTAAAATAATAAACATGATATACTTACCTGCTCTGTGGCGCTCAATGGTATTGCGCAGAGCAGCCCCAAACCTCCTCTTCTAGGGTCTCCCACCAGCAAACTTGGCTCCTCCTCTTCTGTGTCTAGGAAGACATGCATGCTTGATCCCAAGCCAGGCTGTGTGTCCATAGGCACTGTGTGCATCCATAGCCACAGAGCCCCCTTCTTTTTTATCAGAATCCCCCCTGGAGACTCTAACACAAAATGATAACAGGCTGCATGTGTTTTTTCACAGGGCATATTTCTCAACTATTGCGGGCTGCAATTTTTATTTATTTTTTTATAAAGACCTTTTTCTAAATGATGACAAGAGTGGAATATGCATGGGCCAAGTGCCTCAGCACAGCAGTTTTGTTTGGTAGAACATGACAGCCTGACAAGGAAAAAAATAAATTAAAGTATAGAAAAAGTATATCTTTTCTTACTATCCACATGGTGGACTACACCTCTCCCAACAACATGAACCTTCTTCAAACAAGACAAATTTCTTGATCTTGAAAAACTCAATAGCCTCTCAACAGAAAGCTCCTTGCTTCAATGGACCTATTTTCATTTATGCCATTTCCTTAACCCAACGAGTAATCAACAGTCTTACACTAGATGACTTATGAACTTTGAGGTCCTTTGCACTATCTGATATCCAACATTTATTCTAGCTTTTTCTTTGTTTCTTCTTAGGGTGACCCAACTTCAATCTCATGGGAAAGAGATTTGGGGCACAACTTCTCTGATATCGAATGGGACCAAAATAACACCATCTTACTCAAGGGCTCCATCAATGTAAACATATAGGAAACCAACTACAAATTGTGATCTAGATAGTATGAAAGCTTTACACAAAATGCTTGAGGTGGCACCAAGAGAAGGGCAATCTTTTTCACATTTGGTGGTCTTGCCCACTAATCCACACATTCTAGAAACAAGTCCACCACCTTAATGCACACACCTCCTTTTCATCCGGAGCAATTTCTTCTGCTCTACACTGACATGTCCCCCTCAGCATACAAGCACTCACTTCTCATTAATCTATTGAATGGAGCTAAAACAGTGAGATATTTTAAATCTACCTCTATACTTGATATGATGGAATCGCTTCTTCATGTAGACCATGAAAACCATGTAGACCATGTAGCTGAGATAGAAAAGCTGATTCACAGTAGCAGAGACAGCATATCAATCTATATATCCACATGGTCAGTTTAGTCATTGTTAGGTATATATCTGAGCTCACCCAGAGAAGCTCATGATCCAACGTTATGATGCATCTACCCTTATGCTTGGGAGATCATTGTGCTATGGGTCACTCCAGGAAGGGGAGGACCTGGAGTGCTGTGTTTTTCCGAAAAGATTATGACAGACTCAAACAGTATCTTACACTCACACTTCCCTTTTCTTGCGCTTTCCCGTCTTAATTCCTTTTACCTAGTTCCCCACCCTCCCCATACCTACTCAGGATGTACTCCATAGTTTTATTACAATAAATAATCCAACCCTTACTCTAAGGTCAGAAGACCTAAGTAAACCATGTCCATTCAAAACATTGGTAAAGTGACTACTCCTGCTCATGCACTTTTATTTCATATCCCATACCCCACAAGGTAACCACTCCACTCCCTCCAAACTTGGCCACAATCCTGTGGGTCACTTACTTAACATTGAACACTGCTTAATCTACAATTATATGTTACCTAATAAGCTGCACATGCAACAAGTATTTCGTATAACCCAACCTCATGATATAACTGTATATTTAAAAATGTTTGTATACCATGTATTACCTTTCTCTCAAAAAATGTAAATCTTTAAATAATGTTTAACGAAAAAAAAAAAAAAAAAAGAAACACAAAAAATTAGAGATGGTGGGTGGGAGAATTTAAATATTGGACTGCCAATATGCTTTTAGGCAAAAAAAGTTCAATTTTGGTGTCATCTGACCAGAGCACCTTCTTCCAAATGTTTACTGTGTCCCCCACATGGTTTCACGCAAACTGCAAACGGGACTTCTTATGGCTTTCTTTCAACAATGGCTTTCTTCTTGCCACTAAAGGTCAAATTTGTGGAGTGCACGACTAATAATTGTCTTGTGGACAGATTCTGCCACCTGAGCTGTGGATCTCTGCATCTTCTCCAGAGTTACCATGGACCTCTTGGCTGCTTCTCTGATTAATGCTCTGCTATAAAATATAATCACTCACTTATGTGTGTGATTACATGTCAGTATTACATTGTATATCCCTATATGTTGTGGTCGTTCAGGTGCTTATCTAATAGTTTTTTGTGACTATCGATGCTCCCCGCTGAAACTACCACATCCTTGCCGCTCTTACAGTAAAGAACCCTCTACACAGTTGAAAGTTAAACCTCTTTTCTTCTAATTTTAATGAGTGGCCACGTGTCTTATTAAACTCCCTTTCGCTGAAAAGTTTTATCCCTAATGTGGGGTCACAATAGGGATAAAAGAAGCGTCTCTTCTCCAGAGAAAATAAGTTTAGTGCTCATAACCTTTCTTCATAACTAATGTCCTCCGTTCCTTTTATTAGTTTGGTTGCCCTTCTCTGTACTCGCTGCATTTCCAGCACATCCTTCCTGAGGACTGGTGCCCAGAACTGGACAGCATACTCCAGGTGCGGCCGGACCAGATTCTTGTAGAGTGGGAGAATTATCGTTTTATCTCTGGAGGTAATCCCCTTTTTAATACATGCCAATATTCGGTTTGTTTTGTTTGCAGCAGCTTGGCATTGCATGCCATTGTTAAGCCTTTCATCTACTAGGACCCCCAGGTCCTTTTCCATCCTAGATTCCCTCAGAGGTTCTCCCCCCAGTGTATAGATTGCATTCATATTTTTGCCACCCAAATGCATTGTTTTACATTTTTCGACATTAAACCTCATTTGCCATGTAGTTGCCCACCCCATTAACTTGTTCAGATCTACTTGCAAGGTTTCCACATCCTGCAGAGAAGTTATTGCCCTGCTTAGCTTAGTACCGTCCTCAAATACAGAGATTGAACTGCCTACCTCATCGTCCAGGTCATTTATGAACACATTAAATAGGATTGGTTCCAGGACAGAACCCTAGGGGACCCCACTTTTCACCCCTGACCATTCCGAGTACTCCCCATTTATCAATACCCTCTGAACTCGCCTTTGTAGCCAGTTTTCACTCCCGGTACTCACTCTATTGTACAATAAATGTGGGGAACTGTATCAAATGCTTTTGCAAAATCCAGATACACCACGTCTACAGGCCTCTCTTTATCGAGATGGCAGCTCACCTCCCCATAGAAGGTTAATAGATTGGTTTGGCAAGAATGATTCTTCATGAACCCATGTTTATTACTGCTAAGGATACTGTTTTCATTACTAAAATCTTGTATATAGTCCCTTATCATCCCCTCCAAGAGTTTACATACTATTGATGTCAGGCTACCTGGTCTGTAATTCCTAGGGATGTATTTTGGCCCTTTTTTAAATATTAGTACTACATTGGCTTTTCTTCAATCAGCTGGTACCATTCCAGTCAGTTGACTGTCAGTAAAAAGTAGGAACAATGGTCTAGCAATTACTTGACTGAGTTCCCTAAGGACCCTCAGGTGCAAGCCATCTGGTCCCGGTGACTTATTAACGTTAAGTTTTTCAAGTCTATTTCTAATTCTGTCCTCTGTTAACCATGAGGGTGCTTTCTTTGATGTGTCATGAGGATAAACACTGAAGTTTTGGTTATTGAAGCCCCCCGATTCACTCGTGAAGACTGAGGAGAAGAATAAATTCAATACCTTCGCCATCTCACCATCCTTTGTAACCAGATTCCCCTCCTTATTCTTTATGGTGCCAATATGGTCTGTCCTCCCTCTTTTACTGTTTATATACTGTTTTATATAAGAATTTCTTGGGAAATTACCCCGTTGGAGATATCCCACCAAAAATGAAACTATTTGTTGCAGAGGATGCCCTAAATTTTGACTTGGTACAGACTTCTGGGAAAAATCAGTGGGCCAATCACACAAGCAGGAACCAACATTTCTGGTGGTGTTCTGTATACCAATGGGGTATGGTTGCCATATTGCATTGACTTTTTATAAAAAATTACAGTGGATGAAAATTGAAAAAGGAAAGGTCAATTTTAATAAAATTCAATTACAATATGACTTGTGCAGCAATAGTATATGCTGTATATGTTTTTATTGCTATTTTTTTCCCACAAAAGTGGAGCTACCGTTTAACTTTGCATATACAGCAATTTCAAAACATCTCACTTAGCCCACTTCCCCCATTTCCACTTATAAAGTATTTTTTTGAGTTGCAGTCTCTATCTCAGACTGGAACTACGGTGGGGTGGGGGGGAAGTGAAACTCTATTTTACTTCCTACATTTGTCCTTTGCATCAACTATAGTTTAGTGCAGTATGAAGAAGAGCCAGTCATAATAAACAATTAGAAAATGAAAAGCATAGCAAAGCCACAATAAAGTCCTCAAGTATTAAATGGGGTTTTCTCTTATTTATAATTGTATCCATTAAAAAAAATCCTAATAACTAGAATACAACATTTGTATTTTCTGCAGATTGTAGCTCATTGTTCAATCTGTTCCTATACATAAGACCTCTCTAGTGTTTTTACCTGTATTTTGGCAGTTTTCATCAGCCCTTACAATTTAGAAGTGGAAACACCATACTGATTGTGAAGTTATCTCTCACACAGCAGCAGTAAATCAGTGTTGCAATGAGTGATTTTTTTATAACACTAGTGTGTAGACATGATGAAAAAATTTGTTTTAGTTTCATTTCGATTCGTTAATCTAGTTATTTAGTTTCGTTAAATTTGGTTGATTCGTTCAATTCGTATTCAGGATTCGTATTTGGAATTGGTTGTCTTTTTTCAACTTTTTTTGACTCTTCTTCATTCTTCGTTTTTTTTCAATTCGAAACGTTCAATAAATTTATAAATTTAGAATCGGTCAAAACGAAAAAATTCTATATTTTTTCAATTCAAATGTGGCAAAGTGAACAAACAAAAGAAAATCTTCAATAATTACAATGACTCTTTAAATCACCTTTGGCTTAACAAAAACAGCATTATTTTGAAATGGTACTCTAATAACACACACAGTCTTTGATTTCAGAAATACTTTTACAGTTTGAATTCAAATGGAAGTCAATGTAAAATTTGATTCGAATTTCAATTTGAATTTCAGGAAATTCTGACAAATTTCGTTGCGATATTTAAAGCATTCGGTAAACTTTGTTTATACTGTAATTTGGGTATTTAGATATATCCGAATCTCCAAATAACAAAAAAATTGTCCTAATATTAACCACTTGCCAACTAGCTTCCGTCATTATACAGCGGCAGGTTGGCACGTTCCCGCAAATTGCCGTAGGTGTACGTCGGCACCTTTTAAGGGTAATAGCAGGCGGGCGCTGCATGGCGGGGGCCGGCGACCGTGATGTCCACCGGCCACCCATGATCATGGGCACGAGAGACAGAATGGGGATCTGTCAATGTAAACAGACAGATCCTCGTTCTGAAAGGGGAGAAGAGACAGATGGGAGTTCCTAGTGATTAGGAACAGATATCTCTCTCCTCCAGTCAGTCCGATCCCCCCACAGTTAGAAACACACATGAGGGAACACATTTAACCTTTTTAGTGCCCCCCAGTATCAACCCCTTCCCTGACAGTGACATTTACGCAGTAATCAGTGTTTTTTTTTAGCACTGATCACTGTATAAATGTCAATGGTCCCAAAAAAGTGCCAAAAGTGTCCGATCTGTCCGCTGCAATTTCACAGTCCCGCTACAAATTGCAGATCCCGCCATTGCTAGTAAAAAACAAATAAAGAAATAAAAATGCCAAAAAATGTATTCCCTATTTTGTAGATGCTATAGCTTTTGTGCAAACCAATCAATATTCGCTTATTGCGCTTTTAAAAAAAAAAATATGTAGAAGAATATATATAGGCCTAAACTGAGGAAAACATTTTTTTTTTTTTACATTTTTTGGTGGCATATTTATTGTAGCAAAAAATAAAAAATATTGTTTTTTTTTTTTTTTTCAAAGTTCTTGTTTTTTTTTGTTTATAGCAGAAAAAAATAAAAACCGCAGAGGTGATCAAAGACCACCAAAAGAAAGCTCTATTTGTGGGTCAAAAAGGATGTCAATATTGTTTGGGTACAGCATTGCACGACCGCGCAATTGTCAGTTAAAGCGATGCAGTTCCGTATCGTATCGCCTGGTCATTAAGGGGGAAAATTTTCCGGTTTGTAAGTGGTTAATTCAGGACAAAACAAACTGCACATGTCTACCAGAATGGTTAATGCCAAGAGGTTTCAAGGCTGTTTATAGCAGTAAGAGATGATATCTGATGTGGAATTCATGCTCTAGAATTGTGCAGTCATATATTCTTTGCAGAGTGGTAACTTTGATACATTGATGGAGTTTGATTTTATAAGTTGCAATTCATCATAAAAATATTGTGAAATTATATAAAACAAATCCATGTTATTTTCTTACCTCCAGCTGTAATGCTCAGTAGTAAGAGAAGGGTGAAAATAAAGGATGGGATAAGAACCTTCATCTCTTTTCTTCAAAACTCCAGTGAGAAAAAAGAAATCAACTAGAAAAGTATTGTAGAAGGAAACTTGTGTGTTCTTGTTCAGCAGTACAAAGGGAATTCCTCTTCTGATTATCGTGTAGAGGAAGATACACGGTTTTGGAAGTGTACAGCTCATGTGGTTCAACTGTGAGCAACCAATCAGCTACTACATAGTGGCACAATACATATCCCAGATAGCAAGGATAACTTGCCACAAATGTGTGGCAGTATTGAATTGAAAGTCTTGTTAATTTGCTGCACATTTTTAATGGCAAGTTGTACACTTGCAGAGCACTTGAAGCACAAGTTCTAGTTGACTTGTAAACATCCCTTGTGACAGTAAAGGGCAGTGACAGGTACTCTTTAAGTAGGAATTTTGGGTCTAAAAGACCCCAAATCCCTCCTTTGCACTTAGGCCCCTTTCACACTTGCGAGGCTTGTCCTGTGACTTGCAAAGTCGCATGACAAATCATTCCCCATGTTTTCCAATGAGTACCATTCATATCTGTACGACTTCAAGTCTCAGTGACTTCAAAGTAGTCCCTGCACTACTTTAGTCCGACTTTAATGCGATTTGAGGTCCATAGACCTCATATTTACACAGGCATTGCTTAAAAATTCGCATCAAAATCACTGCAAAATCTCAGCAAAAAATTGCATCAAAATTGCACAATTTGCAGGTTGCACAAGTGTGAAAAGGGGCCTAAAAAGCATTCAAAATGCCAAGTTTGGCTGTTTTGAATACTGTAAGCCGATTTTGGCTTTGTTTGGGTCTCTGGCCAGCCAGCTGACGTGCCAGCAGGTCGCTTAGGCCTCCCGGCTGGACAAGAGGGCCTGGGCGAGCCGTGGAAGGTGGCAGGAGGGGGGGATGCTGCTAGGGATAACAGCCAAGAGGTTTCTTAGCTGCATGAGTTGTTATCCCAAGAAAGCCAACCGCCGGCTGTAAAAAATGATACTGGGGTGATCACCCCGATACAACCCCCTTCAAGCCGGGGCTGCATATGTTAATACGGTCCGCGGGCCGAGTGCATGTGAATTCATCACGTGCACTGACGGACCGGATATTTAGCGACGGTGGGCCGGGTGCGGCCTGTGGGCCATAGGACCCCTGAACTACAGCAAGAGCTCTGTAAGTCCCAGTGACCCCTGTGGTAGGATGACAATTGCACAAAATAATTAAACCAGAATTTGCAGCAGACTTGCAGAATGTTTGCAAATAAAGTTGATCTGGAGTCATGCAATTAGGACTTGCTGCAATTGTGCAACAAACTTGTGAAGCCTGGCAAGTCTAGCAATAGCTTAGCAAATCATTTCAAACTTGCAGCACAATTGCTTGCTATCTGGGATAAGTCCTATACATGTACACGTGAAAGACCCACAATTTTGTGGCCTGTGCTGCACCACAGTGGCAGGTACCCAGCAGCCATTTTTTTGCCCAGAAGGCTACCTCTCTCTGCCATTTTTAACCTCTTCACACTGACAGTATGCAATATGCGGCTTCACGGCAGTTGAGCGTTGACTCCTAGCAGCCGCATATTTGTGTAACACACTGCAAACAGAGTTGCACCAAGAGCGTGCTCTCTGAACAGTTACTGGCAACTAACGGAAAGCATACAGCAATTGGGAGCTTTCCGATCATGTGACTGCCGTGACAGCAATCATGTTGGCCATATGATCATATGACTAAGCGCACGTGAAGTGTGCAAAACGCAGCTACCCAGCATTCTGATGCCTGTAATTTTTGGGATGTCCAAATAAAGAGGATCATTAGGCTTCCTTATCTCACCTGGAGCAGTGGGTTTTCTTTTTTCCATATGATTATAAACCCCACCCTATCTCCTGGCATCTGAAACCCTTTAAAGGGCCGGGAGCCACTGGCGCACTTGGGTTAACTATAGACCATCCCTTCCCTCAACCAGCATGAGGAATACTACAAGGCAGTAGGAGGCAGAGAACATGAGGAGGAAGATTGTGGTGTTGGCAGTGAGAAGTATTAGAGCTACCGCAGTGGGGAGGATTGGGCTTCTGTCAGTGAGGAGGAATGTTGTTCTGGCTAGGGCTGAGGCCAGGTTCAGTTAGCAGGACATTTGACAGCCCCAGTCTGTGAACCCCAAGTCTGGAGGGAGATGAAACTAGCACATTTTTCTCATCACTTTGATTACTAAAAGGCAAGCTAATATTGCAAAAAGGGCCCAGGGAACTGGACATTTTGAAGTTTAACTTTTTTTTTTGGGGGTGTGGTGCAATTAGCTGGGTCTTGCCCAATAGTCTAGCACCGGCCCTGGGGACAGGAAGTGAAGGGAAATCTCCCTTATGGGACACAGATGACAGGGGCTATAACCGTCCCTTACTGTATCCAAAATGAGAAAAAAAAGTTTTCACCTTTAATTCTACTTTATGCCAGGTTCACTTATTTGTGTCTCTGTGCATTTCCATGGACAGAGCAGCCTTTTCATTTAAATGGGCTGCTGTACCTGTGGGAAATGCAGGGAAAAAGTCCCCAAACCTTTTTCTAAAACACATTTGCACCATGCAGTTTCGCATACCTGAAAAAACGTTGTGTTTTCAGATGAATGGGTGTGCATGTCTGCTAAAGAGTGGCACATTTTGGCTGTTGGTGCCTGTGGGTGCAGGAAAGCCTGCGATTTACATGCATTCCCTTACCAGCATATGTTTGAACCTAGACTTTAGTGACAATGATGTACTGTATCAATTCACAGAGAAAAATAAGGTCACCTATCAGCCTATGCTGTCTGGCAGAGGTTTCTACATCACAGATCACACGTAATTTGCTAAACATTTAACAAATACAGTGCCTTGAAAGTACTCTTACCCCTTGAAATTTTCCACATTTTGTCATGTTACAACCAAAAATGTAAATGTATTTTATTGGGATTGTATGTGATAGATCAAGACAAAGTGGCACATAATTGTGAAGTGGAAGGAAAATGATAAATGGATTTCAAAATTTTACAAATAAATATGTGAAAAGTGTGGCGTGCATTTGTATTCAGCCCCCCTGAGTCAATACATTTTAGAACCACCTTTCACTGCAATTACAACCGCCAGTGTTTTTGGGGATGTCTCTACCAGCTTTGCACATCGAGAGAGAGACATTTTTGACCATTCTTCTTTGCAAAATAGCTCAAGTTCTATCAGATTAGATGGAGAGCGTCTGTGAACAGCAATTCTCAAGTCTTGCCACAAATTCTCTTTGACTGGGCCATTCTAACACATACATATGCTTTGTTCTAAACCATTCCATTGTAGCTCTGGCTGTATGCTTAGGGTAATTTTCCTACTGGAAGGCGAACCTCCACCTCAGTCTCAATTCTTTTGCAGACTCAAACAGGTTGTCTTTTAAGATTCCCCTGTATTTGGCTTCATCCACCTTCCCATCAACTCTGACCAGCTTCGCTGTTCCTGCTGAAGAAAAGCATCCCCACAACATGATGCTGCCACCACCATGTTTCACAGTGGGGATGGTTTGTTCAGGGTGATGTGCAGTGTTCGTTTTCCGCCACACATAGTGTTTTGCTTTTAGGCCAAAAAGTTAAATTTTGGTCTCTTCTGACCAGAGCACCTTCTTCCACATGTTTGCTGTGTCCCCCACATGGCTTCTCGCAAACTGCAAACGGGACTTCTTATGGCTTTCTTCCAACTATGGCTCTCTTAATGCCACTCTCCCATAAAGGCCAGATTTGTGGAGTGCACGACTAATAGTTGTCCTGTGGACAGATTCACCCACCTGAGCTGTGGATCTCTGCAGCTCCTCCAGAGTTACCATGGGCCTCTTGGCTGCTTCTCTGAATAATGCTGTTCTTGCCCGGCCTGTCAGTTTAGGTGGACAGCCATGTCTTGGTAGGTTTGCAGTTGTGGCATACTCTTTCTTTTCGGATGATGATGAATTGATCAGTGCTCCGTGAGATGTTCAACGCTTGGGATATTTTTTATAACCTAACCTTGCTTTAAGCTTCTTCACAACTTTATCCCTGACCTGTCTGGTGTTTTCCTTGGCCCTCATGATGCTGTTTGTTCACTAAGGTTCCCTAACAAACCTATGAGGGCTTCACAGAACATCTGTGTTTATACTGAGATTAAATTATACACAGGTGGACTCTATTTACTAATTAGATTACATCTGAAGGCAATTGGTTCCACTAGATTTTAGTTAGGGGTATAAGAGTAAAGGGGGGGCTGATTACAAATGCACGCCACACTTTTCAGATATTTATTTGTAAAAAATTTAGAAAACCATTTATCATTTTCCTTCCACTTCACAATTATGTGCCATTTTGTGTTGGTATATCACACAAAATCCCAATAAATTACATTTACGGTTTTGGTTGTAACATGACAAAATGTGGAAAATTTCAAGGGGTATGAATACTTTTTTCAAGGCACTGTATGAACTTCACTGTTGTGTTTAGCTGCTTATTTAAAGTTCTGGGAGAAATATTGAGATATTACTAGAGTAGGGATGAGGCGAACACCCCCCTGTTCGGTTCGCACCAGAACTTGCGAACAGGCAAAAAATTTGTTCAAACACGCAAACACCGTTAAAGTCTATGGGACACGAACATGAATAATCAAAAGTGCTAATTTTAAAGGCTTATATGCAAGTTATTGTCATAAAAAGTGTTTGGGGACCTGGGTCCTGCCCCAGGGGACATGGATCAATGCAAAAAAAAGAAAAAAAATGGCCCTTTTTTCGGGAGAAGGGATTTTAATAATGCTTAAAGTTAAACAATAAAAGTGTAATATCCCTTTTAAATTTCATACCTGGGGGTTGTCTATAGTATGCCTGTAAAGGGGCGCATGTTTCCCGTTTTTAGAACAGTCTGACAGGAAAATGACATTTCAAAGGAAAAAAAGTCATTTAAAACTACTCGTGGCTATTAATGAATTGCCGGTCTGACAATACACATAAAAGTTCATTGATAAAAAGGGCATGGGAATTCCCCACAGGGGAACCCCGAACCAAAATTAAAAAAAAAAAATGACGTGGGAGTCCCCCTAAATTCCATACCAGGCCCCTTCCGGTCTGGTATGGATAATAAGGGGAACCCCGGCCAAAATTTTAAAAAAAAGACGTGAGGTTCCCCTTAAATTCCATACCAGACCCTTCAGGTCTGGTATGGATTTTAAGGGGAACCCCCCGCCAAAAAAATAATTAAAAAAACGGCGTGGGGTCCCCCCAAAAATGCATACCAGACCCTTATCCGAGCACGCAACCTGGCAGGCCTCAGGAAAAGAGGGGGGACAAGAGTGCGGGTCCCCCTAAATTCCATAACAGGCCCTTCAGGTCTGGTATGGATATTAAGGGGAACCCCGGCCAAAATAAAAAAAAAATAATGGCGTGGGGTCCCCCTCAAAATCTATACCAGACCCTTATCCGAGCACGCAACCTGGCAGGCCGCAGGAAAAGAGGGGGGGTAAGAGAACGTTATGTAACCCCGCCCCCTTCTGATGTCATGGGGAATGCCACAGGGAAGTCCCCGACAAGTCCCCGTGCGTCAGAGGGGGGCGGGGTCACCGGGTGGCTCTGCCCCCCGTTATTTAAGAACCGTCAGAAGAGGAGAATCGTCACACAGCGGGAGCCTCCCTCCATGCCATCATGGATGCGGAGCGGCCCGAAAAGAAGATGAAGACAAGAAGATGAAGAGAAGTAGATGAAGAGAAGAAGATGAAGAGAGAAGCGTCACACAGTGGGAGCCTCCCTCCATGCCATTATGGATGCGGAGCAGCCCGAGGAGAAGAAGGGAAGAAGATGCAGACGCCGCGGAGGAAGATGCTGGATGAGAACACTGGAGGAAGAACCAGAAGAAACAGAAGAACCATAAGAAGAAGATAAAAGATAGAAGAAAGAAGATAGAAGAAAGAAGAAGCATTTAAATAAAGGAATTGTCAAAAACTGTCTCTTGTCATTTTTAACATTTTTGACAGTTTTTTTGTTAAATGGTACCCCCTTACCATTTCACACAGGGGGGAGGGCCGGGATCTGGGGGTCCCCTTGTTAAAGGGGGCTTCCAGATTCCGATAAGCCCCCCGCCCGCAGACCCCACAACCACCGGCTAAGGGTTGTGGGGATGAGGCCCTTGTCCCCATCAACATGGGGACAAGGTGTTTTGGGGGCTACCCCAAAGCACCCTCCCAATGTTGAGGGCATGTGGTCTGGTACGGTTGAGGAGGGGGGGCTCTCTCGTCCCCCCTCTTTTACTGCGGCCTGCCAGGTTGCGTGCTCGGATAAGGGTCCGGTATGGATTTTTGGAGGGACCCCACGCCGTTCTTTTTTTAAATTTTGGCATGGGGTTCCCTTAATATCCATACCAGACCTGAAGGGACTGGTATGGAATTTAGGGGGACCCCCCACATTATTTTTTTTTTTAAATTTTGGTTCGGGGTTCCCCTTTGGGGAATTCCCATGCCGTTTTTATCAATTAACTTTTATGTGTATTGTCAGACCGGCAATTCATTAATAGCCGCGAGTAGTTTAAATGACTTTTTTCCTTTGAAATGTAATTTTGCTGTCAGACTGTTCTAAACACGGGAAACATGCGCCCCTTTACAGGCATACTATAGACACCCCCCAGGTATGAAATTTAAAGGGATATTACACTTTTATTGTTTCACTTTAAGCATTATTAAAATCACTGCTCCCGAAAAAACGGCCCTTTTTAAAACTTTTTTTTGCATTGATCCATGTCCCCTGGGGCAGGACCCAGATCCCCAAACACTTTTTATGACAATACCATGCATATAAGCCTTTAAAATTAGCACTTTTTATTTCTCCCATAGACTTTTAAAGGGTGTTCCGGGGAATTCGAATTTGCCGCGAACACCCCAAATTGTTCGCTGTATGGCGAACTGGCGAACAGCCGATGCTCGAGTCGAACATGAGTTCGACTCGAACTCGAAGCTCATCCCTATATTAGAGCCACAGAAGTTCTTTTGGCTGCTCTTCACTAAATCACTGTTCTGGTCTGCACAACATTCAGTGAGAACCTTCCAGGTTCTTAGAAATAACAGTGTTACGAGCAAGGGGGATAAATGTATGTGTTGGAAATATTTTTTTTCTATAAAATGGAATACATGTTTAGCTCAAAATCATGTAGCAGGAGGAATACATTAAACTATTTATAGGAAATAATAGTTACTTTTGAAAATAATTATTAGCTTACAAAGACCATTTAAGATTCCATTCTGGAATCCTTACCTCTAGTGATGAGATCACAATGGTGGAATTGGAAGTAATACATTTTGAAACACATTAAGTAGAGTCAATGAACATAACATTTATTACATAGTAATCTATATTTATTTTAGAACCTGTTCTGGAAATTCATGTTTATAGATAGGTAACTCCTATCCTCATATTGATCAGTGGTTCCAAATTAATAACTACTGCAGTAGGGAACAGACCCAAAAGATACACTCAGCATCTTTCCAAAAAACTGTTCTATTTATTCCATACAATTGAACATTTTTTATACACATGATTACGTAGGTATCACATTCATATTACAATTGTACTTTTATGGTAACAAGGGGCGTAACATAGGCAAGCTGATTTCTACTCAGGACTCGAAAGAATGCAAACTTGTAATAAAAACATTATTAGTGCCATGTGCAGGAGTGCAGACACAACTTATTACAATTATATACAGATTTTACAATTTCCTTAAAAGTAATCACTATTTATTTTAGGACCTGTAAGTAATACCAGGGTACCTGCACCAAAGTAATAAAGCCATTACTCTCCCTTCCATAGGCAGAGTCACATACCTGTGGATCCATCCAGGTTTCACCAATACTGATGTCCAAGTAGGTTTCAAGGGTTTTGGCCAAGAAACTCAATAGATTAAGCACAAAATAAAACTAATAAGCATGGCACTGGATACCAATCTCTCTCACTATGTCTATATACAGTATCTCACAGAAGTAGTGAGTGTACAGCTTGTATAAACGTGTAAATTTGCCATCCCTTCAAAATAACTCAACACACAGCCATTAATGTCTAAACCACTTGCAAAAAAGTGAACACACCCCTAAGTGAAAATGTCCAAATTGGGCCCAATTAGCCATTTTACCTCCACAGTGTCATGTGTCAGGAAAAGTTCCATTCGCTGGTAATATCTGTCATTTAGCGTGCAGTACTGAGGTCCACCAGGAGGTGTCTCCTGGCAGTTTGGAACTGTCAGGAGAGCTTTCCCCTGCTGATGTTATGTCATCTTTGGGCCGCAGTACTGGCGTTCACCAGCAGATGGATCCTGGCAGTGTGGAGCAGACAGCACCTCCTGCAATCAGGTGTCACTTGAGGCCAATTACAGGCATATAAATACCCAACAAACACTCACATGTTTGCCTTGGTATCGTCCTTGTGCCCTGACTTGCTAGCCTGTAATCTGAGCCTGTACCCGTACATGTTACCTGATCCCTGATCTCAAGCCTGTATCCGATCCTGATCCCGAGCCTGTCCTGATCCGGTCCCTCCTGTGTTCCTGTTCCCTTTTATCCTTGCTTTGTGCCCTGATTCCATTCACCTTCCCCCATCTGCTGATTCCCTGTGCATGACCCCGGCCTGGCTTACGTTTGTGTTTCTGGAACTGCCCTTGTTTACCTGCTTATTCCTCTGTGTATGAACCTGGCCTGGCTTACGTTTTCGATTATGGTATCCCTATCTACTGTGTATTGTTATTTGTTATTTGTGGGTCACTGGTTGGTTTATTGTCATGTTTTGGAATTGGAGGTGTTTGTGTATTTATGTATCACTAATCTTAATAAACATTTATATTCACTTGTGATGTGAAGAAACAAGTTGCGCTGACCCCAAAAATGTGAACAAATAATAAAAAGCTGCTAGCACACAAACAAACCAAGTTTCATAAAGTATAAACAAAATAAGTGCAGCGCTGGAAAGTGAATAAATCAAAAATATGATTGGTGAGAAAAACCAAATGCAATAATTATTAATCTATGTGTAAACACTAGTGAAGTGTAAATAAAGTCCAGAAATCACTAAAAAAGCACAAATGTCCAATAACACTGTGTTGAGCTCTACGGACTGCAATCAAGATCTGGAATCAGTACGTAGAGGGAGTCTTCTCAGACAGCTAGGGTACATGAGCCCATGATGTTGACTGAAGACAGAAAAGCACATCAATCATGGACAGCACGGCAAAGCATCTGGAGTAAAATACTCTTACCGGAACACGTGGGACGTACCAGCCATATAGCTGTGCGTCTATTGGAGCTTGTGGAGGTGACCTCCCGTACACTCTCTCCAAGGGTCCACCGCTCGAGCCCGATCTCCAATCGGCCAAGTTGTCTGTTGGGTCGCAGTAACCGATAGCCAAACGGTAGGTGGTGGGAGTGGATGGCCCTCTCGCACGCTCTCCGGTTTCAGGTAGATTCAAAGGGACCAGTTAGAGATAAAAACATGGAGGAAAAAGAAAAACAAAGGGGCTCCACATGGCGCAGGTCAAAAAGATAAGGGATTTATTGGATAAAAAACCTTACAAAGTAAAAGTGATCACAAGATAAAAATTAGAGGCAATGTGGAAAGCTGAACGCCCTACGCGTTTCGACTAAAAAGCCTTCAACTGAGGCATAATTTTTATCTTGTGATCACTTTTACTTTGTAAGGTTTTTTATCCAATAAATCCCTTATCTTTTTGACCTGCGCCATGTGGAGCCCCTTTGTTTTTCTTTTTCCTCCATGTTTTTATCTCTAACTGGTCCCTTTGAATCTACCTGAAACCGGAGAGCGTGCGAGAGGGCCATCCACTCCCACCACCTACCGTTTGGCTATCGGTTACTGCGACCCAACAGACAACTTGGCCGATTGGAGATCGGGCTCGAGCGGTGGACCCTTGGAGAGAGTGTACGGGAGGTCACCTCCACAAGCTCCAATAGACGCACAGCTATATGGCTGGTACGTCCCACGTGTTCCGGTAAGAGTATTTTACTCCAGATGCTTTGCCGTGCTGTCCATGATTGATGTGCTTTTCTGTCTTCAGTCAACATCATGGGCTCATGTACCCTAGCTGTCTGAGAAGACTCCCTCTACGTACTGATTCCAGATCTTGATTGCAGTCCGTAGAGCTCAACACAGTGTTATTGGACATTTGTGCTTTTTTAGTGATTTCTGGACTTTATTTACACTTCACTAGTGTTTACACATAGATTAATAATTATTGCATTTGGTTTTTCTCACCAATCATATTTTTGATTTATTCACTTTCCAGCGCTGCACTTATTTTGTTTATAATTTATATTCACTTACATGCGTTTTTGGTTCTCTCTGTGCAGTCCACACAGTCTGGTCTTACCAATTCCTGACATCATGTCACTCGTTAGTGTTACAAGGTCTCAGGTGTGAATGGGAAATGTTGAGTGCATGTGCTCAGCGTAATATCCAGGGGTTGTCTTTGGGAAATAGACGTATGAGTGCTGCCAGCATTGCTGCAGTGGTTGAAGGGGTGGGGGGGGTGAGCCTGTCAGGGCTTAGACCATACGCCGCACACTGCATCAAATTGGTCTGCATGGCTGTCATCCCAGAAGGAAGCCTCTTCTAAAGATGATGCACAGGAAATCCAGCAAAGAGTTTGCTGAAGACAAGCAGACTAAGGGCATGGATTACTGGAACCATGTCCTGTGGTCTGATGAGACCAAGATAAACGTATTTGGTTCAGATGGTGTCAAGCGTGTGTGGCGGCAACCAGGTGAGGAGTACAAAGACAAGTGTGTCTTGCCTACATTCAAGCATGGTGGTGGGAGTGTCATGGTCTGGGGCTGCATGAGTGCTGCCAGCATTGGGGAGCTACAGTTCATTGAGGGAACCATGAATGCCAACATGTACTGTGACTTACTGAAGCAGAGCATGATCCCCTCCCTATAGAGACTAGGCCACAGGGCAGTACTCCAACATGATAACGACCCCAAACACACCTCCAAGATGACCACTGCCTTGCTAAAGAAGCTAAGGGTAAAAGTGATGGACTGGCCAAGCATGTCTCCAGACTTAAACCTTATTGAGCATCTGTGGGGCATCATAAAACGGAAGGTGGAGGAGTGCAAGGTCTTTAACATCCACCAGATATCATCATGGAGGAGTGGAAGAGGACTCCAGTGGCAACCTATGAAGCTCTGGTGAACTCCATGTCCAAGAGGGTTAAGGCAGTGCTGGAAAATAATGGTCCCAATTTGGACATTTTCACTTAGGGGTGTACACACTTTTGTTACCAGCGGTTTAGACGTTAATGGCTGTGTGTTGAGTTATTTTGAGGGGACAGCAAATTGACACTGTTATACAAGCTGCACATTCTACTTTACATTGTAGCAAAGTGCCATTTCTTCAGTGTTGTCACATGAAATGATACAATAAAATATTTACAAAAATGTGAGGGGTGTACTCACTTTTGTGTGATACTGTATATAAACTGTATATATAATATATATCAATGTAGCACCCTCATCCTTGAATGGGGCTATAGGTTAATTTAGTTGTGCTGGGGGTAGCCAGCCTAGCTAATTTGTAGTGTTTAGTTTTCAAATAGCTTTTCTCCTAATCTTGTTTAGCTGTGGTTTCTCCCTTTTGTCATTAGGTGGCGCTGTTGCCTTTGACATTAGTGTGATGAGCTACAATGCATTCATTCAGGTTATGAATAAACATACCTTTC
Organism: Lithobates clamitans; assembly: GCA_037952925.1. NCBI lineage: Eukaryota > Metazoa > Chordata > Amphibia > Anura > Ranidae > Lithobates > Lithobates clamitans. The sequence goes on from JBBGZY010000626.1 coordinate 2,268,237, forward strand.
TCAGCCAATCAGATTTGCCGCTATGAATGCTGGGAGAGGCTATTTATTTGGAGAGAGTCAAGTGATCGGGGTCTTTCCTGCCCAGACTGCAGTCTGGGTGAGATGTGTGTGAAACAGCTCCTGGTGGGTAGGCCTGAAGCCTGAGGCCTAACCATGTGCTCATGGTTCTGCAAGGGAGAGCCTGCTAACTACCTGGAAGCATAAAACTATATATATATATATATATATATATATATATATATATATATATATTGAAGATGGAACAGTTCTACAAGATAACCGCCAACATGTTACTGAACAGAGTGAAAATATGATTTGATAAAGACCAGTTTTGGCTCAAATCATATTATGTTATTATTATTATACAAGATTTATATAGCGCAAACAGTTTATGCAGTGCTTTACAATGTATAAGGGGGACAACACAATTACAGTACAGCTCAATACAAAAGGTACAGGAGGACCCTGCTCGTAGAGCTTACATTCTAAAGGGAGGGGGTGGTGGTACAAAAGGTGCAAAGAATGATTTGATGGGGGTGGCTATATATATATATATATATATATATATATATATATATATATAATCACCTAGAAGATTTAATGTAATACATTCTCCTGCTGTACATTAGAGCATAGGCATGTATAATATCTACCTGATTGTTAGCGCCTTATGCATCAGTGTAATCAAGTGTTATCAACATAGCTTCTTTATAGAACTAAATATGGATTATGAATGGATTTTGATTCTGGTAGTTAAAAAAAAGCTACACCTGGATGTTTTTTTTACTTTAAACAGGGCTGCTGTTAGAAATCATGGGACCCCATACAGCCCATGTTAAAAATCATGGGACCCCACCACCACGCCTACACCCCACCTACACCTCCTGGGATGTAGTGTAAAAGCAGCACTGACTTTACCCGCCTTTTTGCGCTTTAAACAAAAAAAGAGCGACGATTTTGAAAAAACTCAATATTTTTTACTTTTTGCTATAATAAATATCCAAATATATGTAATCTTCTACATATTTTTGGTAAAAAAAATCGCAATAAGCGTATATTGCGTATATTGTATATTGCGCAAAAGTTATAGCGCCTAGAAAATAGGTCATTGATTTATTGCATTTTTATTATTATTATTATTTTTTTACTAATAATGACGGTGATCTGCGATTTTTATAAGGACTGCGACGTTGTGGCGGACAGATCGGACACTTTTGACACTATTTTGGGACCACTGACATTTATACAGTGATCAAATAGCCATTGATTACTGTATAAATGTCACTGGTAACTAGGGTGCGATCAAGGGGTTGAATGTGTTACCTAGGGAGTGATTCTAACTGTGGGGGGATAGGACTGACTGGGGGAGGAGACCGATCTGTGTTCCTATATACTAGGAACACACAATCTGTCATCTCTCCCCTGACAGGACGTGAATCTGTGTGTTTACACACACAGATCCACGTTCCTGCACTGTCTCGAGCGATCACAGGTGCCTGGCGGATATTGCGGCTGTCGGGCACACGCATCCACCCCTCTGGGATGCTGCGCGCGCGTGCCCCCTATGCCAACGGAAGGCTGAGGACGTCATATGACGCCTGTCCAGGATGGGAGATCCCATCTGCGGGTGTCATATGACTATGGGTGGTATTAAAGTGGTTAAGGACTCTTGACCCCCTGACATGCTACATTTGGCATGTCATTTTTTTGGGGGGGCAGGGTGAGTGGGTACATAGTTTTGACAGGAACCCAGCTCCCACTTCTGCTCAGCCTGCCTAGGCGACTCGAGCAGAAGTTCTCCTCTCCCCCTCCCTCCCTGCAATCTTCTGGTACACGTCACAGGTCCCAGAAGATTGCCGCCCAATCAGGATGCGCAGCACGACTCACGCATGTGCAGTGTGCGCCTGGCTGTGAAGCCGCAAGCTGTCACAGCCGAGTGCCCACACTAGTGATGTCGGCACCGGGGAGAGGAGAGGGAAAGAATCAAGGGTTTGGGCAGCCACATCGCTGGACCATGGGACAGGTAAGTGTCTGTTTATTAAAAGTCAACAGCTACACTTTTTGGAGCTGCTGACTTTTAATAAACATGGAACCGGCTGGAACTCCGCTTTCAGCTACTCACTGGGCACACTTGCACTACTACTACTAGCTATCACACTAGTTGTCACATGATAACTCACTACCCCAATGGTTTGCTTAAGTCACACCCACTGACTACAGTTATCCAATTAGGTGGCCGGGTTCCCCAGTGCTGCAGAAGATTCTTCTTTTAGAAAGGGGTATGCACATAAATAAGTTTGAAATGCACTGCTGTACATTTTTGATAAAAGCTATGATTAGGCACTCTCTGTAGTGCGAAACGCGTAAGCTTTGTTCCACTTTGCTGTAACCTGTATTTTGGATGACACCTTAATGAATAAAGGCATATAATTTTTTTGTAGTGCGGCTGTCCAGAACTTCTTTAGATGACTAATTGCTACAGCATTGCCAGCATCTGGACTTCTAGACTGGAGGAGATGCCCTTTACTTTGATCTGACCCACCTGGAGCGGTGATACTCTCTCTCTACATTTTTGAACCCCTTCTCACTTTTTGAGATTTAATCAGGGTAGTAGCAGGTGTGACAGGATGTTGCTCAGCCATTTTGCTACTTTTCTATACATGATCCGGCTTAGAACGCTGCCTGAATATAATATGATGCCCAGATTGGTTGCATTGTTTTTGTAAACTGACCAGTGTATAGACCAGAGCTTTTTTACAGTGGGAACGTGGAGGAACTCGGCTCCCGCACCTCCAGCACTAAATGTATGTAATGGCAAGGAGTGCTGGGCTGTGCTGGGGGATCTATTTTTGTTGGGGAGGCAATTGTTACTTTGAAGAATCTACTGTTGCGGGAGAGGTCTATTGTGGCTGGCTGCTAGTGGGTATATTGATGCTGGCTGCTAGGGGATCTATTGTCACTGCTTGAATCTATTTCTGCATGGGGGTCTATTGTTGCTGGTGGGGGTTTTATATTGCTGGGTGGGGGTCAATTGTTTCTGGAAGAAATCTACTTTTGAGGGAAAGGTCTATTGTTGCTGGCTGCTGGAAGGTTTATTGCCGCTGGTGGGGATCTGTTTCTGCGTAGGGGTCTATTGTTGCTGGGTAGGTCTATTGTTGCTTGTGGGGTCTTATATTGCTGGGGGCTCAATTGTTTCTAGGATGCATCTACTGTTGAGGAAGGGGTCTATTGTTTCTGGCTGCTGGGCGATCTGTTGTTACTGCTGGGGGCCTATTGTTGTTGGGGTGGTATTTTGTTGTGGGAGGTCCATTGTTGCTAGGGGGGGAGCCTATTGTTGTGTGGAAAATCTGTTGTTGCTGTAGGGTCCATTGTTACTGAGGGGATCTACTTTACAGTCTTTCTTGTTATCATTAACAAATTCCATGCAAATTACTTAGCAGCATAGAGCCGCCTCTGTTTGTATGCTTTGATAGGTGTTATATACCATCTTGACAGACATTTATAATTAGTTTCTATCGTGTTTATATCTATTGTTGTTCCGTCTGCTAATTTCAACACTTCTCTTTCTCTTGCTCACTCCAAGTTGCACCAAGTTTTGCATCCCACCTATTCAAGAAAGGTGGTACCAATGGTAGCGACATTAAAGTAAGAATCTTATAAATCTGGGAAATTCCGTGCCTTGGTGCTTCCTGTAGGTTGAGCAATTTTTCAAATGGTAATAAGTTTTCTCCTGATCTCATTGGATGTGACATCTATCACTAGTAACTCCTTTTTGTGTCTTAATTCCTGGATTGTGTATATCTCTCCCTCTTTCATCATATCCTTTAATTGTGCATTTTTATCCTTTATCCATACTCCAAATAGTGTCTTGTTCCCTGAAAAAATATATACTTTTGACAGTATAGTGTATATTCAAGCATATTCAGAGTCAATATAGAGTTCAATTAAATTTTATTTTATTATGTATTTATATGTGATAGCATAGTTTTCATTATCTTTATACAAACTTTGCTTCTCAAATTAATATTTAATATAGGTTTCAGTTGCTTTGGAATTATTTATGGTCCTTGTGTGTTGTCCTGCAACAGTTTACCAATCTCTTCTCCAGGAGAGTCGGTCCATAGTCAATCCGATGATGGGTGTATATCTTCTGTTAATGTGAAAAACAACCTGAGTTAGTACATGTTGTTTAGAGGTTAAAGTAGTTCCAAAGGCTTAAGGTTTTTGTTTCAATAATTTTATTAATTTTCAGTCAGTGAAATACAAAGTAACATTATAAGGAATGAAAGTGACCTGCAAAGCCTCATATATAACATTTGTGAAACATATTGGGTAACATTGATGTGATAACGTAGTTTCGTTTTATCTTATCATCTCCTAACATTTGGAATAGGTAACGTTAACATTCGGAAAATTAAGTAGTAGGCGTGGAGGTATGTAGTTACAGGGAATTTCCTTGGGGAATATATGGTGACCATGTTATCTAAAATGCATATTCCAGTGGAATGTAGGATTGTGTCCGTCCTGCTCCTATCAAGCACCCCCTTGCCACTCCAATGGGTTCACGCTGTGGTCTGGGGGAGATCTGGTCGGAACAGTCTGGTACCAACCCCATTGACCAAATGCACACTTCTTTTTAGGTTGGGTCTGTGGAGGGATGTGTAAGGCACGACTCCGCAGCCCGTATAAGTCACATTTTCCAGGTGGGTAATCCCCAGGAGTTAGAATGATAGTTAGTTGCTACCTGACATTCAAATTGCTATGAAAGAGTTACACACTAGAGGACTTTCAAGTTTGCCTCTTTTCCTTTGTTTTACCGAGGACTTGTGAAAGACAGATAAAAGGGGGGATTAAAGTCAGAGCTAGTTGGGAGAGGTTCCCCGTGAGAAAGGAGTAGAGGAGAGTAGGGGAATTAGGACTAGGGAAGAGCCGAACACCCCCCTGTTCGGTTCGCACCAGAACATGCGAACAGGAAAAAAGTTCGTTCGAACACGCGAACACCGTTAAAGTCTATGGGACACGAACATGAATAATCAAAAGTGCTAATTTTAAAGGCTAATATGCAAGTTATTGTCATAAAAAGTGTTTGGGGACCTGGGTCCTGCCCCAGGGGACATGGATCAATGCAAAAAAAGTTTTAAAAACGGCCGTTTTTTCAGGAGCAGTGATTTTAATAATGCTTAAAGTCAAACAATAAAAGTGTAATATCCCTTTAAATTTCGTACCTGGGGGGTGTCTATAGTATGCCTGTAAAGGGGCGCATGTTTCCTGTGTTTAGAACAGTCTGACAGCAAAATTACATTTTGAAGGAAAAAACTCATTTAAAACTACCCGCGGCTATTGCATTGCCGACAATACACATAGAAGTTCATTGATAAAAACGGCATGGGAATTCCCCAAAGGGGAATCCCGAACCAAAATTAAAAAAAAAAAATGACGTGGGAGTCCCCCTAAATTCCATACCAGGCCCTTCAGGTCTGGTATGGATATTAAGGGGAACCCCGGCCAAAATTTTTAAAAAAAATGACGTGGGGTTCCCCCTAAATTCCATACCAGACCCTTCAGGTCTGGTATGGATTTTAAGGGGAACCCCGCGCCAAAAAAAAAAAACGGCGTGGGGTCCCCCCAAAAATCCATACCAGACCCTTATCTGAGCAGGCAACCTGGCAGGCCGCAGGAAAAGAGGGGGGGACGAGAGTGCGGCCCCCCCTCCTGAACCGTACCAGGCCACATGCCCTCAACATTGGGAGGGTGCTTTGGGGTAGCCCCCCAAAACACCTTGTCCCCATGTTGATGAGGACAAGGGCCTCATCCCCACAACCCTGGCCGGTGGTTGTGGGGGTCTGCGGGCGGGGGGCTTATCGGAATCTTCTTTCTTCTATCTTCCTTCATCTTCTGGTTCTTCTGGTTCTTCTGGCTCTTCTGGTTCTTCCTCCGGCGTTCTCGTCCAGCATCTCCTCCGCGGCGTCATCTATCTTCTTCTCCCCGGGCCGCTCCGCACCCATGGCATGGAGGGAGGCTCCCGCTCTTCTCTTCATCTTCTTCATCTTCTTCTCTTCTTCTTTTCTTCTCTTCTTCTCTTCTTCATTTTCTTCTCTGGGCCGCTCCGCACCCATGCTGGCATGGAGGGAGGCTCCCGCTGTGTGACGGCGCTCCTCGTCTGACAGTTCTTAAATAACGGCCGCTCCACACCCATGGCATGGAGGGAGGCTCCCGCTCTTCTCTTCATCTTCTTCTCTTCTTCTTTTCTTCTCTTCTTCTCTTCTTCATTTTCTTCTCCGGGCCGCTCCGCACCCATGCTGGCATGGAGGGAGGCTCCCGCTGTGTGACGGCGCTCCTCGTCTGACCCCGCCCCCCTCTGACGCACGGTGACTTGTCGGGACTTCCCTGTGACATCACGGGGAATGCCACAGGGAAGTCCCGTCATGAACTCGAAGCTCATCCCTAATTAGGACGTTGTCTTTGGAGAGGATTGTGTCCAGGATAGAGCAGGACTTTGACGTATTTAGGCCATGGTTCCCAGGTTGACTCAAAGATAGGCTCAAGGTTTTTTACCTTCATGCATATATATGAAGGTAAAATACCTTCCGTGTTAATCACAGAAGTCACATGATCTGAATGTACACCTCCGTCTCTCAGTATTTAGATCCTCCTAAAGAGCCAGGTGATATGGGAAGGGTTTAATTAAGAAAAAAATATTTATTTTGTACCACAGAAAAGTGCAAGATTACAAAATGTAATTTGCACATAAAAATATCATTAAAAAAATATAGCTTGGGTGGAGAATTAAAATCCAGAGATGGTATTGTGAAGTCTAAGCTTCTAGTGTTTGTCTAGTAATGATTGTGGATTTCATATAATGTTTTGCTGTAAGCTTGCACCACAATATACTGTATTTATATCTCTCAATGATGATTTCTTACCTGCGCTTTTTATACAACTTCACAAAGCATGCTAGCCCGACCACACACACAATGACAGCAACTGTTATCCCCACAACCAGTTCGATGAGGGTGTGATGTATCTCATCTGCAAAGGTGATTAATATACTGTAGATCAATATCAAAATGTGAAGCCAGGCTAAATAAGAAAAACTGCTACAGCTAAATAGGAAATATTACATGAAGGTCACTTAAATTGGTACTTAAAGTACAACTAAAGGGGAAACTTTTTTTTTTAGTTTTGGATAGAGTGGAGAGGGATTAGAACTCATGTCAGTTGCTATTGCGAACTGTGCCCCCGTTAGGGAGATTCACCCTCTCTATTTGTCCTGATTTACCATTATCATTGAACTGAAAAGAAAATCCCAAATTTTGGCCTGTCCCCAGAATAGTAATAGAGGGGAAATCTTTCAATGAGGACACCTGATGACCTGGGGGTCCTCAAAGAATGTCCGTAATTTGCAGGGTTTTCCTTTCATTTCCCGTTTTGGATATGGGACAGGACGTGAAGGGAAATCTCCCGAATGGGACTCAGATGGCAAAAATTAAACTGACAGAGGTTATGACCCTTCAAAATTAAGAAAAATTAAAAATTGTATTATTCTTACCGTAATTTTCCTTTCCTGGTGCCTATCCATGGCAGCATACCCGTGATAAGCTCCGCCCCGGACTCCTCCCCTCGGGATAGTGAATATATTATAAAAGAAAGACCAATAACCCCCATAGCATTCTCTTGTCATATCGAATACCAAGGGAGGACATGTATGCTGCCATGGATAGGCAACAAGAAAGGAAAATTCTGGTAAATATGATACAATTTTCCATTTTCCTGCTGCCTCCATGGCAGCATACCTATGATAAAATAAATAGCTGAAAAACTGGGTGGGTAATGCTCATAAAGAAATTTATTAAGTAAACGCAAAAGCTGATTCAATTGCCCTTCTTCCGAACTCCACTGAAGTGAGTGTTCCTGGATCAATTATATAATTTCGCATGAACGTGTTTGGAGAAGACCGTAGGTAACATCTTAGAACTCTGGAAATGTCCAATTCATGCAAAGACCCTGACTGTAGATCTGGAAAGGTAAGTAGTGCCCAAGCTTTCGAGAGAGTGGATCGGGAAGATACCTTAGGAACAAAACCTTGAACTTTCCGTAGCTTCACTCTATCTGGAAAAAAGGATATATGCTCATCTTCTGCCCCCCAACGCTTGCAGTTCCGAGGCTCTTTTACCTGAAGTAACTGCAATCAAAAAGGCAGTTTTGAGCATCAGGTTCCACAAAGAAGAGGATTCCGACGGGGCCAAAGGATGAGTTGTCAGAAAGTCCAAGACAAAGGACAGATCCCAAGCAGGAAAAGATCGCTTTACTGGCGGCCGAATCTTCTTAACTGCTCTGAAGAATTGGATAATAAGCATGTTTTCCGCCCATCTCTTTTGTGTAGCTGCTGAAATAGCAGCCACCAGAACCTTTAGAGAACTTAGTCCAAGACCGAAGTTTAGGCCTGCTTGTATAAAATCTAAGAGGAGCGAGGAAGAAGGGACAGCGGGGTCCGAAACCCCTGCCGGTTGCAAACATTTTGAACTTATGCCAGATTTTTGTGTATACACAATTCGTGGATGGTTTTCTAGCCTTTAACAGTGTTGAAATCACTTCAGATGAGCAACCTAGGGATTGGAATTTTTGCCTCTCAACATCCAAACATGAAGATTCAGCTTGTGAGGTGCTGGGTGTACAAATCTCCCTTGAGAGAGAAGACGAGGTAAGATTGGAATCTTAACGGGGCGACAGGTACTGAGGTACATTGCCCAGGGGAACCAAGGCCTCCTCGGCCAGTATGGGAGAATTGCCACTGCTCTGACCGATTCTTTCAGTAATCTGAGGAGGAACCTCGTGATTAGAGGTTTGGGGGGAAACGCATATGCTGTCCTGCACTGCCAAGAACTTGAAAGGGCATCCACTGCTTCTGCCTGGGGATGAGGCAGTCGGGAGAGGAACCTCGGTAATTTAGCATTCACTGATGAGGCGAAGAGATCGATTTCTGGGGGATTCTGGAGACTCATGATCCAGCTGAATATTGAGCTGTGAAGGGACCATTTGTTGCTGTCTTGAAAGTTCCTGGGACAGATGATCTGCCTCCTTGTTCAGGTGGCCTGGAAGGTAGACTGCCTTCAGATCCAGCAGGTTCCGTTCTGCCCACAGCATGATGGGCTCCATTTCCCTCAATAAAGGGATGCTGTGAGTTCCCTCCTGCCATTGGATATAGGACACTGCCGCCCTGTTGTTCAAGCGTAACAGGACTGGTTTTTGTTGCAGATGATCTCCCAGGTTCACTAGGACTAGATAGGCTGTCTGTATCTCCAGGACGTTGGAGACTATTCCCGCAGTGGGACAGTCCCATTTCCCTTGCACTGTGGGATTATTGCAGTGTGCTCCCTAGCCCCTTGAACTTGCATCGGTAGTAAGTATGGTCCAGGAGTGGCACTGCAGATGACGTGGCTTTGAGATTAGATCTTTCTTCGTCCACCATAGAAGACTTCTTTTCATGCGGATCAAGATGAATATCCGCTGATGCAACAACCGTTTCTTCCACTGTGACAGGAAGCCTACTTAAAAAAATCTCAGGTGCCAATGAGCCCAAAGCAGCATCGGGATACAAGATGACATGGCCCCAATTAAACTCAGGCAACCTGACGCAGAGAGGTGGGATAGTGACCTGACATTACTCATCTTCTGGCAAAAAGCTTTACTTTCTGGGGAGGAAGACACACTGTCCCGACTGAAGTGTTGAATAAGGCTCCTATGTAGATCATTGACTGGGTTGGGGTTCACTATCCACCGGAATCCTGCAAGATCTCCATGTGCTCCTGAAGCTGTTCTGGACTAGTAGCTAGCAACAGGATGTCGTCCAGGTAGTGTAATTCCCTCAGTCCCCTCTCTCTCTTAGAGGGGCTAGAACTACAATCAGGACCTTTGAAAATACCCTCGGGGAGGTGCAGAGGTCAAAGGAGAGACACTGGAACTGGAGATGTGTGTGACCGACTGCAACCTCTAGATACTTTTGGAAGGCGGGAAGGATGGGTACGTGGAAATAGGCATCTTGGAGATTCACTGAGATCATCCAATCTCCAGGCTGCACCATCTGGATGATCGTTTGTAAGGATTACATCTTGTTATCTAAATGAATGAAACGATTTAGTCGTTTTAAATCCACCACCAGTCTCCATTCCCCATTCTTTTTGGGGACTAGAAAAGGGGTCGAATAGAACCCTGTGAACCTCTCGGAGGGAGGGACAGGAACTATAGCTTGATGGACCTGCAACAGGAGCAGAAACTTTTGCAGTGCTTCTGCCTTCTGCGGAAAGACTGGAATTCTCTTTAGGGCAAATTAATCTTGTGGGGGATGGTTTGAAAACATCCAGAAATGCCCAAAACGGACGGTGGATACCACCCAAGGATCTTTGCAACGGTTTGACCAGACCCCGGAGAAGTGACTTAACCTGGCTCCGACTGGAATCACTTGGGGTGGCCTCGCTTCAAAAAGGTTTTGCCCCATCCTGGGGGCTGGGAAGATTCCTCTGTTTACTAGACTTTAAAAAAGTGACTTGAGTGCTTCTCCAGTTCTTTTTAGGGTCTCTGTTTTGATGGAACTGTGAGAAATTCCTGTTCCTGGAAGATTGAAACTTGGAAGAGAACACTCGTGAATGTCTCATCCTTCTGTCTTGAGGGAGTAAACCTGACTTCCCTCCAGTCACCCAGGAGACTGCCTTTTCAAGCCTGTCCCCAAATAATGCCTTCCCATCAAAGGGGATCCTGCACCAGTTCTGCTTAGAGGCTGCATCTTTAGGCCATGGTTTTAGCCACAAGGCTCGTTTGGCCATAAACGTATGCAGCATAGCCCTAGCTGAAAATCATATTAAATCGATGGCAGCTTCCCTCACAAAATCAGCTGACATCTTGAGCTCTTCCAGTGCCTTTATGATATCATCCTTTGGTACGTCTTGCCAAATGGCCACCTCTATGTTTTCTGTCCAGACTCTAATAGCATTTGAGACTGAAGTCAAAGCCACTGCTGGCCTGAAGGCGACTCCAGCCGACTGGTAGGCCTTTTTAAGGTCTGAATCAATGCGCCTATCTAAATTATCCTTAAAGGAGTCCTTCATTGGCAAGGTGATGTTCTTTGCTAGGTGAACTACTGCAGCGTCAACCACCGTAGAGGTGACCAAAAGAGCTGAGTCTGACTTGGCTAAAGGGTAAAGCTTATTCAAATGATTCAGGGAAAATTGTTTTTCTGTCTTTTTCCATTCATCCTCTATGAGGTCTTTCACTTCCTCCATAAGAGGAAAAAAGGAAAGTCTCTTCTTCAGAAATGGAAAATAAGACCTTGACTTCTTAGGAGGCTCCGCGACCTCCTCCCAGCCTATGGCTTGCTTTACTGCTAAAACAAATGGCTGAACTAAAGAACAACTGAATCCTGAGGGGTCAGTCTCATCTGCAGAAGCCTCTGACTCATCTTTATCCCCTACAGTTGTACAATACAGGACCGGTGGCAGAAGGACCTATGAGCACTACATTTGAAGTTTCATCCTGCCCACTTGTCGCAGCCTGCTGGGAAGATGTTGATCCCATTAGCTCCGCTAGTTAGTCTTTGACGACTTTCTGGAACAAATCTCTCACTTACTGAGCTTCAGCCTCCCCTTGAGCGGCATAGCTTCGGAAACAGTCCTTGCAGACCAACTTATCCGCCATAGGGAAGGCTCTACAAGCCTGACACCTTCTAGAACTTTTTTGTCTGGGAGAATTTGCCGATCAGTGTCTTTTAGTTGAAGACCTTTCATCAGAATGATGTCGTGATCTAGACGATCGACTGTGTTCAGGGCTTGGATGAGAATGACCTCCATGATGAAGTGCATGTCCTTACTTAAGCAAGCGAGGGTCTTGATCTAAAGGCGACTGACTCATTGCTGCGGGGCAGGCAGTAGCAGCTTAAAAAGCAGACAGAAAAAACTGGAAAGAAATAGAGGGAGAGAGGGGAAAAAAGACAGATTTTCAAAAATAAACATTCTTATGGACCAGCGCGCCACAACCACTAATGTTATATTTCTCCCCTCTCTTTCTATATCGTCTCTTTTTAAAAAAAATAAATATCACCTACCAGAGCACCAGCGATCTGAGGGCATCCAGAAGTACTCAGCACAGACAACCTGCTGATCCAAAGCAGGCTGCCATACTAACCTTCCCTCATCCTTAAATAGGAGAGGAGAAAGGGGGGTGTGGGATCACCTTAGTCCATGCCCTCCCATTCCTCCTATTGTGAGGGCAAAGCCTGAAGCTGTTTTCCTCAAGGAGATGGTGCTAGAGCCGCCCGCTCATCGCACATGCGCCGCATGGTGGCCAACGCTGCCCAGGTCCCGCCTACAGTCTCCAATTCGCAGAGACAATGTATGCTATGAGGGTTGCGCGCTTGCGCACCCATCGCAAAGCACGAGGGATGCCACAGACCCCAGGGAAACTAAAGGGAGAGAGAAGAGGGGAAAGCCAAGAGAAAATGTATAGAATCTTCGCAAAAAATGACAGTGGCATACCAAATAAAACATAGGAAAGCTGCCTTACCTGCCCACACAGCACTGTACCAGCCATACCCAGAATGCAGGACTAATGCTCAAGGTTAGGAGACTGCTGCTGCCCCAAAAGACCCTCAGAAGGGGCTCCCCACCTTATTAGCGCTTTTAGCAGCCCAAGGATGAGGACCGCATCTGGGAGAGGCTTGAACCCAGACAGAACCTGCACACGGCAGAGGCAAGGACACGCAACACCACCATCCATGAGGTATGAGGACAAAAAGGAGAATGCTATGGGGGTATTGGTCTTTCTTTTATAATATATTCACTATCCTGAGGGGAGGAGTCCGGGGCGGAGCTTATCACAGGTATATTACAACTTCCATTATATTTTTAGGCACCAATCAGTATGGGGCTCGCAGTCAATTACAGCTTCTGGTCAATATTTCTACCTGCTCCATAATCAGACTTGTGATCACAGAACCTGGCCGGATGAAGTCTTCCAGAACCAACTTCCTTTGTAGCTCTGAGATGTCATGTGATTGAATACCAAAAGCTGAAAAGGAAGATGTGAAAAAGCTTGCCACAATAAACCATGTCCTTTAGAAACACCTAACTCTTACCATGGCTTCTAGTCACTGAGCTCCATGGCATACTTTGCATGATATACTTTCTTCAGCACTCAGAAATATGTTCCTACCAAGGGTCATTTGGTTGGAATTGTCCCTCAGGCTAAAGGTTCCCAGGCCTTCACTGACCCCTACCTCATCACCAGCAGAAAATTATATTCCATCATTCCCCTTCTTCTTTACTCAACACTGGAAGCCGAAAGAAGCAAATTATCAGCTATTTTTGCATGGGATCCAGTGTGTCCCTGATCACCCATTCAGGTGCGAATCAGGTCCAAATTTTTGCCTGAATACACACCTGAATCAGAGCCAAAGACACACAGGACCCTTTTTTACTATGGACCCTTGCCGCACCAGAGCTGGGACCCAAAAGCTAGCAGTGTCTACTACAGTGATTTCCAGCTTGTTTGGGCACCCCACAGGTATGGCACATGCAAGCAGTACCAATGTAACTATGTAAAAATTGCCATGCCAAATCGTCCTCTTTATTTACTTTAAATTTTCTATATATTTTTTTTCTTAGCAAAATTTCACATTCCAGCCCTTCAAGGATTACTCACCTAAATGTACTATTAGAGGTTCCTTCAAGCTGCTGTGCTCCACTTGGCAGTAGACACTTTGCTGATCTACAGAATTTATAACAGTTGATAACACTGTTATCTGGTAAGTCCCATCTCCATTGGGTAGAGTCATGGTTGACAACACTTCTTCTATTTTATTTTCCTTCCACAAGCTTACATTGATTGGCTTTGGATAGAAGCCAGTGACCATACAGATGACCTCTGTACCAGATGTATAAAGTTTCTTGGTTATGTGGACCTGTGGTTGAACTGAGATATATATAGAGGAAAGTCGATTAGAAAAGGGAAACTGGTAAAGCCATTTCCATGTTATGTTAAGCAGCAAGGAAATATAGAGCTGAGAAAACAGGGCACCTGACAAAATGGTGGTGGGGTGGAGGGTAATAGTACAGTCACTGACCAGCAATGCAAGGGGAAAGGATTACAATTAAGGGCACATTTATTTTTGTTTTTGGTAAAGTGAAGATGGATTAGAACACCTGTCAGTTTTTTTTGCTTTCTGGTCTCCTCTTGGGGAGATTCACTCTTTCTATTTGTCCTGTTTACCATTGTCATTGAAAGTCAAAGATAATCTCAAATCTTGGTTTGTCCCCAGAAAAGTAATAGAGGGAAATCTTCCAATGGGTACACTATTTCTGGTGACCTGGGGGTCCCCAAGGGATTTCCTTTATTTGCAGGGATTTCCTCTAACTTCCTTTTTGGACAGGAAGTGAAGGGAAATATCCCCAATGGGACACAGATGACAAAAAATAAGCTGCAAGGGGTTATTACTGCCTTATTTGATCCAAAACGGTGAAAAAATTGTTGCAAATAGTTATACTTCCTTAACACTGCCATAAAAGATTGATGTGGGGAGGGGGGAGATTGCATTGCCACTGACTACCATTGAATGAAGGTTTTTAATAACACTGCCACTGACCACCAATGTGGCAGTTATTATTGTGGACGCTAGAATCAATGCTGAGGTTATTATTGCAGTCACTGGCACCAATGCTCAGGTTATTGTGCTCACTGGCATCAGTACACATCAATGCACTCTCATCAGTGAACATCAGCAAAGAAGAAAAATTACTTATTTGCAAAATTGTATAACAGAAACTAATTTTAAATTTTTTTATTCTAAATTTTCAGTTTTTTTTCTCTCTGGACACATACTTCTCCTCTTTATTCACAGGAAGAAAGAGGCTGGACCACAAGAAACCCACAAACTTACCTAGAAAAGAGTCAAAAATATGAACCCCTTCCACCTGCCTTAGGCAGCCAAGCTGGCTATCTAACTTCAGCTAACAACTGTCTGCACACTCACTTCCCTTTGTGTCTCCAAGACAAGAATTGAAGGAAAAGCTCCCTAATGGGCCACAGGCAGCAAAGAAAAAATCTCCTCTGTATAAATCTAAGAAAAAAAAAGGGCTTGGCATTTGATACACTTAAAGTGGTTCTAAAGGCTGAAAGTTTTTTACCTTCATGCATGCTATGCATGAAGGTAAAAAAACCTTCTGTGTGCAGTGAATCCCCCCAATCCTTACCTGAGCTACCTCTGATCCAGCGCCCATTGGCTCCCACTGCTGTCGATCACAGCCAGTGAGCCAATGAGGAGAGAGCAGGGGCGGGACAGTGTCCTATGGAACGTATACATAGAGCTACGGCTCAGGAGTGAGACCGCAGTGGTGCCTCCAGGGCAAGTGGCTTGCTATGGGGGGGGCACTGCTTGAAGGGGAGGTGCCAGGAGTGCCGGAGGGGGACCCAAAAAGAAGAGGATCAGAGCTGCTCTGTGCAAAACCACTGCACAGAGTAGGTAAGTATAACATGTGTCTTATTTTAGAAAAAAAAAAAATGAAGCTTTAGTATCACTTTAAACGTACACCTGCCATGAGAGAAAGACTACCATTGTTGGTCTTCTTTTGAAAATGCTAGTTGTCTGGTTTCCTTTCATCTCAACCTCAGAAAAATTACTTGTCAAATAAATGTCATAATTCCTTATTCATATACTGATTCATAGGTTCATGATCATATTACAGTTGGGCAATTGGCAATAGGGGTCAACAAAAAAGCCTGCTTATGTCCACCATGTCAGGTTTCCTTTAAAGTTGTACACCAGTGAAAACCTATTTTATCGTTGACTTTGGCACTGCCACTAGATGTGGGGAGGTTAGGTTCTCTGAAAAGTAATACTATGCCCAACAAACATGGAACCTAAATTCCCCCCCTCAGGGCTAATGGTTAGAGGAGCACATGGCATGGGGTCAGAAGTGTGTGCCAAGTGCCCTCTTTTGGTTTATTTGTAGACTTAGCCTTGGGGAAGGGTTAGAAACCTCTCAGGTTTTTATGTTTCTCTTGAGGTCCTACCTTAAAGTGTTTATACAGTGGATATAAAAAACAACACACCCCTGTCTCTGTGATGTAAAAAAAAATAGACAAAGATAAATCATTTCAGAACTTTTTCCACCTTTAATGTGGCCTATAAACTGTATAACTCAGTTGAACAACAAACTGAAATCTTTTAGGTGGAGGGAAGTACAAATAAAAAACTAAAATAATGTGGTTGCATAATTGTGCACACCCATAAACTAATACTTTATTGAAGCATTTTTTTTTTTTACAGCACTCAGTCTTTTTGTGTATGAGTCTATCAGCATGGCACATCTTATTTGCCCACTCTTCTTTGCAAAAACACTCCAAATCTGTCAGATTGCATCTCCTGTGCACAGCCCTCTTCAGATCACCCCACAGATTTTAAATCTGATTCTGGTCTGGGCTGTGGTTGGGCCATTCCAAAACTTTAATCTTTTTCTGGTGAAGCCATTCCTTTGTTAATTTGGATGTATGCTTTGGGTCGTTGTCATGCTAAAAGATGAAGTTCCTCTTCATGTTCAGCTTTCTAGCAGAAGCCTGAAGGTTTTGTGCCAATATTGACTGGTATTTGGAAATGTTCATAATTCCCTCTACCTTGACTAAGGTCCCTCTTCCAGCTGAAGAAAAACAGCCCCAAAGCATGATGCCACCACCATGCTTCACAGTGGGTATAATATTCTTTTGGTGATGTGCAGTGTTGTTTTTGCTCCAAGCATGCTTTTGGGAGACTTCAGATGTGTTTTTTGCAAAATTTAGCCAGGCTGTTTTTTTTTTGTAAGAAAAGGCTTCCGTCTTGCCACTCTATCCCATATCCCAGACATATGAAGAATACCGGAGATTGTTGTCACATGTACCACACAGTCTACACTTGCCAGATATCACTGCAGCTCCTTTAATGTTGCTGTAGGCCTCTTGGTAGTCTCCCTGACCAGTTTTCTTCTTGTCTTTTCATAAATTTTGGAGAGATGTCCAGTTCTTGGTAATGTCACTGTTGTGCCATATTTTCTCCACTTGATGGTGACTGTCTTCGCTGTGTTCCATTGTATATATAATGCCTTGGAAATTATTTTGTACCCTTCTCCTGACTGATACCTTTTAACAAGGCAATCCCTCTGATGCTTTGGAAGCTCTCTGTGGACCATGGCTTTTGCTGTAGGATGCAACTAACAAAATGTCATGAAAGATCTACTAGAACAGCTGAACTTTATTTGGGGTTAATCAGAGGCACTTTAAATGATAGCAGGCATGTACTGACTCCTATTTAACATGAGTTTGGGTGTGATTGCTTAAATCTGAACACAGTTACGTCCTCAGTTATAAGAGGGTGTGCACACTTATGCAACCACATTATTTTAGTTTTTTATTTTTACACCCCCCAAAAAAAAAAAAAGATTTCAGTTTGTTTTTCAACTGAGTTGAGTTTTGTATCTATTGTATATACTGTAGGTTAATTTTTTTTTTAATAATTATTCACTTACAAATTCACTTTCGCTGGATGTCATGGTGACCATTTTAACTGGAGCTAAAAGTGAGAAAAAAAATCCAAAAATCTTCTAGCAATTTCACCAGGTGAAATTACTGAAAAAGAAAACTGATATGCTACAATATATAAAATGTTTATTTTTGAGTTAAGTATATGCTTTTGGTACTTACTCTTCCTTGAATATGCTTCCTTCCCCGCAGTTAAATATGAAAGGGCGATCAAATGGCATTGGTGCTTCAGTACGTCAATAAGGGACTTCCTTGTGCCGTTCTCCCTCTGCATCATCCTCTGTGCATCCTGAGAGTAAGGGGAATTGCCAGCCACCCACATTCCCTCTTTAGCATTTATGGACATCAGATCTTCTCCATCCAGAGCCACCTTGTAAGTGAAATCTTTAATGTCATCAATGGATGAGGAACATCCCAAAGAGCACTGGAATAAGACGTCATCTGAGGTGGATTGGTTCTCAGTTAAAATAGGTAGTAATATTTTCAGACTTTTGAATGTCATGTATTGATGTTGCTATTTGTTAAATGCAGGTTCCTAAGCAAGACATAGGTAAACCCTTTTCACTTTTTTTAATTCTTTGTTGCATCTTAGCCCTGCTGTTCTCCAACCTCTTTCAGCCACTTCCCGTATAATGTTCCAGTATTGGCTGCACATCATTTCTCTGGTTCCTCAGCTTCCTAATAGTGACAACAGTGGATCAAAATACACCCTAAATACAGGGGTAACATGTAAGAGCTGGCAGAGGCCACGTGCATGCCCACTGCATGGTGGGGGACCCGATGCCCGTGGACGGCGGTCGCGATCCCCGCTGGCCACGCCCGATTGCGTGCATGAATGCCAGCATGGGGATTTGTGTGTAAACACACAAATCCCTGTGCTGTCAGGAGGAGAGGAGACATGTCGTTTGTTCCTAGTAAGTAGGAACAGCGATATGTCTCCTCTCCTACTCAGTCCTATCCCCATACAGTTAGAACACACTGAGGGTACACACATTTACCCCTTGATCACCTCCTAGTGTTAACCCCTTCCCTACCAGTGACATCACTGTATAAATGTCAATTGTCCCAAAAATTTGTCAAAAGTGTCCGATCTGTCCGTCGCAATGTCGCAATGTCGCAATACCGCTATAAAATCGCAGATCACTGCCATTACTAGCAAAAAATAAACAGATAATAAAAATTCCAAAAAAATGCCATAAATCTTTCCCATAGTTTGTAGACGCTATAACTTTTGCACAAACTAATCAATATACACTTATTGCAAAATATGTAGAAGAATATATATTGGCCTAAACTGATGAAGAAATTTGTTTTTAAATACATTTTTGTTTATAGCCCAAAAAATAAAAACCACAGAGGTGATCAAATAGCACAAAAAAGAAAGCTCTATTTGTGGGGAAAAAAGGATGCAAATTTCCTTTGGGTACAGCATTGCATGACCACACAATTACCAGTTAAAGCGAGACACAGTGCCAAATTGTAAAAAGTGCTCTGTCAGATGAAAGCCAAACTCTAGCCAACACTTTTTAAGCATTTACATTTTTTCTTTTAATTTGGGAATGAAATAAATAAATTATTAAAAACTATTATTATTATTATTGTAAGCACTCCTGTCAGTGTTAAATGGTTTGTCCCAACTCTCAACCTGACACTTTTGCTTGATAGCTTGGTCTGTTAAAGTAGTTGAAAAAATAACAGACTTACTGGCTAACTCACTAGGTGAAAATAACGAAAAAGGAAAAGCCTAAAAAAGAATACTAATGCCGTCACCACAACTAGCAACTGGTAAGCTGCAATAAATAAATTTCTTGATCATACATCACGGGACACAGAGTATTCATTACATAGTGGGTTAGATAGGCACCATTGGTGATTGGACACTGGTTAACCCCAATTAAGGAGAATTCCTCCCCTATATAACCCCTCCCATACGGGGAGGACCTCAGTTTTTTCACCAGTGTCTAAGGTGGTTGGTCACGTAAAACATGTGCTGTGAGGAAAGCTCCATTTTGGTCCCTGCGGGGGCTTAAAGGGCTATGCTGGCCGGATCCATATCTCTGGCCGATATTTTGACTCCCAAGATGGTATGGTACCGGGGCCTCGTCATCCGAAGAAGCGAAGTTTTGCCTGTAAGTCTCTCTTTGGAGGACTGGGCTCTGAGAAAACCAGGCTTGGTGTACTATTAAAACAGTGGCATGAAAGTTTCTGGCAGAGTCTTTTACAGGTCCAGGTAAGAGGTTTCTCTGAGTAGGAACCCAAAAACCCTGAAGGTTGGCACAACGCTACCCGCCGTGATGGGTGAAGGCTGGAAACTGTCTGTTCTCAGCAGTTCCTGCGGTGGGGACAGGTAAGAGAAGTTAATCCTATATATATATTTATATTACAAATGGATTTTCAATGAGTAGTTGCATGTCTTACCTAATTTCCACCACTAGAGGGAGTAAGGAGCAAACTTGCGTGCCTTTCAGATACACACTCAGTGAAGTCTTCCACTGCAGGTGTGCAGACGCCAGGTGGCTAATTTAAAAGCCCAGAGCATTCAGAGCTCTGTAAACAGATGGACACAGAGTGTGGGCAGTGAGCATCCTAAAGTGGTCGGATCCAGGCTAACCTAAGACACCTACTCCGCATCAGATTGTGCAGTATTAACCATTATGTATATTGTGAGACTTTTAGCACAACAGTGATTGCATATGTACTAGTACCTCTGCTTTGTAGCTTGGGACTGTCTCGGGGGGAGGTAACAAAGGCACAAGAAAGTCACCGCCTGTGTCTAGGGATCCTAAAGATGCCTGCAGATTACCATCCCCCCTGCAAGACTGGAGCCAGCCTCACAGGATGAGTCAGTGCCCCTGTCAGGTTTTGCAGCCTCTCCTAATGTTACAGCCCCAGCGTATGTCACAGAGGATTCCCTTAGGGCTACATTGGAGGGTTTTGAGGGAAGAATTATGAATTTTATTCAGCTTCCTTAAAAGATAGCAGAAAAAGGGGTAAATCCCCTCCCTCTGCTGCACTTTCTCTTTCAGATGGTTCTTCTGACAATGAGGAGAGATCCCTATCCAGAGATAGGGATCAAGAGCAGTCTGAGGATTCAGAGGAAGAGGAGAGAGCTTCTTCCTCTCAGGCACTCAAGAAGCAGGTCCAGTATTATACTGAACTAGTGCGTTCCACATTTAAAATGCCCCCCTGCTGAGGCCGCTACATCCTCTGTTTCTTCCCTGGGGGTCAGAAGGATCCCACGGACTGCCTTTTCCTTTCCAATTCATCCTTTAATGGATAAATTGTTGTATGAGGACTGGGGACATCCCGATAAACTGTTTACTCCTAATAAAAGGTTTTCTATGCTTTATCCTCTGGAGGAAAGCTTCACCAAGAAGTGGGAGGTCCCATCCGTGGATGCGGCTGTCTCTTGTGTGAATAAAAACCTGACCTGTCCCTTGGACAATGCTCAGGTGTTTAAAGATCCAACTGATAAAAAGCTGGAAACTTTATTAAAAGCCTCCTTCTCCATGGCGGGCGCTGTAGTCCAACCTACAGTCGCAACTGTGGGTTTGTGTCAATTCCTCAAGGAACAGGTTAAGCAGATGCTTACCCTCCTTCCCGGTGAGGAAGTGGAGAACTATGCAGACCTTCCTAAGGTGCTGTGTTTTATGATTGATGCCATTCTGTATTCTGCCCAGCAAGCATCTCATTTGTCTCTCCTGTTGGTACACATGCACAGGTCCCTTTGGCTTAAAAGTTGGGCAGCAGAGCTTTCATGCAAAAGATATTTAGCTGGCTTCCCATTCAAAGGGGAACGCCTATTTGGGGATGACCTAGATAATTTTATCCAAAAAATTACAGGTGGTAAATCTACACTCCTACCAGTTAAGAGGAGTAAATGTCCACCATTCAAATGGTCTCTTTCCCCTTCCCCTGAAACATCATGCTCTAAGCCAGTGGTTCTCAACTCCAGTCCTCGGGACCCACCAACAGGCCAGATTTTAAGTATTACCTTGGAGAGTTGCAGACTAGAATACTGCAATCACTGAGCAGCAAGTGATATCACCTGTGATGTATTTCAGCTAATTTGCAAACCTGGCCTGTTGGTGGGTCCTGAGGACTGGAGTTAAGAACCACTGCTCTAAGCAGTGACGATGGCCTTCCCAATCTATTTTCAGAGGAAAGGCCCAGGGTCACACCCAAGGGCAGAAAAAGACATGGGTACGAAAGCCTGCCAAGCAGAGCCCCAAAACATCCCTGTGAAGGGGCGCCCCCACTCGGCCGAGTGGGGGGAAGGCTCCTACAGTTTTCAGGAGCCTGGCGGGAAGCGGTTCAAGACAAGTGGGTGGTCTCTTCAGTATCTCTAGGTTACAAAATAGAGTTCCTAGAGCTTCCACATGCTTGTTTCCTAAGGTCAAGAGTTCCCAAAGATCCAGTAAAGCGAGAACCGCTACTACTGGCCTTAGATCGCTTACTATCCCAGGGAGTGATAGTAGAAATTAACCCAAAAGATCAAGGTGAATCTCTTCACTGTTCCAAAGCCAAATGGAGATGTCAGACCCATCCTAGATCTAAAGGATCTGAATCAGTTTCTACACATTCGATCCTTCCGAATGCAGTCAATTCATTCAGTGGTCTCCACCCTGCAGGGGGGAGAATTTATGGCATCAATAGATATCAAGGATGCATATCTTCGTGTGCCGATTTTTCCCGCTCACCAAAGATATCTAAGGTTCGCGGTAGACCATTTTCAGTTTGTGGCCCTTCTTTTCGGTCTCGCTACAGCTCCTCGAATTTTTACAACAATTCTAGACCCTCTCTTAGCAAATCTAAGAGCTCAGTGCATAACTGTGGTAGCTTATCTATACGATTTGCTACTCATAGAGCAATCGGTGGCACACCTAAACCGCGCTGTCTTCAAGACAGTAAGACATTTGGAAAGACTAGGCTGGATAATCAACCTAGAAAAGTCTTCTTTGCAACCTTCAACAAGGTTGGAGTATCTAGGCATGATCATAGACACCGCTCAAGGCAGGGTGTTTCTACCAGAGCCAAAGGTCAAGGCCGTAAGAGCTCTAGTCCGCTTAGTATTAATCAAAAAGAGTCCATCCATGCGGCTATATATGAGACTGTTAGGAAAGATGGTTGCCACTTTCGAGGCTGTTCCATTTGCCCAGTTTCACTCAAGGCCCCTGCAGAGAAGCATTCTCGCAGCTTGGAACAAAAAGACTCATGCCTTGGATCTTCCGATGTGCGTATCCCCAAGGATACGCAAAAGCCTCAATTGGTGGTTACAAACCAAAAATCTTTTGAAAGGCAAAGCCTTTCTTCCACTACAATGGAAGATCGTAACCACAGATGCCAGTCTGACAGGCTGGGGAGCAGTTCTGGAAGAAACATGCACGCAGGGAAGATGATCTGCAACCGAGAAACACTTGCCCATCAATATTCTAGAAATTCGGGCAATTTACTTGGCCCTCATGGACTGGTCTTACAGGCTATAGGGTCATCCTATTCGGATACAATCCGACAATGCCACGGCTGTGGCTTACATCAATCACCAAGGAGGCCCCAGAAGTCTGGATGCCCAAAGGGAGGTGAATCGCATTCTTGCATGGGCAGAAAGCCATGTTCCCTGCCTGTCTGCGGTATTCACCCCAGGAGTGGAAAACTGGCAAGCGGATTTCTTAAGCCGCCGGCAATTATGCCCAGGAGAATGGTCCCTACACCCCGGCATATTCCAAACCATATGTCAAAGGTGGGGAACACCAGATGTGGATCTATTCGCATCCAGATTAAACAGGAAGCTGTGCAAATTTGTGTCCAGAACAAGGGATGTACTTGCTCAGGGGTCAGATGCTCTGACAATCCCATGGGATCAGTACAATCTAATGTATGCCTTCCCTCTGAACCCACTTCTTCCGCGGTTCCTGGGAAGTGTCAAAAGGGAAGCAAAGTCGGTCCTTTTAGTAGTCCCGGCTTGGCCCAGACGACCTTGGTATGCAGAGATCGTAAAGATGGCAGTGGGCAGGCCTTGGGTCCTCCCATTCCAGCCAGATCTGCTCACACAGGGTCCAATTTGCCACCCTGCTTTACGAAGTCTAAATTTGACGGCTTGGCTGCTGAAAACCACATTTTAAAAGACCGTGGGCTCTCGGAGTCAGTCCTTTCCACTCTGGTCAATGCCAGAAAGCCAGCCTCCAGGCTTACTTACTACAAAATCTGGAAGGCATATGTTTCCTGGTGTGACCCCAGGGGATGGCATCCTAGACGGTATATGATTATCAGAATCTTGACCTTTCTTCAGTCAGGCCTAGAAATGAGATTGGCTTTGAGCACTATCAAAGTCCACATTTCGGCTTTGTCTGTTTTTTTTCAGAAGCCAATTGCTTCACATTCCCTTGTCCAGGCCTTTATTCAGGGGGCACTGCAGTTGAATCCGCCAGTCAAACCTCCAGTATGCCCATGGGATTTGAATTTGGTGTTGTCGGCTTTACAGGGACAACCCTTTGAGCCACTGCACCTGGCTCCTTTAGCGCTTTTGACTAAAAAATGAGTCTTCTTGATAGCCATATCCTCTGCTAGGAGAGTATCAGAATTGGCAGCTTTTTCTTGTAAAGAGCCATATTTAATTATTCACAAGGACAGGATTGTTATGCGTCCTAATCGTTCCTTCTTACCTAAGGTGGTTTCAGGATTCCATTCGAATCAAGATGTAATCCTACCATATTTTTTCCAGATCCGCAGTCCGCAAAGGAAGAATCTTTGCACACTCTTGATGTGGTTAGAGCAGTCAGTGTCTATCTGCAGTCAACCGCTCAGATACAGAAAACTGATTGTTTGTTTATTCTGCCAGATGGCCATAAGAAAAGCCAAGCAGCGTCGAAATCCACTCTTTCTAGATGGATTAGACGGGTTATTTTTCAGGCTTATGATATAAAGAGGAAGACTCCTCCTTTTCATGTGAAAGCGCACTCAACTAGGGCTGTTAGCGCTTCTTGGGCAGTGCATCACCAGGCCTCCATGGCTCAGATCTGTAAGGCTGCGACTTGGTCTTCAGTCCATACATTCACCAGATTCTATCAGGTGGATGTAAGGGGGCAAGAGGATACTGCCTTCGGGCGCAGTGTACTGCAGGCTGCAGTTTATTTCCTCTGGTCCGTTTGCGGTCTATATTTTCTGATCTGTGTCTCCCTCCCCTCAAATGAGCATTGCCTTGGGACATCTCACTATGTAATGAATACTGTGTCCCGTGATGTATGATCAAGAAAATAGGATTTTTAAAAACAGCTTACCTGTAAAATCCTTTTCTTGAGAGTACATCACGGGACACAGAGCTCCCACCCTTCTATAGGTTTTAAGTGGTTACCTATTGCTTTGCTACAAAACTGAGGTCCTCCCCATATGGGAGTGGTTATATAGGGGAGGAATTCTCCTTAATTGGGGTTAACCAGTGTCCAATCACCGATGGTGCCTATCTAACCCACTATGTAATGAATACTCTGTGTCCCGTGATGTACTCTCAAGAAAAGGATTTTACAGGTAAGCTGTATTTAAAAATCCTATTTTTTGGGGGTTTATAACTGCTTTAAGCTAGAAAAAGAATATTGGTTTTGAGACCATAATAAATAACTAAAATGCACACAACTAGAACCCCCTCCTGAAATATTCTATACAAATAATATCCTCCTTTCACGTTTTCCTGCTTTTTTATCTAGCTCTAGGCTTGTATGCACATGCTTCTCCTTATCTGTTCATCTGTTCACCCCCTTCGATAGCTCAAGCTGAAATGTACATACACAAATGAATGGGTAAGAACAACAATTTCTTCCTTATCCAGGGTTTCGGTGAGAGCCATTTGGTCTGAAAGGTGGTTGCTGCTCTAAAACAATGATAGTTTCCCTTTAAAATAATGGTTCTCAACTCCTGTCCTCAGGACCCACTAACAGGCCAGGTTTGCAAGATAACTGAAATACATCACAGGTGATATAATTTGCTGCTCAGTGATTGCAGTATTCTAGTCTGCAATCACAAATACTCTTTTACCATGGTCACCAATTAATGCAACAATGTGGCACACTTTGTATGGTACTAATACTTTCCTATCATGAAAGGGCTATTTGGTTGTAATTGGCCTTGAAGGCCAAATGTTCCCAGCCCTGTCATAAAGTGAGACCAGTGCCATTTCCAAGCATCAGTGAAAATCACTATCCTGAGTCCTAGGCATTAAAGTAGACACTGTCACCTGCCAAAATAATAATAATAGCTCTCTCCTCCAGCAAGATATACTTGCCTATCCAGCACTCTGTTGCTGGGTGACATCCAGTATGAGAGCCTATTTGGATAGATAACCTCTTTGCACCTCCAGAGGATAGTGTTCAGACCAGATGAATGGCTGCATAGGCTAGAGAGCTGTCAAATTGTCAATGTCAAATATTTCCCAATACTTGTAAACAGGGCCGCCGATAAAGGGGTAGCACTGGTTCACCTGTACCTGACCCCAGCCTCAATAGTCCAACAAGGGGGCCTGGGCAGCAGAAGGAAGGAACCTGGTCAGGAGGGGTGGCAAGGGCCATTTACTGGAACCGATCCCCTGTATTAGTTTTATCTGTCAGATTTAGCAGGAATTGTGTAAGTTATGACCCAAAAAGACAAAATTAGGTGCCACTCAGGTAGAGAGGTTACACTAGGGCGGCGTTGCACTCTCTTCTTTTGTGTTTTTGTCCAAAGAAGGAATGGCTCTGACTAAATGGACATATGGGTGAGGGAGTACTGGTTATCAAGAGGTACTGTCTCATTGCCCAGAATATCCTTATATTTTTGTAGTTAAATGCCTCCTGTAAGTAAAATATAATCACTGCAATCTATTTCTATTACAATATACTATATTACCTTTAATCAAAACTTTCTTAATTAGGTTTCTTGCATGGTTTTGGAAATTTTTATAGTAACGTTTTAACAACATATTGCAAGTGTCCCAGTCAGTGTCATTCAGGCTCTTCTTTGACCAGCTTTGCTTGAACTCAATCAGCCTCGTATCATTGTAGGCTGCCAGTGCCTGAATGTCTTCCACCTCCAGGGAGCCCCAGAGGGTCATTACTTGATCGCTTGAGAAATATGAATTCTGTGTGATTGTTATCCTGATAGAGCCTGTGGAAAGAAGATTAAGTTATGTCTGAGTATGTCTTTCACATACATGACTGATAATATACCAGTGAACATGGATCAAAATAAATGGACAAGTGTTTTCATGAGAGGTTCTTTGGTTATCCCCTCACAAATGTATTAACCAAGCACCATTCATGGCCCCAGCTGCACCTCAATGGCTCAAGGCCAGATCCGAACTGAATATATAAACTTCCCCCAATGGACCCTGGTAGAACCAACAGCAACAGGGAAGCAGTATACTACCAGATGAGCCCCTATGTTGTAACAATTCCAAGTCTACCACAGATCCTTAAAGACTCCTTAACCCCTCAACTGTCCCACAGTACCGTAGGCAGAATCCTGGAGCCTGGTATTCTCTTCTGTATGTGAAATCCTTTTCTGATTGACCTCCTGGCTGCTTTCCTTCATAGTGTTTGGCTGAAGCTCAAAGCAATCATCTTGTAACTGACCACTCACTCTGCGTTCTCAAGGGGTGGGGGCAGATCCCGATCTATGCTGAAGCCCAGGAAGCACTTTTTAGTGGAGAAGATATGGCGAGTGGGCTTGGTACAAATGTTGTTTAAGTGTCCAAAAGTTGTTGCAGTTTGTTTTTACATTGTGGCAAAATGTTTTCCGGGGACAACACTAAATATGTGGGTTAAACTAGATGGACTTGTGTCTTTTCTCAACCAGATAATCTATATAACTATGTAGTTATATAGTATTTGTAACATAATCCATGCAAATATAATTAGACAAATTATCCCATCTGATTTTATATTTTTGTGCCCAGTAAACAACATCCAGGTGCATATAAAAGCAAAAAAACAGTTGACTGGAAAATTACATACACACTAATTGGTCATGCAAGTGTGACTTAGTATGGTAAGGATGATGTCCAGTGGTAAAGAGCTGAACTCATTGTATTATCTATTCCTATATTCAGACACTTGGTGCTTCAATCGCACCCCCCCCCCCCAGTCAGCCGGTCGAATACCAGCCATGCACTTACCCCATCTATGATGCAGGCAGCGCTTACCTCCAGGCGACGGTCGACGGCTTCCCCTTCGTCTCCTCCTTGGCATCACGGCGGCCATGCATCTCCTCCCTCTTGATGCTAGGCCGATAGGATCACTTCTCCTTTCGGACAATCTGGAAACTGGTCTCAGGACCCACTTCCTCATTGGCCGGGAGGAGAATCAGTTTGACAATAGCGAATGTTCATTCGCTATTGTCACACAACTGGGTGGCCCCGGGGCGCATTGGTCTGCCCCGAGCCCACCCTTTTTTATAGCCTATTAGAGCCTCTGGCTCTAATCACATGTTTTAAAAAAAAAAAACCCATTGGAATCCATGCATCTGGTCCCCCTGTGCCCTGCATTACAGGCCGCTACTGCTCAATCTACTGATCACAGATGAAATGCTTTGCAGGCTCATGTGAACAAAAAAATGCACATTCTTTCCCTGCACAAAAATATGTGCAATTATTTTATTTTTTTATTTTGTAAGCAAACTTATCCTTTAGGCCCCATGCACACTGGGTTTTTGCAAAAACGTGTGTTTTTGCAAACACGTTGCGTCAACGCTTGGGCATTATTCTGGCTATTGAAATGAACACTCAGGCGCTTGAAGCACCTAGCACTTAAGTGCAATTTAGACGTGACAGCAATCTTTTTCACCAAAATGCGGCTGTTCCTGAACACACTGGCAGTGTTTTTTCTGCCTCTAAATACCTCTAAATAAGTACATAGGGTAACATTGCGGGGCATTTAGAGGCAGAAAAAAAAAACACAAAAAGCCTCTAAAAGCGCCATTAAAAATGTCCTCTATGCATGAAGCCTTAAAGTGTTACTAAACCCACAACAGTAAAATCAGTGTATATGCAGTAAAGCATGTTTGTTATACTAACTGTGGATGGGGTTATCCTCTGCATTGTGTAAAAAGGCTGTTTGATCCTGTTTTCTATGATCCTCCCCTTCTTCCACTTTCCCCAATCCATCTCCAGATAGAACAGAGCCCTAGGAGGCACTCTGCACATGCTCAGTTTGGTGTGTATTGCTAGAGAGTTTTTTTTTCTTGGGAGGATGCATGTGATCAGCCCAGGGCCAATCAGCACTGTCCACACAGAGGGTCAGGAGTCAAGCAGCCTCATAGGACAATCAGAGGAGAACGAAAACTCCTCCTACAAGCTTTAACCAGACACTGATAGAAGTCATAAGACTGCTTTATACTGCTGATGAGAAAAGATATTTAGCAGTTTATATTTACTAAAATAATTGCATTTCCATGTTCTGTGTACTGTGAGAGACCAGATGTAGTGAATGCAGGGTCCTGGGTTTAGAAACACTTTAACAATGTTTAGAGTTTTGTGCTCTTCAAATGCACCCTCAAAGTTTTCAGGTAAAGGGAAAGGAAAAATATAGGGAGAGGCTGCAAGTGCTGCAAGTAAGCATTTACCTGCAATTTTGGTGACACAGCAGTAGTGTACTGTATTTGGGTTTTGTGCTGCCCTAGGCCTGACTAAACTCGTGCACCCCCTAATTTAAATATGGCCCACCCCTTCCTGTCAAGGCCACACCTCTTGCTGTTTAAGACCCGCCCTGAAATTTTCGAGTTGGGACACTAGTTCTGAGGGCCTGGGTGGGGCAATGGATTCCCTTAATTTGCTTAGATTTCCTCTCACTTCCTGTTTGGCTGTGGGGCAGGAAGTGAAGGGAAATCTCTGCAATGGAACAGGGATGGTAAAAAATAAACTGACAGGGGCTATAACCCTCCTTTATTCTATCCAAAATGAGATAGCATAAAGTAATTTATACTTTAAGCACAAATTTCTGATAATTTTATGGAGAGGACTAAGAAGATATAACCATATATAACATGTAGCACAGTGAGGAAGGTCCCCCCCCCCCCCGAAACAGTGCGGCCGCTTTATAGGGGCACTAGACTAATTTGCCTATCAGTTCAGTCTGCCCCATAAGACTGGCGCTACACTAATAGCGCAAGCCAGCGGGGACTCTTTCTGTGCTGCCCCCCAGCAAAGTGCTGCCATAGGCCTGGGCCTTGTCGGCAGTCTCTGTAAGCTAATACATGCATTTTCCTTATAGTAACCCTTTTACCACAGGGTCGTTTTTACAAAATAGGGCACCTGCATAGGAGGTAATATTTGCTTACCTTTCACGTGACCTATGTATTGAAAAACTGCTTTTGCTCCAATACTGAGCTTCTACAGCTATTGTACCCTTCCTGGTGTGTAGAACATCTGTTCTTCCTTTGGCTGCTGTGGTTCCTCCTATTGTCCCATATATCACTACAGGATGTACGAACTAGCCGGAGGAACCACAGCGTCTGGTGAGGGAGCAATTATTCGACTCATTGAGAAGGTTGAATACTTGCAGTGGCTGGGTGGTAGAAAAGTAAAGGCTTTTCAATACTTTTCAATATAAAGCTGAGAGAAAGGTATGTAAAGTATATAAACACTTCTTTTACAGGTATCCTATTTTGTAAAAGTGACCCTGCGTGTAATGAAGGACGGATTTACATCAGTAAAAAAAAAACAGTGTGAGTGTAAACTCTTCCCGTACCTCTGTGCATATGGAAAATGCCAGATATACATTAATAGGTTAGCATATGCGTATGAAAATATTAGCATTTATTATCATTATTATTATACAGGATTTATAGAGCGCAGCACTTTACAACAGTTTACAGTTACAATACAATAAAATACGAGAGGGTTAAGAGGGCCCTGCTCAGAAGAGATTACAGTCTAATAGGGTGGGGCAAGTGGTACAAAAGGCTGTAACTGCGGGGAATGAGCTGATGGAAGTGATAGGAAATTAGTTGGAGGCGTGATCGGCTTCCATAGAGAGATGAGTTTTCAGGGATCGCCTGAAGGCAGCCAAAGTGGGAGATAGCTGGGCAGATTGAGGTAGAGAGTTCCAGAGGATGGGAGAGGCTCTGGAGAAGAGCATGGGAGGAGGGGAGAAGGGAGCACGAGAGCAGGTCTTGAGAGGAGTGGAGAGGACAGTTTGGGTGATATTTGGAGAAAATATTGGTGATGTAGCTTGGAGCAGAGTTGTGAATGGCTTAGTATGTTGTAGTTAGTTTTTTTTTTATTTAATTTGCTTTGCAATCGAAAGCCAGTGTAGGGATTGGCGGAGAGAGCATGCTCGCTCAATACTGGTATTGGCACCCAGTGACCTATATATTGCAAAATTAATCACTGCAGAAGGAAGTTCCCGAATGGTCTTCAGCTTGCTCTTGCTTAACTTACACCTGATCTGCTGATTTGGCCTTACCATGTATGACCTGGCTTGCCTCTTGACCTGCCTCTGAACTATTGCCTTTTCTGTGACCTCGGCCTGCCTTCTGGACATTGCTTACAGCAAAAGTGGAATTACTCTTTAGAGTCACCACAGTATCATGTACCTGGTAGAAAATGAGTAGATGATGTAGTCACTCTTGTACCTCTTGCCCAACACTCCTAAAGGTAGTGACAGAGAGTGAGAGGGCATGGAGTGGCACGAGTACCAGAGTTGCAGACTGTACCACATCTGTGTTCCTGCCAGATACATAGAGCAGAGAACTGGAAACACAGAGCAGGAACCAAGTGCAGGAACACTGTGGTACCAAGCAGGTTACAGAAAGGCAGTAAGCAATGTCCAGAAGGCAGGCCGAGGTCACAGAAAAGGCAATAGTTCAGAGGCAGGTCAAGAGGCAAGCCAGGTCATACATGGTAAGGCCAAATCAGCAGATCAGGTGTAAGTTAAGCAAGAGCAAGCTGAAGCAATGTCATGTGCCTTGTGTGCCCGGCTGTTACTGACTTTGGCTTGTTTCCTGGACTCTGTCTTTGTCTCCTGATTTTGTACTATACTGCTCAACTGTTCCAGACCTCAGTTTTTTCCCAAAGTCTATCTTTGTCACCTGATCTGGTATCCTGCTTCCTCAACCTAGTTTCTGTAACCTGTTTGGTACCACAGTGTTCCTGCACTTTTTTTCCTGCTCTGTGTTTCCAGTTCTCTGCTCTATGTATCTGGCAGGAACACAGATGTGGTACAGTCTGCAACTCTGGTACTCGTGCCACTCCATGCCCTCTCACTCTCTGTCACCACCTTCGGGAGTGTTGGGCAAGAGGTACAAGAGTGACTACATCATCTACTCATTTTCTACCAGGTACATGATACTGTGGTGACTCTAAAGAGTAATTCCACTTTTGCTGAAATAGTGATCAATGTACACTGCAAGGATTTTAACTAGTTAACAAGCGCTGCATAGCAGATTTACTGCTACAGAGTGTCTGTTCTGTGCAGAATCATGTACAGTGCCTTGAAAAAGTATTCATACCCCTTGATATTTTCCACATTTTGTCATGTTACAACCAAAAACGTAAATGTATTTTATTGGGATTTTATGTGATAGACCAACACAAAGTGGCACATAATTGTGAAGTGGAAGGAAAATGATAAATGGTTTTCAAATTTTTTTACAAATAAATATGTGAAAAGTGTGGCGTGCATTTGTATTCAGCCCCCCTGAGTCAATACAGAAAAAATAAAGAAAAGAGGGCACGCTAGCCTAGTGCATTATCCTTTAGTACATTTATTCAGAAAGCATAATAAAAACTACTCACAAAAGTAGAAAGAAAATCACACTTATAACAGTCTTTGACATATGGCAGTCTGTCTACAGATAGCAGTCTCCGAGACCTGGAGAGGGGACATACGAATCAATGAAGGGACACAATTCTTTCCAATGACACCAATGATGGGGGAACTAATCCTCCCAATGACACCAAAAATGGGGCACAGTTCCTCCCAGTGACACTAACAATAGGGCACAATTCCTCCCCATGGCACCAACGATGGGGCACAATTACTCTCACTGAAACCAACGATGAGCCATTATTTTTTCCACTGACATCGGGACCTTTTCTACTCCCAACAAAAAAACAGGAAATCGCCCCCGGACTTTAAATGAGGTGAATGCGGTTAACCAACATTTGAGTAAACGCGGTCTCAAAATTTATTGAAATAATCATGAAAACAAACATGAATCATAGCCAAGCCACTGAAATGATTCATACAGTAGAAAATGTCATTACACGTATCATGGTATAAAAACTAAATTGCTTAGTACACAGGCATTAAAAGTATCCCAACGTGTTTCGCAAGACCTTATTTAAAGTCCCGGGGCGATTTCCTGTTTTTTGTTGCATATATTGGGATGGAGGTGGTTTGCGGGTGACACCAGACCTTTTCCTTTTTTTGTCTTTTCTACTCCCAATGGCCAGAGTCCGGCCCCCCTAAAGTCTGAAGGACAGTAAACTGGCCCTTTGTTTAGAAGGTTTGGAGACCCCTGCTCTAGAATCTTGCAGTCTCACATTCATTGCAGAGAGGTACCTCTGACATGTTGATGTATTTGAGGATAAAAGTTGCAAAGCATCACAAAACATATTTTGCATTAATATAGAACAGATCTATGGTATTTTCTTACCTGCAGCTGTAATGCTCAGTAGTAAGAGAAGGGAGAACATAAAGGATGGGATAAGAACCTTCATCTCTCTTCTTCAAAATGCCTTTGAGAAATAAAGAAATCTTTCAAAATATTGTAGTAGCAGGAAATGGGCTTCAGTGTATTCATGCAGAAAACAGAAATCTTGTTCTGATTGTACTGTGGAGAAGGAGGAAGTACCAATTTAGAAGTGCCCAGATCTTGTGATTTAACTGTAAACACCTGGCTACTCGGTAGGTGTCTATTGCTATACACATACATGAGGGTCATGTGAAAGACCTCTCATGCTCTAGAGCAGGGGTGGGCAACCTTTGAGAGATGGGAACCTACTTGAACAACATAAAGAGAGAAAAAGATCAGCGGCGTTCGGCACCCGTTTTTTTTTTGTTTTTTTTTAAGACATTAACCACTTGACCACTGGGCACTTAAACCCCCTTCCTAACCAGACCAATTTTCAGCTTTCGGTGCTCTCACACTTTGAATGACAATTACTCAGTCATGCAACACTGTACCCATATGAAATTTTCGTCCTTTTTTTCACACAAATAGAGCTTTCTTTTGGTGGTATTTGATCACCTCTGGGTTTTTTATTTTTTGTGCTATAAATGAAAAAAGACCGAAAATTTTGTAAAAAAATGAATTTTTCTTCATTTCTATTATAAAATTTTGCAAATAAGTAATTTTTCTAAATAAATTTGGGCCAAAATGTATACTGCTACATATCTTTGGTAAAAATAACCCAAATTAGTAGATATTATTTAGTCTATGTGAAAGTTATAGAGTCTACAAGCTATGGTGCCAATCACTGAAAATTGATCACACCTGATGTACTGAGGCCTATCTCATTTCTTGAGACGCTAACAAACCAGAAAAGTACAAATACCCACAAAATGACCCCTCTTTGGAAAGTAGACATTCCAAGGTATTTAGTAGGAGGCATGGTGAGTTTTTTGAAGTTGTCATTTTTTCCCACAATTCTTTGCAAAATTACGATTTTTTTTTTTTTTTTTCACACCAAATTGTCAATATAACAGGTTATTTCTTTTACATGGCATGTACATTCCACAAATGACACCCCAAAATATATTCTACTACTCCTCCTGAGTATTGTGATACCACATGTGTGAGACTTTTACACAGCCTGGCCACATACAGAGGCCCGGCATTGAAGTAGCACATTCAGGCATTCTAGGAGCATAAATTACATATCTAATCTCTCAACCACCTATTACATTTTTGAAGGCCCTGTAGCATTAGGACAATGGAAACGCCCACAAAGTGACCCCATTTTGGAAAGCAAACACCCCAACGTATAATCTATGAGGCATAATGAGTCTTTTGAACGGTTCATTTTTTTCCAGAAGTTTTTGGAAAATGTGGAAAAAAAATGAAAACGCTTTTTTTTTTACACAAAGTTGTCCATTTCTAAGATATTTCCAACACATAGCATGTACATAGCAAAAATGACACCCCAAAATAAATTCTGCTACTCCTCCTGAGTATGGTGATACCACATGTGTGAGACCTTTACACAGCCTGGCCACATACAGAGGCCCGACATTGAAGTAGCACATTCAGGCATTCTAGGAGCATAAATTACATATCTAATCTCTCATCCACCTATTACATTTTTGAAGGCCCTGGAGCACCAGGACAATAGAAACGCCCACAAAGTGACCCCATTTTGGAAAGCAAACACCCCAACGTATAATCTATGAGGCATAATGAGTCTTTTGAACGGTTCATTTTTTTCCAGAAGTTTTTGGAAAATGTGGAAAAAAAATGAAAATGCATTTTTTTTTACACAAAGTTGTCCATTTCTAAGATATTTCCAACACATAGCATGTACATAGCAAAAATGACACCCCAAAATATATTCTGCCACTCCTCCTGAGTATTGTGATACCACATGTGTGAGACCTTTACACAGCCTGGCCACATACAGAGGCCCGACATTGAAGTAGCACATTCAGGCATTCTAGGAGCATAAATTACATATCTAATCTCTCAACCACCTATTACATTTTTGAAGGCCCTGGAGCACCAGGACAATGGAAACGCCCACAAAGTGACCCCATTTTGGAAAGCAAACACCCCAACGTATAATCTATGAGGCATAATGAGTCTTTTGAACGGTTCATTTTTTTCCAGAAGTTTTTGGAAAATGTGGAAAAAAAATGAAAACGCATTTTTTTTACACAAAGTTGTCCATTTCTAAGATATTTCCAACACATAGCATGTACATAGCAAAAATGACACCCCAAAATATATTCTGCTACTCCTCCTGAGTATTGTGATACCACATGTGTGAGACCTTTACACAGCCTGGCCACATACAGAGGCCCGACATTGAAGTAGCACATTCAGGCATTCTAGGAGCATAAATTACATATCTAATCTCTCATCCACCTATTACATTTTTGAAGGCCCTGGAGCACCAGGACAATAGAAACGCCCACAAAGTGACCCCATTTTGGAAAGCAAACACCCCAACGTATAATCTATGAGGCATAATGAGTCTTTTGAACGGTTCATTTTTTTCCAGAAGTTTTTGGAAAATGTGGAAAAAAAATGAAAATGCATTTTTTTTTACACAAAGTTGTCCATTTCTAAGATATTTCCAACACATAGCATGTACATAGCAAAAATGACACCCCAAAATATATTCTGCCACTCCTCCTGAGTATTGTGATACCACATGTGTGAGACCTTTACACAGCCTGGCCACATACAGAGGCCCGACATTGAAGTAGCACATTCAGGCATTCTAGGAGCATAAATTACATATCTAATCTCTCAACCACCTATTACATTTTTGAAGGCCCTGGAGCACCAGGACAATGGAAACGCCCACAAAGTGACCCCATTTTGGAAAGCAAACACCCCAACGTATAATCTATGAGGCATAATGAGTCTTTTGAACGGTTCATTTTTTTCCAGAAGTTTTTGGAAAATGTGGAAAAAAAATGAAAACGCATTTTTTTTACACAAAGTTGTCCATTTCTAAGATATTTCCAACACATAGCATGTACATAGCAAAAATGACACCCCAAAATATATTCTGCTACTCCTCCTGAGTATTGTGATACCACATGTGTGAGACCTTTACACAGCCTGGCCACATACAGAGGCCCGACATTGAAGTAGCACATTCAGGCATTCTAGGAGCATAAATTACATATCTAATCTCTCATCCACCTATTACATTTTTGAAGGCCCTGGAGCACCAGGACAATAGAAACGCCCACAAAGTGACCCCATTTTGGAAAGCAAACACCCCAACGTATAATCTATGAGGCATAATGAGTCTTTTGAACGGTTCATTTTTTTCCAGAAGTTTTTGGAAAATGTGGAAAAAAAATGAAAATGCATTTTTTTTTACACAAAGTTGTCCATTTCTAAGATATTTCCAACACATAGCATGTACATAGCAAAAATGACACCCCAAAATATATTCTGCCACTCCTCCTGAGTATTGTGATACCACATGTGTGAGACCTTTACACAGCCTGGCCACATACAGAGGCCCGACATTGAAGTAGCACATTCAGGCATTCTAGGAGCATAAATTACATATCTAATCTCTCAACCACCTATTACATTTTTGAAGGCCCTGGAGCACCAGGACAATGGAAACGCCCACAAAGTGACCCCATTTTGGAAAGCAAACACCCCAACGTATAATCTATGAGGCATAATGAGTCTTTTGAACGGTTAATTTTTTTCCAGAAGTTTTTGGAAAATGTGGAAAAAAAATGAAAACGCTTTTTTTTTACACAAAGTTGTCAATTTCTAAGATATTTCCAACACATAGCATGTACATAGCAAAAATGACACCCCAAAATATATTCTGCTACTCCTCCTGAGTATGGCGATACCACATGTGTGAGACTTTTACACAGCCTGGCCATATTCAGAGGCCCAACATTGAAGTAGCACATTCAGGCGTTCTAGGAGCATAAATTACACATCTAATTTCCTTACAATCTATCACAATTTTGAAGGCCCTTCATATTTCTAACAAAAAGCATGAACATACCAAGAATTACACCCTAAAATACATTCTTCTGAGCAAAGGGTAAACAAAAGATTACCTGTGGTTTTAGTAGTGCAGTTGTCACAGGAGGAGAGCCATGATCCAGGCAGCAGGCAGGGACGTGGTCAGCGACAGTGAATGGAATAGTCCAAGGCAGCAGGCAGGAATATTGTCCATAGTCAGTACAGGCACGGATACTGTCCATATACAGTCCAGGGTCAGTGCAAGTAGAGACATTGCCAGCAGTGCCAAAATATTAGTCCTGGTAGTAAGCAGGAACATGGTCCAAGTAGCAGGCCAGGAAAGAATGGGGACAGGGGTAGAGGTTTCTCCCACCCAAATCTCTTTGAAGCCTCCGAGTCTCCAGACCCTAATCGGGAATGAGAAAACTAAAAAATTAGGTTTCTTCATCCGGAAAAACAATTCTGGAGCCCCTCACATATGTGAGACCCCTGTGTTCCCACTAGCATAGCAGGGTAAAAGATCAATCCAAGAGGCAGGCAAAAAACGTGGTCAAACAGTCCAGGGTCAGTTCCAGAGCAGGCAGAGGTAGGTACAGTTTAGCGTTAGGCAGAAGCGTGGTCATGTAACAGGCCAGGGTCAGTTCCAGAGCAGGCAGAGGTAGGTACAGTTTAGCGTTAAAGAGAAGCGTAGTCGTTTAGCAGGCCAGGGTCAGTTCCGGAGAAGGCAGAGGTGTAGGTACAGTTTAGCATTAGGCAGAAGCGTTGTCGTTTAGCAAGCCAGGGTCAGTTCCGGAGAAGGCAGGGGTATGTACAGTGGCATGAAGCGGTGTGGTGGTAAATTACAATTACGTTTACCATACTTCCCTAATAATGTAGAGAAGTATGGTAACGGCGGAAACATTCATCAATACAAAGGCCTGGTTGGGAAGGACAATCAGGACAATAATACACAGTGTCTCTTCTAGTTCCTGCTTTGGTGCACACCCGGCATTTCTTCTGACGTTTCCGGCCTGTTTCATGATGGGGGAGTCTTTTAGGAAAGTGGCGTTCATGGAGTCTGCTCACTGAATCCGAGCGAATGCTTTCTGGTGCGCCTTCCGGGTACAAAAGGGTGGTGATAATTTCTTCTTGGTACTGAAGAAAAGATAAGGGGCTCTCTGTAGATTTACGGTAAATAACAAAACTATTGTAAATGGCCAAACTGAAAAGATATATAGAGACTTTTTTATACCAAAAGCGGCTTTTTCTTGTGGGAAGGTAGGGTTCGATCATCTGATCATTGAAGTCGACACCCCCCATAAACAAATTATAGTCATGGACACATTTTGGTTTCTGGATTGGGCCGTTTCTTCGGGGGATTTCCACGTAGGTGTCGTTGTGGATAGTTGTGAGCATGTGGACGTTTCGTCTGTCCCTCCACCTGAGAGCCAATATCTCTTCATTCCGTAAAGACGCCGTTTCCCCTTGTCGTAGTCTTTCAGTAATGAGTCTTTGCGGGAATCCCTTCCTATTGGCTCGCACTGTACCACACGCTGGAGTGTCCTTGCGGTAAAGATTGCGGAAGAGGGGCAAGCTTGTATAGTAGTTATCCACATAAAGGTGGTAACCCTTTCCAAGTAGTGGATATACAAGCTCCCAAACAACCTTTCCGCTGACTCCTATGTACTCCGGACATTCAGGGGGATGCAGTTGGGTGTCCTTCCCCTAGTACACCCGGAAGGCGTAGATATACCCCGTTTCTCGGTCACATAGCTTGTAGAGCTTAACCCCATATCGGGCCCTTTTGCTGGGGATATACTGCTTGAACCCAAGCCTACCTGTGAAGTGGACCAATGACTCATCCACGGAGATATTTTGTTCGGGGATGAATAACTGGGGAAATTTCTCGGAGAAAAAATTTAGAAGTGGCCGAAGTTTAAATAATTTGTCATGTGATGGGTCATTTCGGGGAGGGCACTGGGTGTTGTCATTGTAATGGAGGAAACGCATTATCATGAGGTATCTTGATCTTCGCATAATGGACGAATAGATTGGCATATGGTGGATGGGCTTGGTGGACCAATAGGAGTATAATTCATTTTTTTTTTGAGTCCCATATTTAATGTTAGACCTAAAAATAATTTAAATTCCTCCACTGTCAATGGTCTCCACTCATGGGGACGGGCATAACTTGAACCAGGGTTGCTTGTAATAAATTGTTGTGCATAGAGGTTGCACTGGGCCACGATGGAGGATAACAGGTCTTGGGTAAAAATTAAATTAAAAAAATCAATAGGGGCAAAATTCTCTGTGTTCACCTGAACACCTGGCTGGGCGGTGAAAGGGGGGGTGTTTGCTGCTCTTGAATTAGCGGGAAGCCACAGAGGGTTTTCAAGGGGATAGGGAAGGCCGGCATGGGTCCTAACGCTTTGGGGCCGAGATGACACCCCGCTAGTTCTTGGCCTTTGCTGCAGTGGTATTTCATTACTTCTGGATGGCACTGTGCTACTGGTGGGTGGCACGGAGCTGCTAGTTGATGCCACTGCATTTCTGGTGGATGGCATGGAGCTGCTGGTTGATGCAACAGCACTACTTGTGGTAGCCTGCTCCTCCATGCCAGAGCGCCTTCGTTTGATGGGCACACTTTGCTCTTCCTCCGATTCTGTATCAGACCCACTGCTTACAACAGGTTCATATTCTGAACCAGAATCAGACACAGACTCAGAGAGCTCCCCGCTGCTCTCGTCAGTCAAGGCAAGCAGTTGGTATGCCTCCTCAGCGGAAAAATTTTTTTTTGCCATACTGGTGACTGTGGGCTGTGGTGACAAACTTCTGTGGTAGGGACACTTGGACAGATATGGCTGCACTGATGGGTGCTGATGAGGCTGGTCTAATGAGGCTGCACTGCTGGGTGCTGAAAAGGCTGCACTGCTGGGTTCTGATGAGGGTGCACTGCTGGGTTCTGATGAGGGTGCACTGCTGGCTACTGATGAGGGTGCACTGCTGGCTACTGATGAGGGTGCACTGCTGGCTACTGATGAGGGTGCTCTGCTGGCTACTGATGAGGGTGCACTGCTGGCTACTGATGAGGGTGCACTGCTGGCTACTGATGAGGGTGCACTGCTGGCTGCTGATGAGGGTGCACTGCTGGCTGCTGATGAGGGTGCACTGCTGGCTGCTGATGAGGGTGCACTGCTGGCTGCTGATGAGGGTGCACTGCTGGCTGCTGATGAGGGTGCACTGCTGGGTGCTGATGAGGGTGCACTGCTGGGTACTGATGAGGGTGCACTGCTGGGTACTGATGAGGGTGCACTGCTGGGTACTGATGAGGGTGCACTGCTGGGTACTGATGAGGGTGCACTGCTGGGTACTGATAAGGTTGCACTGATGAACACTAATGCACCACACTGAGGATGCACTGATTATTTGGCACTGATGTGCACTGATAAGGTAGCACTGATGAGCACTCACTTATGGGCACTAATATGCACTATTGGGTACTGTAGTGGCACCGATGAGCACTGTAGTGGCACTGATGAGCGATGTAGTGGCGCAGATGAGCGCTGTAGTGGTGCAGATTAGCACTCTAGTGACGCTGATTTGGCACAAATGCGCACTGTATTAGCAATAATGTGGCACTTATAAGCACTGTAGTGGCACTGGGCACTATAGTGGCCTGGTGTAGCACTGATGGAGCACTGGCGTGGCACTGATGGAGCACTGGCGTGGCACTGATGGAGCTCTGATGTGGCACTGATGGAGCACTGACGTGACACTGATGGAGCACTGACGTGACACTGATGGAGCACTGATGTGGCACTGGTGGGCACTGGTGGGACCAATGGGCACTGTAGTGGCACAGGTGGCACTGATGGGCACTGGTGGCACCGATGTGGCACTGTTGGCACAGATGAGCACTGTAGTGGCACTGGGCACTGGTGTGGCACTAGCGGAGCACTGACGTGGCACTGGCGGCACAGATGGCACTGAAGTGGCAGAGGTGGCACTGATGGGCACTGGTGGCACCGATGTGGCACTGATGAGCACTATAGTGGCACTGATGGCACAGATGAGCACTGTAGTGGCACTGATGGACACTTTAATGGCACTGATGGGTACTTTAGTGGCACTGATGGGTACTTTAGTGGCACTGATGGGTACTGTAGTGGCACTGGTGGCACAGATGGGTACTGTAGTGGCACTGATGGGTAGTGTAGTGGCACTGGTGGCACAGATGGGCACTGTAGTGGCACTGATGGACACTTTAGTGGCACTGATTGGGAGTGAAGTGGCACTGATGGCACTCTGGGGCACAGATTAGCAGTGTAGTGGCACTTGTATGGCACTGTATGGCACTGCTGGGCACTGCTGTACCTTTCACTCACGGTTTTTCGATCGATCTCTCTTCTCTCCTCTCACGCTGTATCGGTGTGAGGAGAGAAGAGAGCTGGGACCTTTGCCTGACCCCAGTTTGTTTACATTGTGATCGCTCCCTCATTGGAGGGAGCGATCACGTGGTAAAGGGCCGCTGTCATTGGCCCTTTACCGCGAT
Source organism: Lithobates clamitans (assembly GCA_037952925.1). Taxonomy (NCBI): domain Eukaryota; kingdom Metazoa; phylum Chordata; class Amphibia; order Anura; family Ranidae; genus Lithobates; species Lithobates clamitans. Next base: position 2,309,959 of record JBBGZY010000626.1, read on the forward strand.
CCGTGTTGCGCCGGGTCCCGTGAACCCGGCGAGCACGGACACTTCAGTGCGCGCGCCCCACAGGGGGCGAGCGGAGCGAGAGTTCCGGAGGACGTCCATGGACGCCTGCCCAGAACAAGCTGACCGCGCTGTAGCCGTCTTTCGGCTATGGCCCGGTCGACATGTGGTTAACTAGCAAGGCCTAACCAAATAGTAAGGAAAACTATAACTATAAAATATATAATAAAACAAATGTCACAGTAAAAATACAGTCAGGTCTATAAATATTGGGACATCGACACAGTTCTAATCTTTTTGGCTCTATACACCACCACAATGGATTTGAAATGAAATGAACAAGATGTGCTTTAACTGCAGACTTTCAGCTTTCATTTGAGGGTATTTACATCCAAATCAGGTGAACGGTGTAGGAATTACAACAGTTTGTATATGTGCCTTCCACTTTTTAAGGGACCAAAAGTAATGGGACAATTGGCTGCTCAGCTGTTCCATGGCCAGGTGTGTGTTATTCCCTCATTATCCCATATACAAGGAGCAGATAAAAGCAGAGTTCGTTTCAAGTGTGCTATTAGCATTTGTACATCTTGTTTGTTTTATTTCAAATCCACTGTGGTGGTGTATAGAGCCAAAAAGATTAGAATTGTGCCGATGTCCCAATATTTATGGACCTGACTGTATAAACTTAGGCTACCTTAAAAGTGGACGGTGTCAGTAGGACAGTTGACAGTGGCAGTAGGACGGTATATGGTGTCAGCAGGGTGATTGACAGTGTCAGTAGGGCAGTGGCTGGTGTCAGTAGGCCAGTTGACGGTGTCAGTAGGGCAGTGGGTGGTGTCAATAGGGCAGTGGCTGGTGTCAGTAGAGCAGGTGACAGTGGCAGTACGGTAGTGGCTGATGTTAGTAAGGCAGGTCACAGAGACAGTAGGGCAATAGCTGGTGTCAGTAGGGCAGTGGCTGGTGTCAGTAGGGCAGTGGCTGGTGTCAGTGAGGCAGTGGCTGGTGTCAGTAAGGCAGTGGCTGGTGTCAGTAGGGCAGTGGCTGGTGTCAGTAGGGCAGTGGCTGGTGTCAGTAAGGCAGTGGATGGTGTCAGTAGGGCAGTGGATGGTGTCAGTAGGGCAGTGGATGGTGTCAGTAGGGCAGTGGCTGGTGCCAGAACAGAAGCGGGACACATCACAGCTCTGAACAGAGGGCGGTAGCTGGAGATGCCGGAGATAACTTTCCATATTAATAAGCTGGTGATTGTTTGCTAGGACCGCCTAACAATCAATCACCTACCGGTTACCTGGAAAAGTTAACTTGGCCCGCTCCCGCCCACGGTTCTGAGCTGTGCTGCCTCCCAATTTCTGCTGTACTCCCTGTGAGGAAAGATAACCGCAGTGGATGAGGCTGAAGGAAAATCTGGCGCCAAGGTGCGGAGGTCGGAAAAGCAGAGTTGTGTTGACAATCTACCCATCACCCACGGGCGGTCGACGGGTGAGTCGATCACTATCGACGGGTTTCCGACCCCCGCTCTAGAGTTTATCTAAACCTAAGAACAAAAATTACGTATATGACAGTTTACAGGTCTTGTGAAGGCTGCATTCTTTTTCCATTTTTTTAGACCTAGGAACATGTTCAGAAAGCACAGAAAATACTTGTTGTTCTTATCATAAATGCCATGTCCTTCTCACTTTCTATGAGCTTAACAGAAAGCATAAAATAATGTTATCTGCCTTCCTAAAACACTAAAGGTGGCCAAACACTATACCATTTTCTTATACAACTTCCTTTGGATTTACCTTCAACTATGTAGTGCAAGGGCCTGCCTGATTGCATACAAATTGAAAGTGCTTAGGTTTGACCTCATATTAGATATTAGATTTCTTTCCTGCAGCCACGGGTTGCAGGAAAGAAATTTGCACGATTCCCCCATCAACACAGACAGTGCTGACAGGGGAATCAGGAATTGTCTCCTCCTGGCGGAGGAAGCCGCCCTCGCCAGGAGAAGACAGTGATTATCGTTAGCGGCTATAGCAACTGCTTGCGATAATTGAAAGCATATCCAGCAGGCTTGTTGTACCAAAGTTGATCGATCAACTTGGTACATTCAGCCTACCCATTAATGGTTCGAATCTCAGCTGGTTCCTGCTGAACCGGCCAAGATTCGAGCTGTGTATGGCCGACCCTAAGGAAAATTGTACAAGAAAAATGTATAATGCGTGCCAAGCTCAAATTTTCTCAACTCCAATGTAACGGAGATGAAGAGGGAAGTACATGTTTGAAGCCCAGGTTGGGTGAAAACAATGGTTACCCTCTATATATGCAATACAGTGAGTGAGCATAGGTGCCTCATGGACATGAAGTGTGCTATTTGTTTTTGGGTGTAGATATAATTTAACGCTAATCATTTTGTTATATCAAAACCATGAATTTAAAGAGACCCCCATTTTCACTGAAGAAATTTTAAAGCAATATTAAACCCTTGTTTTTCTATTTATAGCAGCAGATGTGTAGACTCACCTATTTTGCATATTCTTTTTCCTAAAAATGCTAACCTCTTGTGTCACTGGATCCTATGGCTGCTGTCCCCTCCTCCCTGCTTGTGGTTGTCTCCTTTTGCTGCTTGGGTGCTAAGGTGACACCTGTGTGTGCACGCTCCCATAAGGTTCCCTAACTGAGCTGAGCGTATCCATAGACATGGCATGCCCCTGCTCCCCCCCCTCCCAACAGTTTGACTGATGGTAGCAGGAGTCTATAGTTCTGTTGCCCCAGTGTCTCCACAAGAACAAGGAAGTAGGAATGAAGCTGATCGTTCCCTAAGGTGACAATGGTGACAGCAGATCACGGGACAACAATCTAAGTGTAGGCAGGTGCAGTCCATTTTCTCCACTGCAGGTGGCGCTGTCTGAAGCGGCAACACAGATGGGGAGGAAGTCAACAGGAACCTGGTTCCTCTATGGTGTCCTTGGTCACAGGGATGCAGCTATGCGTTTCGATGCTAGCACCCCTGATGACTTTGGTGGCCATCTTGGGTTAGGCAGTTTATGTTTAAAACCCTGGCTCCCAGGTTTTGCACGCATTTTGTGAGCGGCTATAGCAGGGACAGGTCATCTATCTGTCAGGGACAGTGCTTAGTGCCAGGGAAAGTTGGAACAGTGCGGGGACATGCCATCCTTTCTGGAAGCCTCCCCATTTTGGCATGGATCGGCCAGGCCACATTTCGCTCCTTGAGACAGATGCTGTCGGCACAAATCCACTGCCTCATTGCTGTTACAACTTGTGAGTGCTCCTGGTTCTGTTGGTTTTCTACTGGTTTTGTTGTGTATTGCTGGACTTCTATTACAATATGTTCTTGTTACTGCACTTGGACTTTGTGTGTTTTCTGCCCACTGCATCACATTGTACCTACCCACACGATCACCAGCAGACTGAGAGCTATATTGGGGCAGGTTTTTGAACAAGCCAGCTTAGTAACCATTAAACCCAGTGCAACTTCAGAGGCTGTAAGTTTATGAACATGGCAGTGACAACAACAAAAATGTACTGCTATTTGGCGCCCAACACTGCTTGGAAATAGAAATGGATGAGATCAGCAATTAAGAAGCAGAACATTCAGGAGCATACCTACAAGGGTCGCAATAGATTGTTAATTTTTGAAATACTTGAAATACTGGTCTGGCACCAACAACCATGCCACGAACAAAGTCCCTTAAATCCCCTTTCTTCCCCATTCTGATGCTTGGTTTGAATTTCAGCAAGTTGTCTTCACCACGTCTAACTGCCTAATAAAGTGGGCGATGAGTGTATATACCAATGGCGGCCCGTCCATTAGAGAGGCACAGGCGCCGCCCCCCCATCCATGCGTCCGGCCCCCTGTTCTACATGAAGGGGCGCCAGACTATGGATTCCAATGGGGGGGGTTTGAAACACATGATTAGAGCCAGAGGCAATAGCATATGAATATTCACTATTTTCACACTAAATCTCCTCCCTGCCAATCAGGAAGCAGGTTGTGAGACCCGTTTCTCGACTGGCCAAAATGTCAGACGATCCTATTGGATCCTAGGAGGAGGAGAGGGGAGATGCATGGTGAAAGCCGCGGTGCTCGAAATGAGGATACCGGAGCCCCTGCCCGCAGCCTGCTGCCCGCCAACCGCCACCTAGATCGGGTTCGCCGTGCTGGAGCAGAGGACACTGGAGTCGCTGCCCGCAGCCCACCACTGCCACTGGTATATACAATATATACATATATATATATATATATATATATATATATATATATATACATATATATACATACACCGGCCAGTTTATTAGGTACACCTTGCTATTACCGGGTTGGGCCCGGGCTGGGCCCCTTTTGCAGAACTGCCTTCATTCTTCCTGGCAGAGATTCAACAAGGTGTTAGAAACATTTCTCCAAAATTTTGGTCCATAGTGACATGGAAACATCACGCAGTTGCTGCAGAATTGTTGGCTGCACATCCATGTTGGGATTCTCCCGTTCCACCACATCTGAAAGGTAATCTATTGGATTGAGATCTGATGACTGTGGAGGCCATTGGAGTACAATAACCTCATTTTCATGTTCAAGAAACCAGTGGTGAGATGATTTGAGCTTTGTGACATGGTGCATTATCCTGCTGGAAGGAGCCATCAGAAGATGGGTACACTGTAGTCATAAAGGGATGGACATGGTCAGCAACAATACTCAGGTAGGCTGTGGCATTTATATGATGCTCAATTTGTACTAAGGAGCCCAAAGTGTGCCAAGAAAATATTCCCCACACCATTACACCACCACCAGCCTGAACTGTTGCTACAAGGCAGGATGGATCCATGCTTTTCTGTTTACACCAAATACTGACCCTACCATCTGAATGTTGCAGCTGAAATCCAGACTCATCAGACCAGGCAACGTTTTTCCAATCTTCAATTGTACAATTTTGGTGAGCCTGTGTGAATTGTAGCCTCAGTTTCCTGTTCTTAGCTGACAGGAGTGGCACCCGGTGTGGTCTTCTGCTGCTGTAGCCCATTTGATTCAAGGTTCGATGTGTTGTGCATTTAGAGATGATATTCTGCATACCTTGGCTGTAACGAGTGGGTATTTGAGTTACAGTTGCCTTTCTATCATCTCAAACCAGTCTGCCCATTCTCCTCTGACATCAACAAGGCATTTTCCTCCATACAACTGACGCTCACTGGATATTTACTCTTTTTGGGACCATTCTCTGTAAACCCGAGACTTGGTTGTGCATGAAAATTCCAGATCAGCAGCTTTTAAAACTCTCAGACCAGCCCGTCTGGCACCAACAACCATGCCACGTTCAAAGTCACTTAAATCCCCTTTCTTCCCCATTCTAATGCTCGGTTTGAACTTCAGCAAGTCGACTTTACCACATCTAGATGACTAAATGCATTGAGTTGCTCCTGTGATTGGCTAACTAGCAATATGTGTGTTACCAAGCAATTGAACAGGTGTACCTAATAAAGTGGACGGTGAGTGTATATATAATATATATATATGTTAAGCATATCCAAGGTCAATATTAAATTATTTTTAATGGTAAACTTTAGAAGTTTGTGGTCAATTTTCTTTTCTTTTATTCACATTTGTATTTTATTAATTGATAACATATTTTTATACAATCCTTGTTTCACAAATTAACATTTAATAGACGTTTAGGTTGCTATGAAATTATTTATGATTCTTGTTTGTTGTCTGGCACAGATCGGCATATTTTTCAGGAGATGCGGTCCATGGTCATTCCGTAGATGGATGTATATCTTCTGTTTAATGTGAAAAACAACATGTGTTCATATCTGTCATTTAGCAGGTAAAAAAAATATTATTATTATACAGGATTTATATGGCGCCGACAGTTTACGCAGCGCTTTACAACATTAGGGCAGACAGTACAAGTACAATACAATTCAATACAGGAGGAATCAGAGGGCCCTGCTCGTTAGAGCTTACAATCTAAGAGGGAGGGTCAAGTTATACAAAAGGGTAATATCTGTGGGGGATGAGCTAATGGAGAAAATAGTGCAGTTGTTAGATGGAGGCAGGATAGGCTTCTCTGAAGAGGAAAGTTTTCAGGGATTGCCTAAAAGTGGATAAATTTGGAGACAGTCTGACAGATTGGGGTAGGGAATTCCAGAGGATGGACGAGGCTCGGGAGAAGTCCTGGAGGCGGATATGGGAGGAGGTGATGAGGGAGCTAGAGAGCAGGAGGTCTTGGGAGGAACGGAGATGACGATTAGGTTGGTATTTTGAGACTAGGTTAGTGATGTAGCTGGGGGCAGAGTTGTGGATGGCTTTGTAACTTATTGTTAGTATTTTGAATTTAATTTGTTGGGCGAGTGGTGGCCAATGGAGGGATTGGTAGAGAGGGGTAGCAGACACTGAGCGGTTTGTAAAGTGGATGAGCCTGGCAGCAGCATTCATGATGGACTGATGGGGGGATAGTCTGTTTAAAGGTAAGCCAATGAGGAGGGAGTTGCAGTAGTCGAGGCGAGAGATAACCAGGGAGTGAATCAGGAGCTTTGTGGTTTCATTGGTTAGAAAGGGAGGTAGTTTAGAGATGTTGCGGAGGTTGAGGCGGCAAGCTTTGGAAAGTGATTGGATGTGGGGCTGAAAGGAGAGTTCAGGGTCCAGGATAACACCTAGCACCCTGACATGTGGGGACGGGTGGATGGTTTTGCCATTGCTCTTAACAGAGAAGTCAGGGGAAGAGGCACGTGGGGGAGGAAATATTATAAGCTCGGTTTTGGACACGTTGAGTTTGAGGAAGTGGTGTGACATCCATACAGATATGTCGGTTAGTAAGTTAGTGATGCGTGAGGAGACTGATGGAGTGAGTTGAGGGGTGGAGAGATAGATTTGTGTGTCGTCAGCGTAGAAATGATATTGAAAGCCGTGAGAGGCTATCGGCTATCAGGGAAGAGGTGTAGATTGAAAATAAAAGAGGTCCGAGAACAGAACCTTTAAAAGAATCTTTATAGAACATAACAAAACACATCGCAGTGATGCTCAAGCAACTCTAAAAAAGCAAATATTGGATCTTTTCTGTAAGCTGATTGCACAATACTATGTGTAATAATGACTAAATATGTTCAGATCTGCTCTGCTATTAGTCTCTTGGATGAGAAGCTGAGATTCACTGTGCTGGGCTTAAATATAACACAGATTGACAAATTAAGTGCATACAAGGATGGTGGTAGAATATTCAAATAGCAATCAAGCTAAACATATTGATTTATGAACAAGATGAGTAAATAATAATGTAAAAATGTAACAAGTAAAGTAACAAATAAACCAATAAAGTACTACATCAAAAACATCAGAAAATTCCATGAGAAGGAAAAAGCTAGTGACTATTGGTTTATTTTGCAAGAGCAGTAATAAGGAAATCGATCTAAACGGGTATATATTAAAGACAGACGAGATAATGGGGGTGATTTACTAAGAAGAAGGCATTGCGCCAGTTCATACATTAATTGGTGTGCTGGAAAAGGTCATTAATTGAACGTGCGAACCGGCGCACATTGAAGCGCAAATAACAATAATAAATACCTGCATATGTAAACTGCAACTGGCACTAGGGTAACTGCAGTTTTCTCATTGATAATAGCCCAATACAATTGGTTTCCTCATCTCATTGGATGTGTCTTGTTAGACAATTAGTAGGTATTCTCAGGTAATTAACCCTTTTGATGCTAATCTCATTCCTATTACTTCTAATATATCTTTGAAATGTGTTTTTTTCTTTTTTTACCCAAATCTTTCAATACATTACAAAGAACAGAGAAGTGGTTCTAAAACCAATAAATTAATATTTTCAGATCTTGATCTTTAAAGGTGACCATACACTTCAATCAGTTATTTTATTTCAGTTACTTATATAGCGCTGTCAATTTACATATACATTGTACATTCACATCAGTTCCTACCCTCATGGAGCTTACAATCTAAGGTCCCTAACTCACATTCATACATACTAGGGACAATTTAGACAGGATCCAATTAACCTACCAGCATGTCTTTGGAGTGTGGGAGGAAACCGGAGTACCCGGAGGAAACCCACACAGGGAGAACATGCAAACTCCAGGCAGGTAGTGTTGTGGTTGGGATTCGAACCAGTGACCCTTCTTACTGCTAGGTGAAAGTGCTATCCACTACTATCCACTACACCACTACGCAGAGATTGGCCAATCAGATTGCATAGTGCATGACCATCTTAAGAGCCAAATTTGGAATGTAGATGTGCCATGACCCACTTGTATTTTCCTAACAATATTTCTTGGGAATTACACAAGGCACATGAAAAACCACCTTTTCTCAAGACATACTAGAGTGATCAGGAATCTTTAAACTACGGCTCTCCAGCTATTACAACTACACATCCCATGAGACATTGTAAAACTCTAACATTCACAGACATGACTAGGCATGATGGGAATTGTAGTTCCTGAACAACTAGAGGGCCGTAGTTTGAAGACCCCTGTGTTAGACCATTATTATGCCTCTAGAATTGGGAGTGTGGCATCTAACAAACTTCTCTCTGCTGGTGGACACACACACACACTGAAGCAGGAAGCAATATACATTGGCCCGGAAGTGAATCTGTACACGGGAAGTAGGTGTGTGTTTTGAGGCCAAATCATTTAGACATACACACATGGCCCACACAAACACCATGTAAAAATAAATTAAAAATGATCTTAATTTGCAAAAAAGGTTCATCTCTTCCTCAGAGAACAGTGAGCGAGTGTACAAACACAGATTGACAACATCAAAAATATTTCAGTGAAAAATATTCCCCCCCAAAAACAAAAAAAACAAAAGTAAAAGATACTTGCTCTAAAACACATCTGTTTTGCAAAGACATAACAAACAAAATACAAAGAGAAAATACACGTGTTACAAACTCTATAAGGACACCAAAAGGTACTCTCTTGACACACACACACACTTCACACACACATGCATTTCACACACCAAAAGCCACAGCAAAAAAACAAAGTCCCTGAGCATGCCCAGAACAATCCAAATGCAGCTAGCACAAAATAAACCACCCCCCTGTCCAAAATTAAGTGCATCATCCAGCATGCTATAAAATTACAGATGTGACAAACACCCCCCGGTCCAGGGGGGCAAACAAAGAGACTAACATGGGAAAAAGTTATACAACAAATACCATTGCATTCTATGGGAACTGACTTGTCAATGTTGCTAGTCCCCACTTGGCTGACTTATATTCTAGTTATTGGCCTTAAAATGGGTATGGGGGCCCAGGTCCCACCCTGAGGGACATATATCAATGTCACCAATTTTTACAACCCCAAAAACGAACTAATGAGAAGTGCCTTTAAAAATGCAAAATTGCTTAAAAGCTAGTAATTTGGGGGGGGGGGGGGTTACTCTGCCTGTAAAAAGGTGCATCTGTAGCATGTATCCAAAATGCTGCTTCAAAGATGTACGGCTTTAGACAAAACTTACAAATCTGCTAGATTTTAACCAAAAACAAAAAATAGCCTGCCCCCCTACCCCCAGTACATACAAGGCCATTTGTGTCTGTTAAGGCTTAAAATGAGAACCCCCACATGAAAAATACCACCCAAACTAAAAAAATATTGTGGCCCTCCCACACACTAACAAACCCCTAGCCAAATACACAGCAAGCCAGCCCATGAAAGGGGGTGGATGCTTGGGGGCAGGAGGGGCTCGGACACCTTGTTCCCATATTAAGGGGGACAAGGGCCTCTTCCACACAACCCTAGGCTGGGGTTGTGGGGGGCTGCAGACAGGGGCTTTTTACGGAATGTGGAAAGCCCCTTTAAACTAGTGGGTACAAGGTGCTTTGTGGTTGGTATTGGGCTGAGCCCAACATGCCTAAAAGGCGGCTAGCTCTGTTGAGTGCATGTGGCCTTGTATGGTTCAGGTGGGGGTTGGGCGATCGCTCTTCTCGCCCCTTTCCTAGCTGGTCCTGTTGTATGCTCTGAAAAAGGATGTGGTTTGGATTGGTGACAGCAACTCACAGCCTTTTGAGAATGTAGTGGAGTGTGAAGCTCCCCTTTTAAAGCAAAAGCTAGCTCATGGAAATCCAAGGGATTAGAGGGGGGGGACAAGAGCATTGGAGAATGGAGTGTGGAGTTCTCCTTTAAAAGCAAAAGTTAGCAAATGGAAATCTAAGGGATTAGAGGAGGAGACAAGAGCATTTGAGAATGGAATGTGGAACTCCCCTTTAAAAGCAAAAGCTAGCCCAAGGAAATCATATGCATTAGGGGGGGAAGGTTAAATAGCCTTTTAGGAGGAGCTAGAGTAGCGAGAGTTTTTTTTATATAATTTTAACAAGGTGTATGTCACATGTTGACAACATAACATGCTAACATGACCTGTGTGCAAATCTCCTTAAAAAAATACATACCGGTGAACCAATGTAAATAAATGTGGCAAGTTTAGAGGGTAGAAAAAAAGGGGGGATATGGGGGGGGGGGGGGGTTACAAGTGGTGATGCAATAAAATAGAAATTATAGTCAAGGCAAATAGAGTAAAATTACCAAGGCAATACTAATGTGTCATCAAAGTCTGGAGGTAAATAATGCCTAAGCCAAGGAAGGCAGAGCTTCTCAAATTGACCAATTCCATCTCTTTCGATTGCTTTCATTTTAGCATGAATAAGAGCTTTATTAGTTCTGTGTATGGTTTCAGCTAGAATTAAATATTGAGTTTTCCATGCCTTAGTAATGGTTTGTTTTGCGGCTGTTAGGAGCTGTAAAAGAAGGCGAAATTGATTCTGTGTGATCCCATCAGGTTTCTGGTTTAATAGGGCTGTAGCAGGATTGGGCTGTATAGGTGTCTCAAAGATTTTGGAGGCTAAGACAAAAACTGCCTTCCAGAATTTTTGGGCCATTGGCAATCCCACCAAATATGAAATTGAGTGCCAAACAAGCTCCAGGGTAATCAGAAGCCTATTTCGATCTTCTAGCGGGAGCCAAATACAAACAGGTTAGCACCTTAAAGTAAGAAGAAGCAGACTTAGTGGCAAACCATATGCTAGACAATTCAGTAGCATTAAATGAGCGATTAAGGTCTAGTTGAGGGGGGACCAGTGTTAGTACTAGCTAAAATTAGCTTATAGAGAAACGATAGAGAAACAAGTCCTCAAGCATGAGGGTCAGAAATACATATGCATTCAAAAACAAGACATCTGGGATAGTTGGGAGTTGAAATTAAGATAAGGTTGGAAAAAAATTTGATTTGCAAATATTGGAACAATTTCAATTGAGGAAATCCAAATTTATCACATGAAGTAGGAAAAGAATGTATATAAGAGGCAGATACCAAATTATATAAACGGGATAAATTAGCTGTATTCCAGGCTTTGAAAGAAGTAGGAGCGATCCAGGCAGGGTAAAAAGTGTGATTTTTAACAAAAGAAAGGAGCCGTAAATGAGGAGATTAAAGGCCAAGAGAAGTTTTGAATTTGTCCCAGATAGATAAAGAATGTTTTGTGATAGGATTGCGAATAAAAGTACGATCAGTTTGTCTTAACCATAACATGTTAGATACTGAAATAGGGTCACAGTCAATAGACTCAATTGTTACCCATAAAGAAATTTCTTTGATTGCGTGGTATTTTGGTAAATTTAATTTGCAAGGTGTGCAGCATGATAGTAAGGAGAAATATTTTGAGACCTAATCCTCCGTAGCATTGTGGGAGACAGAGAGTGGATTTAGAGGTTCGAGATTTCGTTTTTCCCCAGGTAAAGGAGATAATTCTGCGTTGTATAAGCCGTAAAAAATTAGATGGAACTGGGATGGGAAAAGACTCTAGAAATATATAAAAAATTGGGCAATATAGCCATCTTAATTACATTAATTTTGCCTATCCAGGATAGAGGGATAGAGGACCATTGTGATAATAATTCAGTACCCTGTATTAGTAATAAAGGGAGGTAAGCTGAGTATAAGTCAGTTATCTTAGGAGTGAGTTGTTTTCCTAAGTATGGAAGTCTAATGCCGCGTACACATGATCGGATTTTCCGACAACAAATGTTCGATGGGAGCTTGTTGTTGGAAATTACGTCCGTGTGTAGGCTTCATCGGACATTTTCTGTCGGAATTTCCGACAAACAAAATTGGAGATCTGGATCTCAAATTTTCCGACAACAAAATCCGTTGTCGGAAATTCTGATTGTGTGTACACAATTCCGACGCATAAAATTCCACGCATGCTCGAAATCAAGAACAAGAGCTGCACTGGCTATTGAACTTCATTTTTCTCGGCTCGTCGTACATGTTGTACGTCACTGCGTTCTTGACGTTCAGAATTTCCATCACATTTAAGTGACTGTGTGTATGCAAGACAAGTTTGAGCCAACATCTGTCGGAAAAAAAACATGGATTTTGTTGGCAAATCTGATCGTGTGTACGTGGCATTAGAGGTGTCCAAGAGAAGGGAAGTGAATCTTTAACAAGCTGAAGGTCTGAAGGAGGCAAGGAAATGTTGAGTGCAGTCGATTTTTGATAGTTAACTGTTAAGCCTGAAATGTGTGCAAAACGGTTTAGGACAGGTATGAGATTAGGTACCGTGATATGGGGAGATGACAAGAAGAGTAAGATGTAATCTGCAAAAAGACATACTTTATGGTGACATCCAGCTAATTCAATACCTTTTATGTTTGGATCAGATCTAATTAAATGGGCCAAGGGTTCAATGAGGAGTGCAAATAGGAGAGGGGAGAGAGGACATCCTTGACGGGTGCCTCTTCCAATAGGGAAAGTGTCTGATTTAAAACCAGCATATTTGATAAATGCATTCAGGTTGTCGTACATAGCAAAAAGGAGGGTTTCACCATGTCAGATCAGTGTATAGTTGCCACATCCCTAATAATCTATCAAGAAAAAGGAATCCCCCTTCATTGAGACTTTGTAGGCAACAAACACACATGTAGTTACAAAAAATTTAATTTATTAGATGTGCATAAAAATGTTCGATCATATGAAGACCGATACTAAAAAGACATAGGGAAATGTTTATACAAATATGAAAAACAGTATAGACAAAACAACAAGTCACATGGTATGTATGACAACAAAAGTTGTTACTCTCCGGTATATAGTAATCCCCGGTACCTGACCCGTTTCTGGTTCAAGCACCTAAATCAGGGAAATTAAGTAAGAGTATATGTAGTCTTAATTTTGTCTTTACATGTGAAATTCCACCATATAACAAAATGGATGAATCGCTGCCAGCGGGGGTGTCGGTGGACGCCAACCCTCCGTATTGATCCTACACGATAACAGTATAAGAAAAGGAATTTGCCTAGTTCAGTTTGCCCGGTGATTACAGGAATGGCGAATTGCCAAACATCTTTAGATTTGTTTGGGATGAAAGCGCTATCCAAAGCCTTAAACGTGGCTCCAGGTCTGTGTGTAGCTGCAATACTTTCCAAATCATATGGATATTAGACCTCCATGTAGACAAAGAAGGGACCTCACTGGTTTGTGTCCACCCTGCTGTGGAGCGGGGTGGACGCAAACCGGCCGCTCCAGCCCCCTCCACAGCCCAGCACTCCATTGAGTGTGTGTGAGGGGGGGGGCAGAGCAGAGAGCTGGTGACTGACAGTCACCAGCTCTCTGCTTAGGGAGCTGTGAGAACCAAGCGATCTGCAGTGTTTGATCTCTCGGTTTTTAGTGTTAGAGCCAGAGGGGTACTGATGCTGCATCCACCTAAGTAAGTATAATTCTGGAAAAAAAACAATTCCCATACTTCTCTTTTAAATTACAACTAAAGACTCCTATATCACAGTTTAAACAAGTGCCAATTTCAGTTACTGAATGCACAAGCCTCATATGGTAAACAAAAAACTTCCTTTGCCTTCCCTGACTTCTCCACATACTCCCACATTGTAAACACATTGCAGCTCACAGTAGGGAGGTTTCAGCAACAGAGGCAGTGCTGTCCATTAGGGATGAGCCGAACACCCTCCGGTTCGGTTCGCAGCAGAACATGGAGAACATGGAACAGGCAAAACATTCGGACGAACACCGTTAAAGTCTATGGAACACAAACATGAATAATCAAAAGTGCTCATTTTAAAAGCTTATATGCAAGTTATTGTCATAAAAAGTGTTTGGGGACCTGGGTCCTGCCCCAGGGGACATGCATCAATGCAAACATTTTTTTAAAAAACTGACATTTTTTTTTGGGAGCAGTGATATTTTTAATACTTAAAGTGAAACAATAAAAATGAAATATTCCTTTAAATATTGTGCCTGGGGGGTGTCTATAGTATGCCTGCAAAGTGGCACATTTTTCCCGTGTTTAGAACAGTACCACAGCAAAATGATATTTCTAAAGGAAAAATTGTCCTTTAAAACTGATTGCGGCTGTAATGAATTGTCGGGCCTCAGCAATATAGATAAAACTCATTGAAAAAAAGAGCATGGGATCCCCCCTTAGTCCATTACCAGGCCCTTTGGGTTTGGTATGAATATTAAGGGGAACCCAGAACCAAAATTTTTTAAAAATTGCGTGGGGGTCCCCCTAAATTCCATATCAGGCCCTTCAGGTCTGATATGGAAACCCTGCGCCAAATTAAAAAAAAATGGCGTAGGGGTCCCCCCAAAGTCCACACCCGACCCTTCAGGTCAAGTATGGATTTTAAAGGGGAACCCTGCACCAAAATAAAAAAAAAGTGGCGTAGGGGTCCCCCCAAAATCCATACCAGACTCTTATCTGAGCACGCAACCTGGCAGGCCGCAGGAAAAAAGGGGGGATGAGAGATGGCCCCCCCTCCTGAACCATACCAGGCCACATGCCCTCAACATGGGGAGGGTGTTTTGGGGTCTGACCAAGGGCCTCATCCCCACAACCCTGGCCCGGTGGTTGTGGGGGTATGCGGGCAGGGGGCTTATCGGAATCTGGAAGCCCCCTTTAACAAGGGGACCCCCTGTGTGAATTGGTATTGGATTACATCGTACCCCTACCATTTCTCAAAAAAAAGTGTCAAAAATGGTAAAAAAGACAAAAGACAGTTTGGGACAAGTCCTTTTTTAAAAAATAAAAACGTCTCACAATTTAAGTTCACGCAGTCCGACGGACCAAAAAAGAAAAAAAAAAAGCCGCAACTGATCCGCCTCCATGGGAGGCTCCCGCCGACTGATGCGTCTTCTCTGTGACAGTTCTTATATAACTGAGGGTGAGGCCATCCGTTGACGTATACGGGTGACCCCACTCCCCTCTGATGCCACGTTTTAATAAAGGACTTGTCCCAAGCTGTCTCTTGTCTTTTTTACCATTTTGACACTTTTTTTGTGAAATGGTAGGGGTACAATGTACCCTATTACCAATTCACACAGGAGGGAGGCCGGGATCTGGGATTCCCCTTGTTAACGGGGGCTTCCAGATTCTGATAAGCCCCCTACCCACATACCCCCACATTCACTGGGCCAGGGTTGTGGGGATGAGGCCCTTGTCCCCATCATACGGTTCGGGGGGGCACTCTCTTGTCCCCCCTCTTTTCCTGCGGCCTGCCAGGTTGTGTGCTCTGATAAGGGTCTGGTATGGATTTTGAGGGGGACCCCTACACCATTTTTTTTTACATTTTGGTGTAGGGTTCTGGTATGGATTTTGGGGGGACTCCTACGCCATTTAAAAAAAAAATTGGCTCATGGTATCCCCTTAATTTCCATATCAGACCTAAATGGGACTGGTATGGATTTTAGGGGGACCCCCACGCAATTTTTTTTTTGGTTCGGGGTTCCCCTTAATACTCCAAATACCCCAAAGGGCCTGGTAATGGACTGGGGGGGATCCCTTGCTCTTTTTTTCAATGAGTTTTATCTATATTGCCGAAACCCGACAATTCATTACAGCCGCAATCAGTTTTAAATGACAATTTTTCCTTTAGAAATGTCATTTTGCGGTGGTATTGTTATAAACATGGGAAAAATGCGCCACTTTACAGGCATACTATAGACACCCCCAGGCACGATATTTAAAGGAATATTTCATTTTTATTGTTTCACTTTAAGCATTAAAAAAATCACTGCTCTCCAAAAAACGGCCGTTTTTACAATTTTTTTTGCATTGATACATGTCCCCTGGGGCATGACCCAGACCCCCAAACCCTTTTTATGACAATAAGTAATTTGCAAATAAGCCTTTAAAATTAGCATGTTAGTGCCCCATAGACTTTAACGATGTTCCATCGGCTTTCGAATTTGCCACGAACACTGCATATTGTTCGCTGTTCAGAGAATAGGCGAACACCCGCTGTTGGAGTCGAACTTACATTCGACTTCAACATCGGGCTCATCCCTACTGTCCATCAAGAAAGTGGTGAGGACTAGGTGTTGCCAGGTGCTGACTGATAACCTACAGGCTTCTGAATCAGCAGTGACTATGCAAAAAGCTATGCCCTTTGCAACATTTTTCTTCTGAAGGAGGCACAACCTACATAAGAGTGGCTACTCTGCTCTGAATTCAGGGGAAGTGCAGCATTGTTGCCACACCATCAGAGGAAGCTTCATTCAGTAAAGTTCACTGACCAGATCACTAGCTATGTTTTAATGATGACAAACTACTTGTGGATCATGCCAAGTCTGCAGGTGACCATACTGTCCAGACAGACTGGGTCTATTGAGGTATATCAGGTCTCTTCACTGATCAATATAAATATAACAGCTTATAAAAGACAAATATTCCTAATAAAAAGATTTAAAAAAAAATTGTACCACAGAATAGTAAAATGTTAAAAAAGAATGAATTTGAACAGGAAAATATATTTAACACATTCCTGCCTGGCCTATAGCAAGTTGATGGCTGGGATGGTACCTATCTCTTTCTGAGTGGACATCACATGACGTCCTCTCGGAAGTTGCCACTCGTGTGGCTGCAGGGCCGCGCAGTGGCCTGATCTGTCACTGGCTGTGTCCACTGCCGATACCATGTGACTACTGTGACCAATCACAGCATATCACATGACAGTTGTAAACAATGGCTTTCTTTCATGCCATTCATTGTGTAAAATTGTGTTGCTAGCTGTGATTGGTCAATGTGATCACATGGTACAGACAGGGCAAATCACATCCTATCTGTACCATATGATTAGCTGTGGCCAATTACCGCTAATCACAATAAAACAAACGGAATGAATCAATTTTATTAACCACTTCGCACCCGCGCTATAGCCGAAAGACGGCTGCAGCGCGGACGCTACCTGCCGGGTGGCTGTCCCTGGATGTCCAGCTGTTTACTTCCGCAATGCGCGCTCCTGCGGGGGCACATCGGGGAAGTTCTGTGCTGGCCATGTCCCTCGAACACAGCCAGTCACAGATCGCCGTAAACGGCCAATGACAGCTGCCGTTTACAGTGCGATCGGCGGTGCCAATGAGAGATGATCTCATATGTAAACATATGAGATCATCTCTCATCGCCGGCTCTCCCTCCTCACACAGAGACAGCGTGTGAGGAGGGAGAGCGAACCGCTGCAACGGTGAGTGTAAAAAAAAAAAAAACTGAAAAAAAAGTCGTTAGTGTCATCTGTCATCCCTCCACACTGTCATCTGTCCCCACTGTCCTCTGTCCCCAGTGCCATCCGTCCCCAGTGCCATCCGTCCCCAGTGCCATCCCTCCCCAGTGCCATCTGTCCCCAGTGCCATCCCTCCCCACTGCCATCCCTCTCCACTGCCATCCGTCCCCAGTGTCATCCGTCATCAGTGCCACATATTAGTGCCATCTGTCATCAGTGCCACGTATCAGTGGCATCTGTCATCAGTGCCACGTATTAGTGCCATCTGTCATCAGTGCCATGTATTAGTGCCATCTGTCATCAGTGCCACATGTCATCAGTGCCACATATTAGTGACATCTGTCATCAGTGCCGTCTGTCATCACTGCCACTTGTCATTAGTGCCACATATTAGTGCCATCTGTCATCAGTGTCACGTGTCATTAGTGCCACATATTAGTGCCATCTGTCATCAGTGTCACGTGTCATCAGTGCCATGTATTAGTGTCATCTCTCAGTGCCACGTATTAGTGCCAAATGTCATCAGTGCCACGTATTAGTGCCATTTGTCATCAGTGTCACATATTAGTGCCATCTGTCATCAGTGTCATCAGTGCCACATATTAGTGCCATCTGTCATCAATGCCACGTCAGTGTCATCAGTGCCACGTATCAGTGCCATCTGTCATCATTGCCATGTCAGTATCATCAGTGCCACATATCAGTGCCATCTGTCATCAGTGTCATGTGTCATTGTCCTGGTGCTCCAGGCCCTTTAAAAGTGTAATAGATAGTCAACAATTTAGATGTGTAATTTATGCTCCTAGAACACCTGATGGCGCTCCCTGCATGTTGGGTCTCTGTATGTGGCCAGGCTGTGAAAAAGTCCCACACATGTGGTATCCCTATACTCAGGAGGAGTAGCAGAATGTATTTTGGGGCATTATTTGTGGTATATACATGCCATGTGAGAGAAATAACCTATTACAATGACAATTTTGTGGGAAAAAAAAACCAAATCTTCATTTTGCAAAGAATTGTGGGAAAAAATGACATAAAAAAACTCACCATGCATCTTGCTAAATACCTTGGAATGTCTACTTTCAAAAAAGGGATCATTTGGGGGGTATTTGTACTTTCCTGACTTGTTCGGGTCACAAGAAATGAGATAGGCCGTTAGTACATCATTGTGTGATCAATTTTTTATGATTTGCACCATAGCTTGTGGACTCTCTAACTTTCACAAAGACCAAATAATATCCACTAATTTGGGTTATTTTTACCAAAGATATGTAGCAGTATAAATTGTGGCCAAAATTCATGAAGAAAAATAAATAATTTGCAAAATTTTATCACAGAAACTAAGAAAAATGCGTTTTTTTTTCTAAATTTTTGGTCTTTTTTTATTCATAGCGCAAAAAATAAAAAGCCCAGAGGTGATCAAATACCACCAAAAGAAAGCTCTATTTGTATGAAAAAAAGGACAAAAAATTCATTTGGGTACAGTATTACATGACTGAGTAATTGTCATTCAAAGTGTGAGAGCGCTGAAAGCTGAAAATTGGTCGGGGCAGGAGGGGGGTTTAAGTGCCCAGTAGGCAAGTGGTTAAGTAAAATGCTTGCTTATAGCAATGAAATTCACTGCTATAAGCAATCATAGTTACATAGTAGGTGAGGTTGAAAAAAGACACAAGTCCATCAAGTCCAACCTATGTGTGTGATTATGTGTCAGTATTACATTGTATATCCCTGTATGTTGCGGTCATTCAGGTGATTATCTAATAGTTTCTTGAAGCTATCAATGCTCCCCGCTGAGACCACCGCCTGTGGAAGGGAATTCCACATCCTTGCCGCTCTTACAGTAAAGAACCCTCTACGTAGTTTAAGGTTAAACCTCTTTTCTTCTAATTGTAATGAGTGGCCCCGAGTCTTATTAAACTCTCTTCTGTGAAAAAGTTTTATCCCTATTGTGGGGTCACCAGTACAGTATTTGTAAATTGAAATCAAATCATAATGTGTAAATAAAAAAAAAACCCTGATCCCTTCCCCAGAGTAGTACAATGTTACTATGGTAACATTATATTGCTCTGATCACAATGTGTTAATAAAAAAAAATGTAAAAAAAAAACGTATTATTATATATTTTTTTGTACCGTCACCAATCAGTGTCCTTGATCACTGCTACACCAGTTATATGAGGACACTGTACTGCACTGGTGAAAGCATGTAAAAAAAAAAAGATTACTACATTTCTTTTTTTTTTATTTCTTAATATTCCAAAAAATTAGGACAAAAAAATTACAACTTCAAAAAACCCGCTATGACTTTTACCTTGGACTGTCTACTTTTCAAAAAGGGAACATTTAGGGGATATTTGTACTGTACTGACATTTTTGGGCCTCAAGAAATGAGATAGGCCGTCAGTATATCAGGATTGATCAATTTTCTGAAATATACCATAGTTTGGGGACTCCTTTCCTATAGACTTTAAATAAAATACTGTGTATATATATAAATATATATATATACATATACACACACTCACCGGCCAGTTTATTAGGTATACCTTGTTAGTACCCCATTTTTCAGAACTACCTTAATTCTTAATGGCAGAGATTTTGGTCCATATTGACATGATATCATCATGCAGTTGCTGCAGATTTGTGGGCTGCGCATACATCATGCGAACCTCCCGTTCCACCGCATCCCAAACGTGCTCTATTGGATGAGATCTGGTGACTGTGGAGGCCATTGGAGTACAGAGACCTCATTGTCATGTTCAAGAAACCAGTTGTGAGATGATTTGAGATTTGTGGCATGGTGCATTATCCTGCTGGAAGGAGCCTTCAGAAGATGGGTACACTGTAGTCATAAAGGGATGGACATGGTCAGCAACAATACTCAGGTAGGCTGTGGCATATAACGATGCTCAATTGGTACTAAGGGGCCCAAAGTGTGCCATAGAAAATATCCCCCACACCATTACACCACCAGCCTGAACCATTAATAATACAAGACAGGATGGATCCATGCTTTCATGTTGTTTACACCAAATTCTGACCCTACTATCTGAATGTCAGAGCGGAAATTGAGATTCATCAGGCCAGGCAATGTTTTTCCAATTTTCTATTGTCCAGTTTTGGTGAACCTGTGTGAATTGTAGCCTCAGTTTCCTGTTCTTAGCTGACAGGAGTGGCACCCGTTGTGGTCTTCTGCTGCTGTTTCAAGGTTTGATGTGTTGTGCATTCAGAGATGGTATTCTGAATACCTTGGTTGTAATCAGTGGTTATTTAAGTTACTGTTGCCTTTCTATCATCTGGAACCAGTCTGCCCATTCTCATCTGACCTCTGACATCAACAAGGCATTTTCGTCCACACAACTGCCGCTCACTGGATATTTTCTCTTTTTCGGACCATTCTCTGTAAACCCGAGAGATGGTTGTGCATGAAAATCCTAGTAGATCAGCAGTATTTGAAATGCTCAGACCAGCTTGTCTGGCACCAACAACCATGTCACATTGAAAGTCACTTAAATCCCCTTTATTCCCCATTCTGATGCTTGGTATGAACTTTATCAAGTTGTCTTCACCACGTTGCTCCCATGTGAATGGCTAATTAGCAATTTGTGTTACCAAACAATTGAACAGGTGTACTTAATAAAGTGAACGATGAGTGTATATACAATATATATATATGTTTAAGCATATTCAAGGTCAATATTAAATTACTTTTAATGGTAAACTTTAGAAGTTTTGTCAATTTTCTTTTCTTTTATTTACATTTATATTTTAATAATTGATGACATATTTGTATTATTTTTATAATTTTTTATATCCTTGTTTCACAAATTAACATTTGATAGAGGTTTAGGTTGCTATGGAATTATATATGGTTCTTGTTTGTTGTCTGGCACAGATCACCAATTTTTTCTCATTTCTTTTTCAGGAGAGTCAGTTCATAGCCATTCCGTGGATAGATGTTTATCTTCTGTTTAATGTGAAAAACAACATGGGTTAGTACCTATCATTTAGCAGGTAAAAGAATATTTCCTGACGCCTTTATGGCAGCACACGCTGGGTTGTGACTCCGCCCCCACAACCTGACAGGATTGGTTAGCTATAAATTTGAAGGGGAGACACTAGAGTTGCCACCTCATCTCTTTAAACCCGAACACATATGAATTACACAGGTTCTGAGACTAATTTAGTGCAGATAAGGTACTAAGTGAGTTTAATTACCACCTCAATCAGCCACAGAACCTGTGTAATCAATATGTGTTCGGGTTTAAAGGGATTAGGTGGCAACTTTGGGAGACACCCTGCTGCATTCCCTTTTCTATCCTCACCTGACAGATTGGGATAAGCAAGGTTGCTCCTGTTTACAAGATTAAAGAAAAAGCCTCTTACCGCACTCGCCCCAGCAGCTTCAAGCCTCTCCTGTTTGGAAGTCCCTCCTGTACAGTCTCTAAAGGAGCTTCTATGGAGGGAACCCCCGTTCTGGTGGTCTTAGGGGGCGTCTGGATGTCTGGCACAGTAAGCAAATTTTTAAAATAAATAAATATTTTTTTCCTATTCCTCTTCAGACTTCCTGTCACTATTGCTATGGAGACCACTGCCCGCGCAGACCACCATCAGAAAACGAGGTAAGAGGCCATCCGTCATTGGTAAGTATTGAAGCAGGGGAGAGAAAAAGAGAGCCGGACCACTAACGCTGCGTTTTTGGCAGCCCTACCAGGTCAAGAGCCGCAAGTTCAAGGCATGGAAGAAGATCAAGTCATGCGTCAAGCAGGAGGTCCCGCAGAAGCCGTTGAAGATCTTCCTCCCGCCACCGAAGACATAGCCGCTCACATCACAGCCGCTCACGCCACAGCCGCTCCCGTCATAGTCGTTCACACCTTAGATGGTCACCTTCATCACACCGCCAGAGCCGCCACACCCGTCCTGTAGCAAACGTTTGCTGGATATGCGGCGCACCGGCCTTGCCAGATAAACTAGCCTGCCGCTCCTGCTTCAATGAGGCAACAAAGCAAAAAGAATTAGACGCAAGAGTGGCTACAGAGCTCATAAGAGAATCTGTACGAGAATCCATAAGGGAGACAACGCCACCACTAACGGATAGGCCTACTCCCAGCACATCGGCAGCGGATGTCCATCAACCCCAGGCATCAGAATCTTCCTCAGGAGTGAGGACCCGGAGATGTCAGCAGGCTTTGATTTTTCCCTTGTTGAACCTTTTGCAAAATCAGTTAAGGAAGCGATCGGCTGAGAAGAAGATAAAGTGGAACCGCAAAAAGTTCGGAAATATTTCCCAAATTTAAGGAAAGATCCAGAAAACTTCCCTTTTATAGGTGAACTAGAAGATCTAATTAAAGATGAGTGGGAAAGATCTGATAAGCGGTCCAGTCTCACCAACAGACTGGCAAAGGTGTATCCTTTGAAAGAGTCGAAAGTCAATTCATTAATGAACGCCCCCATCGTCGACTCCTCCTTGATGCGTCTTGCACAGCATGTCACTCTGCCTATTGAGGAAGCAGTTTCCTTTCAGGACGTTCTTGATCAGAAATTGGATCTGGAGCTGAAAAAAGCATATTCCATGGCTGGGGGCGCTTGCAGGCCAGCAATTGCCACAGCAGCAGTGGCTAAAGCCATATCAGGATGGGCAACCCGGGTGGAGAAGGACCTTCAAGATGGCACTGAATTGGAGAAAATAATCTCTTCTCTTCAGGAGATCAAGTTGGCAGGCGACTTTGTGGCAGAAGCCTCAGTCGATATTATAAGATCCTGCGCTGCGCTGACTGAGGAGCCTTTATTGGAGAGCTCCTATACACAGCTGCGTGACTCATGCAGCTGTGTTTCATGCCTGATTAGGCTGGACCTGTCGCACAGACCCCACCCCTCTGGAAAATCTTCCGGATAGGTCGCCCTCTGGCTATCACTCCCCTCTGGGGGGATATTTAAACATGAAACCTACATGTCAGATTAGTGTTACACAGCTGAGGCACCTGACACGAACATGTAATCCATCTAAAGAGAAGGTTAGAACACAGATAGCACCTCTGTTTGCTTTGTCTATGTATTTTCCTCTCTTATCTGATGCAGATTTCTCTGCAGCTCGAACTCCATGCACTGCTTGAGTTTTCTTAAGCTGCCTGTGTTGTCCTTTACTGGTCAGGGTCCTCTCCTTTATCTGACTGTTCTCATCACTTAATAACAATATGCCACTGCCTTAGCATCACAGGAAGAGATTAGTAATATACATATATACACCTTCTCTGTGTTTTGACAGGTCCGTGCTCTCCATACCCGTCTTGGGTGGCTCCTGCGAGCTCTGACCTGCCGCTTCCACTGCTCTGTTTGGGGGAAGGGGGGTCTTTTGACACCACTGCATCACCCTGTCTCTATGGGAATTTCTATATGTCCCATAGTCACCAAACTAGATGATGGAAATCTCCCCCATGTGTTGGAACATCTTCTTATTTAATTAATCCCTTAAAAGGACCTCCTACATGTGGGACTCAAACCGCCTGCATACGTGCTGTGTAATCCTTTTGATATGTATGAGAACATCTTTGATTTGTGAGTATCAAATTGCATATCTTTGACTATATTTCTGCTATTTTTTGCCAATACATGAATGAACTGTATTTTATAATGTCCGGGTACCTCTATACACACATATTTATACTTTCCTCTTGTCTCTGATAGAAATGCAACAACATAACCCACCTAAACCCCTGAAGAAGGAAGTAATTTTTTATAGAGAGAAACTTAACTTTCTGTGATTTTTCCAAAACATGTAGGGTGGTTGGTTTCATAACAGCTGCGCCCTTAAGCGTTGGTTATAGCATCCATCAGTGGCTTACATTATTTGCATTTATGACTATGTTCTCTTTTGATTTTAACTCATTTTTGTATTTTTAATGTATTTTCTTCTAACTGTATTTTGAATAAAATTTGGTAATTTTTTACATATTTGGTACCCCTCTCTATACTATCCTCTATTGGCCTTCTGCCCACACTATACCTTGGGGACATCCCCTTTTCTCTCACAAATTTAATTTTGGGATGTGGCAGAAGCCTCTAGGATTAGTCTCTGGTATAGTTTCCTTCCCTTGACAATTTATCTTCAATCCAATTGGGTACAAAATACCCGCCTAGTCCCTACTTTGGTAACTATTCTGGAGTTCAATTAATAGTGTTAGCAATACTTTTTCTGGCATACTTTTTGATATGGCAGAACTTTATAGTCAATCATGGGATAATTTTGTAACCAAGATCCAGCAAGATTTTGGTCAAAATGAATCTCGTGATTCAGAATTGAGTTTTTTATTCTCAGCCCTTACCAAGTGGCTTGAGAAAAAATCACCTACCTTTTGGCATATTAAGAGTTTCCAAGAATATATCAGGGATGACCTGAACCCTTTAGGACTTAGTGTCCAAATTTTCCCTTCTCTAGACAATTTGAGTCCTACATTTAAAATGGCATGGGAAAACAATCTTAAATTGTGCTCTGCAGGCATGATGACTTTATTAATAGAGGAGTATCAGAGACGCATGATTGACATAGACGCCAATATAGACTCCATTTATTCAAAAATTAAACTATTACAAACCCATTCCTCCTTTCAAAACCATAGCCAAAAATTAAAAACACATATAGAATTGTTTAACAAAGCAATCCTTTCTAAAAAAGAATTTAAACGTTTGAGAGATAAACAAGCCTTTGAGGAAGGCAACGCCTACAAATGGTCTCATCAAAGTGGTGGCAAAACTACCAACGAAACCCCAAACAGTATCCTAGATATTCAGACATGTCCGATTCATCGTCTGTGTCGTCAAGCGTCTCCCATACCTCCTCAAAACAAATGAGACGTACTAGAAAACCTAAAAGACGTCAGGAAGGTGATCACCCCCTAGCAAATTCCAATAAAAAACAGTTTCCAAAACTACAATCTCCCAAGCAACCTTCCTCAAATTCTTCCACTAATGTCCCAGGATCTGTGGCATCTTTACCAACAAATGGAACCGTGCCATCTCCATTAGATGGCACCCTTCCATCCACATCCTCTATAAAAATTCCAGCAATTTTTTCCAAAAATCAACCTAATTCCTCTGTTCCCCCAAACCCAGGACTCTTTTAAATCCCTCACCCCCTTCTTCACAATTGAACATCATTAACCTTTCAGCACACAATCTAACGATAGATGAAATTTCAGTTCTATCTAAGGGACTCACTTTTTGCCCAAGCAATAGAATAGATAAGTTTACAGTGATAAAGGATACACACCTCTATACACGTAAACTACTATTAAAAATCATGTTTGAAAAACAAAAGATAGACAGTGAAGACTGTAGCACATTTAGTGAACGTCAAGCTTTAGATAATTTAAACTCACTTTTGGAGGAAAGTGAACCCAAAGATCTTATTGACGCAATAGATTTGGAAACGCTCCTTGGAGATATCCAAAATCCACCTATAAACACCCCCCCTTTGAAATCGGCTTTGAAAAAGGCCTCTTCTCTGTACCCTGACCCTAGTACAAATCTTGGCATGCAGACCTTTCTCAAGATGGTTTCTTCTGAGATCTAGGGATGAGCCGAACACCCCCCGGTTCGGTTCGCACCAGAACCCGCGAACGGACCGCAAGTTCGCACGAACGTTAGAACCCCATTGACGTCTATGGGACTCGAACGTTCGAAATCAAAAGTGCTCATTTTAAAGGCTAATTTGCATGGTATTGTCCTAAAAAGGGTTTGGGGACCCGGGTCCTACCCCAGGGGACATGTATCAATGCAAAAAAAACTTTTAAAAACGGCCGTTTTTTCGGGAGCAGTGATTTTAATGATGCTTAAAGTAAAAAAAAAAAAGTGAAATATTCCTTTAAATATCGTACCTGGGGGGTGTCTATAGTATGCCTGTAAAGTGACGCGTGTTTCCCATGTTTAGAACAGTCCCTGCACCAAACGTCATTTTTAAAGGAAAAAATCTCATTTAAAACTGCTTGCGGGTTTAATGTCATGTCGGGTCATGGCAATATGGATGAAAATCAGTGAGACAAACGGCATGGGTACCCCCCAGTCCATTACCAGGCCCTTTGGGTCTTGTATGGATATTAAGGGGAACCCCGCACCCAAATTAAAATAAGGAAAGGTCCCTATATACTCTGAACAGCAGTATACAGGCGGTGCAAACAAGACAGGGACTGTAGGTTTGTTGTTAAGTAGAATCTGTTTGTAATTTTGAACATTTTTAATGTGTTTAGCTCCAGCCAAAAAATCTTTTCTAAGCTTTTTGGAAAACATAGGGAAGGGTTATCACCCCTGTGACATTTGTTTTGCGTCTTTCCTCCTCTTCAGAAGATTTCACCTCACTTTTTTGTCCCAATGAAAAATGTTTTTTGAAAATTTGTGTTTTTTTGTGGAACAAGGATTGGAAAGCATCAGTGGAAAGGAAAAATTGTTTTCCCATATTAACTCTTACAGGAGAGAATTTCCCTTCCTTAGGGGTAGATTTCATCTCACTTCCTGTTGTCTCCTTCCGTTTGCAAGTAGGAGTCGTTTGTAAGTTAGATGTTTGAAAGTAGGGTCCTGCCCTATATACTCAGCAGAAATTTGGGCCTTAGGTGTTGCTGTGGCCAAAACACTGTAAGCCCTCACAGGGCCCTGCTGTGAAATATTAGATCAAGAATTGTAATTACATGCCCCTGTTGAACAGGAGCTGAAAAATTAGGCCTTAGGCACTGGTGCTGGTGCCACAACACTGCAACCCCTCACAGATACTCTAGTTGGAACGCAGGAACGAGCCCTGCTGCAAAGTATTGCATCAAAAATTGTAATTACACGCCCCTGTTAGACAGGGGCAGAAAAATTGGGTCTTAGGCACTGGTGCTGGTGCCACAACACTGCAACCCCTCACAGACACTCTAGTTGAAACGCAGGAACAAGCCCTGCTGCAAAGTATTGCATCAAAAATTGTAATTACACGCCCCTGTTAGACAGGGGCTGAAAAATTGGGTCTTAGGCACTGGTGCTGGTGCCACAACACTGCAACCCCTCACAGACACTCTAGTTGAAACGCAGGAACAAGCCCTGCTGCAAAGTATTGCATCAAAAATTGTAATTACACGCCCCTGTTAGACAGGGGCAGAAAAATTGGGTCTTAGGCACTGGTGCTGGTGCCACAACACTGCAACCCCTCACAGACACTCTAGTTGGAATGCAGGAACAAGCCCTGCTGCAAAGTATTGCATCAAAAATTGTAATTACACGCCCCTGTTAGACAGGGGCTGAAAAATTGGGTCTTAGGCACTGGTGCTGGTGCCACAACACTGCAACCCCTCACAGACACTCTAGTTGGAATGCAGGAACGAGCCCTGCTGCAAAGTATTACATCAAAAATTGTAATTACACGCCCCTGTTAAACAGGGGCTGAAAAATTGTGCCTTAGGCACTGGTGGTGGCGCCCAGAACCAAAAATGTTCTTACAAGCTATCAGCGTGATGATTGAGGAGGAAGAG
Organism: Lithobates clamitans; assembly: GCA_037952925.1. NCBI lineage: Eukaryota > Metazoa > Chordata > Amphibia > Anura > Ranidae > Lithobates > Lithobates clamitans. Next base: position 2,337,977 of record JBBGZY010000626.1, read on the forward strand.
GATAATTACTCAGGGATAGTCACTCAGCATCAGCATAGGCAGTCTTTGAAGGGATCTGAGATTTCAAAAAAAATTATTCGGTTACATCTGCATCAGGTGCTTGGTAGCTGGTGGTGATCCAAGACTGATTCATTTTTATGAAGGTCAGCCGATCGACCGAGTCGGTGGACAGACGCACCCTGTGATCGGTTACCACGCCTCCAGCAGCACTGAATGTGCGTTCCGAAAGAACGCTGGATGCAGGACAGGCCAGTAGCTCAATTGCATACTGTGCAAGCTCTGGCCAGTGATCCATCCTCAAGACCCAGTAACCCAGAGGATTTTCGGTGGGAAAGGTGTCCAAGTCTGATCTTGCCCCTAGGTATTCCTGCACCATGTAAAACAGACGCTGGCGATGGTTGCTGGAACCGATCATACCTTGGGGCTGCGGACCAAAAAATTGTCTGAACGCATCGGTCAGACGGCCACCTTCTCCACCGCTCCTTCTTTGACTGACCGAAGCCTCAGCAACACGTTGTCCAGAAACAGGAGTTTGTAACCTCCCAGTCTCTGGGAACGCGTTGCACAGACCTTTCTGCAAGGCCTCCCGAAGATGTTTCATCCTCTGCTCCCTCTGCGATGGCAAGATAAGGTCCGCAACCTTACCCTTGTAACGTGGATCAAGGAGGGTTGCCAGCCAGTATTGGTCCTTCTCCTTGATACCACGAATACGAGGATCCTTACGCAGGCTTTGCAGGATCAGGGAGGCCATGCAGCGTAGGTTTGCTGAGGCATTCGGTCCGGAGTCCTCTGGGTCACTAAGGACAACAACGTCCGCAGCCACCTCCTCCCAGCCACGTACAAGTCCATGTGTTCCTTGGGACTGATCCCTTAAAGACTGCTGATGCTGAGTGCCAGGCTCCACCTCCATACTGACACAATCTTCCTCCTCCTCCTCCTCCTCCTCCTCGTCCTCTTCCTGTGTGATCGGCGGGCACGCAGGAACACTGTCTGGATAAAGGGGGCCTTGAGAGCTAAGGAAGTCCTCCTCTTCCTGCCTCTGTTCTGCCTCAAGTGCCCTGTCCATTATCCCACGCAGCGTGTGCTCCAACAGGTGGACAAGGGGGACAGTGTCACTGATGCATGCACTGTCAGTGCTCACCATCCTCGTGGCCTCCTCGAATGGTGACAGGACAGTGCATGCATCCCTGATCATGGCCCACTGGCGTGGGGAAAAAAAACCAAGGTCCCCTGACCCTGTCCTGGTGCCATAGTCGCACAGGTACTCATTGATGGCCCTCTGCTGCGTGTGCAGCCGCTGCAGCATGGCCAACGTCGAGTTCCACCTGGTGGGCATGTCACAGATTAGGCGGTTCTTGGGCAGGTTAAACTCCTTTTGGAGGTCCGTCAGCCGAGCACTGGCATTATATGACCGGCGGAAATGCACACAGACTTTCCTGGCCTGCCTCAGGACATCCTGTAAGCCCGGTTACCTGCCCAAGAACCGCTGCACCACCAAGTTAAGGACGTGAGCCAAACAGGGCACATGGGTCAGTTGTCCCTGTCGGAGGGCAGAGAGGAGGTTGGTGCCATTGTCGCAAACCACCATTCCTGCCTTAAGTTGGCGTGGCGTCAACCACCTCTGAACCTGCCCCTGCAGAGCTGACAGAACCTCTGCCCCAGTGTGGCTCCTGTCCCCCAAGCACACCAGCTCAAGCACCGCATGGCATCTTTTGGCCTGCGTACTTGCGTAGCCCCTTGAACGCCTACGGAGCACCGCTGGTTCCGAGGAAGAGGCCATGGAGGAAGAAGAAGAGGAGGGGGTGGAGGAGAGAGGTGTGTCACAATCAGCATTTTGGAGGCGTGGTGGCGGAACAACCTCCAACACTACTGCACCTTGTCCTGCATCCTTCCCAGCTGCCAGCAGAGTCACCCAATGCGCCGTGAAACTTAAGTAACGTCCCTGTCCATGCCTGCTGGACCATGAGTCAGCGGTAATATGCACCTTACCGCTGACCGCCCTGTCCAGCGAGGCATGGACATTGCCTTCCACATGCCGGTAGAGAGCCGGAATCGCCTTCCGTGAGAAAAAGTGGCGTTTGGGTACCTGCCACTGAGGAACCGCACATTCCACAAACTCACGGAAGGGGGCAGAGTCTACCAACTGAAAAGGCAGCAGTTGAAGTGCTAGCAATTTTGCCAAGCTAGCATTCAACCGCTGGGCATGTGGATGGCTGGGAGCAAACTTCTTTCGGCGGTGCAGCAGCTGGGGCAGGGAAATTTGCCTGGTACAATCTGACGTCGGTGTACCAAAAGCAGATTGCCCATAAGTACTTGGCTGTGACACACCTAATTCTACACCTTCATTCCTCTCACTGCAGGTCGCAGAGAGGACTGAAGGTCTAGTGGGGTTGGAAATCTCAGCTGATGAGGAGCAAGGAGAGATCGTCTTTGTTCTTTGGTGTGGGTCTTTTAGATACGCTTGCCAACGAACTGCATGGCAGGTCAACATATGTCTGGTCAAGCATGTGGTACCCAAGCGGGAGATGTTTTGGCCACGCGAGATACGCTTGAGACATATATTGCAAATAGCAGCGGTGCGATCTGATGCACTCGTCTCAAAAAAGGCCCACACCAAAGAACTTTTTGAATAACGCGCAGAGACTGCAGCGCCCTGCACATGTGGAGCTTTGGGGTGTGATGCAGTCAATGTGCTGCCCTTAGGCTGGCCCCTGGAGGGCATCCTGCCTAGTTGGTGATGTGCCACCTCCTCCTCCTCCTCCTCCTCCTCCTCCTCCTCTCTCCTATCAGGCACCCACGTTGAGTCAGTGACCTCATCATCCCCTCCCTCCTCATCACTGGAGCAAACCTGGCAGTATGCTGCAGCAGGGGGAGCATGACTGCCAGATTGCTGTCCTTCTTGGGCACCCCCTCTGTCCGTGCTCATGTTACTGCCTTCATTGAGCTCAGTATCATCATCAGAGCCTTCCAAACGCTGGGCATCCTCCTGGAGCATGTACCCAACACTGTGGTCAAACAGTTCGAGGGAATCCTCAGGAGGACATGGTGGGGCTAGGGAAGGAGTCACTGATGACATTGAGCTGAGGGAAGAGGCCGCTGCTTTGCCAGACAAAGCACCCTGGGCATGGGTGAGAGAGGATGAGGAGGATGAGGACGGCTTGGTCATCCACTCGACCAAGTCTTCCGCATGTTGCGGCTCAACACGGCCAGCTGCCGAAAAAAAGGCCAAGCGTGTCCCATGGCCACGTGCTGATGAGGATGCACCGTCTCCACGACCAGCACTAGACACAGAGCCTGCTTGCCCTCTCTTATTGGCTTGTGACTGTCTGCCTCTCCTTCTTGGCCTTCCAGACATACTAATGGCCTGTAGCTGCACTAAGCTGGGATAGAACACCTGTAATTTTCTTCAGGTAGCTTTATATACTGTAACCAGACAAGCCTGCCTGTCAGTAGGAAGATAACAGGAACGGATCTAGCTGAACACTGTGAGCAGGACGTACTGCACTAAATGTATATAGCAGGAACGGATCTAGCTGAACACTGTGAGCAGGACGCACTGCACTGAATGTAAACAGCAGGAACGGATGTAGCTAAACACTGTGAGCAGGACGCACTGCACTGAATGTAAATAGCAGGAACGGATCTAGCTGAACACTGTGAGCAGGACGCACTGCACTGAATGTAAATAGCAGGAACGGATCTAGCTGAACACTGTGAGCAGCACGCACTGCACTGAATGTAAATAGCAGGAACGGATCTAGCTGAACACTGTGAGCAGGACGCACTGCACTGAATGTAAATAGCAGGAACGGATCTAGCTGAACACTGTGAGCAGGACGCACTGCACTGAATGTAAACAGCAGGAACGGATGTAGCTAAACACTGTGAGCAGGACGCACTGCACTGAATGTAAATAGCAGGAACGGATCTAGCTGAACACTGTGAGCAGGACGCACTGCACTGAATGTAAATAGCAGGAACGGATCTAGCTGAACACTGTGAGCAGCACGCACTGCACTGAATGTAAATAGCAGGAACGGATCTAGCTGAACACTGTGAGCAGGACGCACTGCACTGAATGTAAATAGCAGGAACGGATCTAGCTGAACACTGTGAGCAGGACGCACTGCACTGAATGTAAATAGCAGGAACGGATCTAGCTGAACACTGTGAGCAGGACGCACTGCACTGAATGTAAATAGCAGGAACGGATCTAGCTGAACACTGTGAGCAGGACGCACTGCACTGAATGTAAATAGCAGGAACGGATCTAGCTGAACACTGTGAGCAGGACGCACTGCACTGAATGTAAATAGCAGGAACGGATCTAGCTGAACACTGTGAGCAGGACACACTGTACTAAATGTAAATAGTCTAGCTGCCTGACCGTGGTACTAATAGGATCAAAAAGAACACCTGTAATTTTCTTCAGGTAGCTTTATATACTGTAACCAGACAAGCCTGCCTGTCAGTAGGAAGATAACAGGAACGGATCTAGCTGAACACTGTGAGCAGGACGTACTGCACTAAATGTATATAGCAGGAACGGATCTAGCTGAACACTGTGAGCAGGACGCACTGCACTGAATGTAAATAGCAGGAACGGATCTAGCTGAACACTGTGAGCAGCACGCACTGCACTGAATGTAAATAGCAGGAACGGATCTAGCTGAACACTGTGAGCAGGACGCACTGCACTGAATGTAAATAGCAGGAACGGATCTAGCTGAACACTGTGAGCAGGACGCACTGCACTGAATGTAAATAGCAGGAACGGATCTAGCTGAACACTGTGAGCAGGACGCACTGCACTGAATGTAAATAGCAGGAACGGATCTAGCTGAACACTGTGAGCAGGACGCACTGCACTGAATGTAAATAGCAGGAACGGATCTAGCTGAACACTGTGAGCAGGACGCACTGCACTGAATGTAAATAGCAGGAACGGATCTAGCTGAACACTGTGAGCAGGACACACTGTACTAAATGTAAATAGTCTAGCTGCCTGACCGTGGTACTAATAGGATCAAAAAGAACACCTGTAATTTTCTTCAGGTAGCTTTATATACTGTAACCAGACAAGCCTGCCTGTCAGTAGGAAGATAACAGGAACGGATCTAGCTGAACACTGTGAGCAGGACGTACTGCACTAAATGTATATAGCAGGAACGGATCTAGCTGAACACTGTGAGCAGGACGCACTGCACTGAATGTAAATAGCAGGAACGGATCTAGCTGAACACTGTGAGCAGCACGTACTGCACTGAATGTAAATAGCAGGAACGGATCTAGCTGAACACTGTGAGCAGGAAGCACTGTACTGAATGTAAATAGCAGGAACGGATCTAGCTGAACACTGTGAGCAGGACACACTGCACTGAATGTAAATAGTCTAGATAGAAGATAACAGGAACGGATCTAGCTAAACTGAATACAGTGTATATATATATATGCAACACCTGGGATGCATATATATACACAATACACTGTAAGTGCAGCTAACTGACTGACTGTTCTGCCTAATCTATCTAACTCAAATCAAATGACACTGTCTCTCTCTCTCTCTATCGCTCAGCACACCGGAACACACACTACACAGGGCCGCCGTGCAGGCGGCCTTATATAGTGTGGGGTGTGTACTAAATCCCCTGAGCCATAATTGGCCAAAGCCACCCTGGCTTTGGCCAATTACAGCTCTCTCTACTGACGGCGCTGTGATTGGCCAAGCATGCGGGTCATAGTGCATGCTTGGCCAATCATCAGCCAGCAATGCACTGCGATGCCGCAGTGAATTATGGGCCGTGACGCGCCACACGAATTTGGCGCGAACGGCCCATATCGTTCGCAATTCGACGGACGGTCGAACAGCCGATGTTCGAGTCGAACATGGGTTCGACTCGAACACGAAGCTCATCCCTACTGAGATCCAATCTTTAAATCAAACATCCCCACATAATGACAACCTAACTCAAGGCGAAAAATCAGTCTTGCAAGATCTATCAAATAACCACACCATCACAATTAAACCAAGCGATAAAGGGGGCAATATTGTCCTCATGGACAATGAACATTACAAAAAAATGTGTCTAAACATTTTAAGAAACCGCGATTGGTATCGCCCAGTAGGCAGTGATATTGTCGAGGTCTTCAACCAAAAATTCTGTTCGCTTGTAGACGAAGCCTTTTACAACAAAATTATTTCCAAACAAACTTGGAATTTCATGCACACCCCTTATCCAAGACTGGCAACCTTTTATGCGTTGCCAAAAATCCGTAAAAATCCCTCCAACCCACCGGGCAGACCAATCCTTTCAGGCAACGGATCCATTACGGAAAATTTGTCCAAATTAATAGACAAACATATTAGACCTTTCGTTCAGACCATCCCATCGTACATCCGTGACACTATTCACATCCAGGACGTCCAGGTTCCAGCGAATTGTATTCTTGCAACCATAGACGTAGAAGCCCTTTATAGTTCAATACCACATGCCAAGGGATTGACATGTATACGTAGGGTGTTATCTCGAATCAGTCACCATGAAACGTCTTTCAATGAATTCATACTTCTATCTTTGGATTACATATTAAATCACAATGTGTTTTCCTTCGATGGTTCGATATTCCTCCAGGTACAGGGCGTAGCCAGGGGCACTTGCTGTGCCCCTGGCTACGCCAATCTGTACCTGAGGGAGTGGGAAAATACAATCTTCAGCGACAAGGCCCTCTCTATATACCTGTGCCTTGCCGTTATGTGGCACAGGTACATAGATGATATCTTTGTCGTCTTGGATGGCCCCCAACACCTCTTAGATGAGCTTTTGATCAAACTCAATACTAACGAATTCATACTGAATTTTACAATGAATTCTGATATGTCCAGAATTGCCTTTCTGGACATAGAAATTTTTTAAAATGAATCAAATTCATTATGCTGTAAACTATTCAGAAAGCCCACTGCAGGCAATACTGTCCTGCACTCCTTCAGTTTTCATCCCAGATCCCTTGTAAAATCCATTCCTTATGGTGAATACCTGCGGATTAAACGTAACTGTTCAAATCAGCTGGACTTTAAACGAGAGGCTAACAACTTGAAAAAACATCTACTGGAACGTGGTTACAGCCATAAATGTCTTAAAGGATTTTAGCATGCAAATACCAACAATAGACATGAATTACTTGTTCCAAAGAAACCAAAAAGCTCAAAGGAGAACCATTGGATAGTCACAACTTTCACTAATGATCATACCAACTCACGCAACTATATAAAAAATATTGGCATTTGTTAACTTCTGACCCTACCGTAGGCCCCTTTGTTCCTCCATTCCCAATGGTCGCCTACAAATGAGCCACCTCTGTGGGTGACCTATTGGTGCAGAGCGAATTTCGGGGTTCAGTAAGAGGCGATCCTTGCAAAACAGTGGGCAGTTTCCCATGCCGATCATGCTCCTATTGCAAATACATGAATACCAGGAAAAACATTTACCTGCCCAATAGCAGGCTATTCAAACCAAAAAAAACTTTTCTAATTGCCAAACAACAGGAGTGGTCTATTTAATCTTATGCAGCTGTAATTGCTTTTATATAGGCAAAACAGTTCAAAAACTGTGGCAAAGACTATATCGCCACATTAGATCAATGGAGACTGCTAACCCTGACCTGCCATATGGCAGACATGTTGCCCAAACCCATCATGGTATCTGTCCCACTATATCAGTTTTGGTCCTTGATCGGCTGCACCAAAGCTCACGGGGTGGAGACTATGATAAGTAACTCCTACAGCGTGAGCTTCGGTGGATCTCAAATTTAAATGCCACCTCACCACCTGGCTTAAACAAAGCCTTCAATCTCAAACCCTTTTTACCAGGCTTTGCAACCGGAAACTTTGATAAAGACCTATGAGCCCCATATTTCATCTGTCTTCCATGATGTTCTTTTGTCCTATTATTCTCATGCCCTCTAAATTTATTTATCTTTTCTCCCACTCCCTTTTTTCTGTATTTTTTTTTCCCCATCCTCATGTTCTTGTTATGCTTTGATACGTTTGGATCTTTAAGAGTCAAATATTCTAAATGTTGATCTGAATTTATTAACTTAAACTCTTATTAAAATTGTCTTAAATGACAACTGTTGGATATGTAAATAATATATTCATATTTCTCTGTGATCTTCTGTAGGTTTTTTTACCATACTATCCACTTGTAACACCAATGCAGGTGGATAGGGTCCTCATACTAAATAAAAGGTCCCAATTTTTAATAGGATTATATTTGTTAAAGTTTATGATTGTTTCCATCATTATTACTGCCATACTGACAAACGGGGTTATCATGATATAATGATCAGTGTCGGCCAGCCATTATCTTTTTTAATGGTATAGTAAGGACTTCTCTTCTTTTGTCTCTTTTAACCCCCCTCCCCCCTTTTTTCAGCCTATTGTGGCTTGTCGGCGCTCCCTGGCACTGGCGCGAAGCCGCCGCCTTAAAGGAGGCCTCTGGCTCCATGGAAAGAAGGGACTGGAGGCCTCCTTTAAGGTGGCGGCTTCGCGCGTGCGCTGTGGCCTCTCTTGCGGCCGCGCATGCACACTGGCTGCTTCTCCATCCTTCGCCCTTCAGTCACTGCCCACTCTTGGTGTCAGCAGTCCGTGTTGACGTCTGACGTCACCGTGCCATATGACGCGGTGACGCTGGTCGCTGCGCTGACTGAGGAGCCTTTATTGAAGAACTCCTATACACAGCTGGGTGACTCACGCAGCTGTGTTTCATGCCTGATTAGGCTGGACCTGTCGCACAGCCCGCACCCCTCTGGAAAATCTTCCGGATAGGTCGCCCTCTGGCTATCACTCCCCTCTGGGGGGAAATTTAAACATGAAACCTACATGTCAGATTAGTGTTACACAGCTGAGGCGCCTGACACGGACATGCTGCGATCCATCTAAAGAAAGGTTAGAACACAGGTAGCACCTCTGTTTGCTTTGTCTCTATGTATTTTCCTCTCTCATCTAATGCAGATTTCTCTGCAGCTCGAACTCCATGCACTGCTTGACTTTTCTTAAGCTGCCTGTGTTGTCCTTTACTGTTCAGGGTCCTCTCCTCTATCTGACTGTTCTCATCACTTAATAACAATATGCCACTGCCTTAGCATCACAGGAAGAGATTAGTAATATACATATATACAACTTCTCTGTGTTTTGACAGGTCCATGCTCTCCATACCCCGTCTTGGGTGGCTCCTGCATCACCCTGTCTCTATGGGAATTTCTATATGTCCCATAGTCACCAAACTAGATGATGGAAATCTCCCCCATGTGTTGGAACATTTTCTTATTTAATTAATCCATTAAAAGGACCTCCTAGATGTGGGACTCAAACCGCCTGCATACGTGCTGTGTAATCCTTTTGATATGTATGAGAACATCTTTGATTTGTGAGTAACAAATTGCATATCTTTGACTATATTTCTGCTATATTTGCCATTACATGAATGAACTGTATTTTATAATGTCCGGGTACCTCTATACACACATATTTATACTTTTCCTCTTGTCTCTGATAGAAATGCAACAACATAACCCACCTAAACCCCTGAAGAAGGAAGTAATTTTTCATAGAGAGAAACTTAACTTTCTGTGATTTTTCCGAAACATGTAGGGTGGTTGGTTTCATAACAGCTGCGTTGGTTATAGCATCCATCAGTGGCTTACATTATTTGCATTTATGACTATGTTCTCTTTTGATTTTAACTCATTTTTGTATTTTGTAATGTATTTTCTTCTAACTGTATTTTGAATAAAATTTGGTAATTTTTTACATATTTGGTACCCCTCTCTATACTATCCTCTACTGGCCTTCTGCCCACACTATCCCTTGGGGACATCCCCTTTTCTCTCACAAATTTAATTTTGGGATGTGGCAGAAGCCTCTAGGATCAGTCTCTGGTATAGTTTCCTTCCCTTGACAATTTATCTTGGACCACTATGGTGGACAACAAGACCCAGGAAGATACCAGGATACCTGTATTAAAGCGTGTATGACTTTTTTATGTAATAATAGAAGTCCATGAAAGTCGGTGAGTGAGTGGGATCACACCACAGGCAGGGAGCACAGCATTATTGCACTTATTTGGAGTGATAAGAGCTTGGCGCTATTAAAGAATTTCACCATAATTATGATTGAATGAAGATGCATGAGAAAATGGACTAATCACTATTTATTTCACATTCATGAATTTATGTCATTTTGTTGATTTCACATATTACACAGGAAGATGAAAGGGACAATGAGTTGATCACTATTAATTTTATCTTGTTCATATTTGGCTTGATTTAAAAATTGCACATTGTAGACTGTGCAGCGCCTAAGCATAGAGATTAAACGCACCATTATTGCCACACCATCATAAAAAGTTTCATTAGGTGGATTTGGACTTCACTGACAGGCTCAACAAATAATTGTGGGAGTTTGCAGGAGGGACTAAGTGAAGACTGTGGGTCCATTGCCAAGTGAGTTGTTTGTATGGACAAGTCAACCAAAAGAACCACTTTACTAGCTATCAGTGGTCATATTCAACCAGACATTACCTGTTAAGTTGAAGTAATTTTGCTACTCATTCAACCAGCGTTTCAAAAGCATGTGGGAAATTGTGTTATGGTCTGATGAAACCAAGGTTGAACTTTTTGGCCATAATTCCAAAAGATATGTTTGGCTCAAAAACAACACTGCACATCACCAAAATAACACCATGCCCACAGTGAAGCATGGTGGTAGCAGCATCATGTTTGGGGCTGTTTTTCTTCAGCTGGAACCGGGGCCTTAGTCAAGGTAGAGGGAATCATGAACAGTTCCAAATACAAGTCAAAATTGGCACAAAACCTTCAGGCTTCTGCTAGAAAGCTGAAAATAAGGAGGAACTTCATCTTTCAGCATGACAACGACCCAAAGCATAGATCCAAAATGACAAAGGTATGGCTTCACCAGATTAAAGTTTTGGAATGACCCAGCCATAGCCCAGACCTGAATCCGATTAAGAAATCTGTGGGGTGATCTGAAGAGGGATGTGCACAGGAGATGCCCTCACAATCTGCCAGATTTGGAGTGTTTTGCAAAGAAAATAGGGGAAATATTGCCAAGTCAAGATTTGACATGCTGATAGGCCCAAAAAGACTGAGTGCTGTAATAAAATCAAAAGGTGCTTCAACAAAGTATTAGTTTAAGGGTGTGCACACTTATGCAAGCATATTATTATTATTTTTTTTTTCCTCCCTCCACCTAAAAGATTTCAGTTTGTTGTTCAATTGATTTGTACAGTTTTTAGGTCACATTAAAGGTGGAAAAACTTCTGAAATGATTTCTCGTTGTCTATTTTTTTTTACATCACAGACAGCTGACATTTTAACAGGGGTGTGTAGACTTTTTTAGCCACTGTATATAGCAAGTTAGTTACAGTTAAAACCATTAGTGTCACCTGGTAACAAATACAAAAGGCAAATTACAGGCATCAACCTTAAAGCGTTTGTTAACCACTTCAGCCCCGGAAGGATTTACCCCCTTCCTGACCAGAGCACTTTTTACAATTTGGCACTGCGTCGCTTTAACTGCTAATTGCGCGGTCATGCAATGGTGTACCCAAACGAAATTTGCGTCCTTTTCTTCCCACAAATAGAGCTTTCTTTTGATGGTATTTGATCACCTCTGCCATTTTTATTTTTTGCGCTATAAACGGAAAAAGACCGAAAATTTTGAAAAAAAATGATATTTTCTACTTTTTGTTATAAAAAAAATCCAATAAACTCAATTTTAGTCATACATTTAGGCCAAAATGTATTCGGCCACATGTCTTTGGTAAAAAAAAAGTCAATAAGCGTATATTTATTGGTTTGCGCAAAAGTTATAGCGCCTACAAACTAGGGTACATTTTCTGGAATTTACACAGCTTTTAGTTTATGACTGCCTATGTCATTTCTTGAGGTGCTAAAATGGCAGGGCAGTACAAAACCCCCCCAAATGACCCCATTTTGGAAAGTAGACACCCCAAGGAAATTGCTGAGAGGCATGTTGAACCCATTGAATATTTTTTTTTTGTCCCAGGTGATTGAATAAAAAAAAAAAAAAAAATTTACAAAAAGTTGTCACTAAATGATATATTGCTCACACAGGCCATGGGCATATGTGGAATTGCACCCCAAAATATATTCTGCTGCTTCTCCTGAGTACGGGGATACCACATGTGTGGGACTTTTTGGGAGCCTAGCCGCGTACGGGGCCCCGAAAACCAAGCACCGCCTTCAGGATTTCTAAGGGCATAAATTTTTGATTTCACTTCTCACTACCTATCACAGTTTTGAAGGCCATAAAATGCCAAGATGGCACAAAACCCCCCCAAATGACCCCATTTTGGAAAGTAGCCACCCCAAGCTATTTGCTGAGAGGCATGTTGAGTCCATGGAATATTTTATTTTTTGACACAAGTTGCGGGAATGTGAGAATTTTTTTTTTTTTTGCACAAAGTTGTCACTAAATGATATATTGCTCACACAGGCCATGGGCATATGTGGAATTGCACCCCAAAATACATTCTGCTGATTCTCCTGAGTACGGGGATACCACATGTGTGGGACTTTTTGGGAGCCTAGCTGCGTACGGGGCCCCGAAAACCCAGCACCGCCTTCAGGATTTCTAAGGGTGTAAAGTTGTAATTTCACTCCCCACTACCTATCACATTTTTGAAGGCCATAAAATGCCCAGATGGCACAAACCCCCCCCCCAATTGACCCCATTTTGGAAAGTAGACACCCCAAGCTATTTGCTGAGAGGCATGTTGAGTCCATGGAATATTTTATATTTTGACACAAGTTGCGGGAAAGTGACAATTTTTTTTTTTTTTTTTGCACAAAGTTGTCACTAAATGATATATTGTTCAAACATGCCATGGGCATATGTGGAATTACACCCCAAAATATATTCTGCTGCTTCTCCTGAGTACGGGGATACCACATGTGTGGGACTTTTTGGGAGCCTAGCCGCGTACGGGGCCCCGAAAACCAAGCACCGCCTTCAGGATTTCTAAGGGCATACATTTTTGATTTTACTCCTCACTACCTATCACACTTTTGAAGGCCATAAAATGCCAAGATGGCACAAACCCCCCCCAAATGACCCCATTTTGGAAAGTAGACACCCCAAGCTATTTGCTGAGAGGCATGGTGAGTATTTTGCAGCTCTCATTTGTTTTTGAAAATGAAGAAAGGAAAGAAAAACGTATTTTTTTTTTCTTTTTTCAATTTTCAAAACTTTGTGAAAAAAAGTGAGGTCTGCAAAATACTCACTATACCTCTCAGCAAATAGCTTTGGGTGTCTATTTTCCAAAATGGGGTCATTTGGGGGGGGGGTTGTGCCATCTGGGCATTCCATGGCCTCCGAAACTGTGATAGGCAGTGAAGAGTGAAATCAAAAATTTACGCCCTTAGAAAGCCTGAAGGCGGGGCTTGGTTTTTGGGGTCCCGTACGCGGCTAGGCTCCCAAAAAGTCTCACACATGTGGTATCCCCGTACTCAGGAGAAGCAACAGAATGTATTTTGGGGTGTAATTTCACATATTCCCATGGCATGTTTGAGCAATATATCATTTAGTGACAACTTTGTGCAAAAAAAAAAAAAAAAATTTGTCTTTTTCCCGCAACTTGTGTCACAATATAAAATATTCAATGGACTCGACATGCCTCTCAGCAAACAGCTTGGGGTGTCTACTTTCCAAAATGGGGTCATTTGGGGGGGTTTTGAACTGTCCTGGCATTTTATGCACAACATTTAGAAGCTTATGTCACACATCGACCACTCTTCTAACCACTTGAAGACAAAGCCCTTTCTGACACTTATTGTTTACATGAAAAAATTATTTTTTTTTGCAAAAAAATTACTTTGAACCCCCAAACATTATATATTTTTTTAAAGCAAATGCCCTACAGATTAAAATGGTGGGTGTTTAATTTTTTTTTTTCACACAGTATTTGCGCAGCGATTTTTCAAACACATTTTTTGGGGAAAAAACACACTTTTTTAAATTTTAATACACTAAAACACACTATTTTGTCAAAATGTTTGATGAAATAAAAAAGATGATCTTAGGCCGAGTACATGGATACCAAACATGACATGCTTTAAAATTGCGCACAAACGTGCAGTGGCGACAAACTAAATACATTTTTAAAAGCCTTTAAAAGCCTTTACAGGTTACCACTTTAGATTTACAGAGGAGGTCTACTGCTAAAATTACTGCCCTCGATCTGACCTTCGCGGTGATACCTCACATGCATGGTGCAATTGCTGTTTACATTTGACGCCAGACCGACGCTTGCGTTCGCCTTTGTGCGAGAGCAGGGGGGGGGGGCAGGGGTGCTTTTTTTTTTTTTTTTTTTTTTTTTAATTATTTTTTTTGCTTTTTTATCTTATTTTTAAACTGTTCCTTTCATTTTTATTTATTTTTTTATCATTTTTATTGTTATCTCAGGGAATGTAAATATCCCCCATGATAGCAATAGGTAGTGACAGGTACTCTTTTTAGAAAAAATTGGGGTCTATTAGACCCTAGATCTCTCCTCTGCCCTCAAAGCATCTGACCACACCAAGATCGGTGTGATAAAATGCTTTCCCAATTTCCCAATGGCGCTGTTTACATCCGGCGAAATCTAAGTCATGAAATGCTTGTAGCTTCCAGTTTCTTAGGCCATAGAGATGTTTGGAGCCATTCTGGTCTCTGATCAGCTCTATGGTCAGCTGGCTGAATCACCGGCTGCATTCTCAAGTTCCCTGTTGGGACAGGAGAGCCAGAGAAAAACATGGACGACGGTGGGGGGGGGGGCATTCCCTCCCACTGCTTGTAAAAGCAGTCTAGAGGCTAATTAGCCGCTAGGATTGCTTTTACAAGAAAGCCGACCACTGACTGAAAAGAATGATACCAAGATGATACCTAAACCTGCAGGCATCATTCTGGTATAACCACTCAAAGTCCAGCAACATACCTGTACGTTGCTGGTCCTTGTTGGGCATACATTGTAAACTTTTTTTTCATGCAGCCTGTGGGCTGAACGAAAAAAAGATATTGATCGGTGGGTATGCCCACCATTAGAATACCTCCCTTCATCCACCCACTTCTAATGATGGGCATACATGCACCGTATATATATGCCGAAGCATGGGGGCATCCTCCCGCAAAAGACAGGAGCAAATCGCTCCTCCACCCACTGCTGCCCCCACGCTTCGGCATATATGCTGAAGTATGTAACTGTGGTGGTGAAATCACCTCCGACAGCGCTGGAGTCACGGCTTTATGTATCGTGGGAGCAAACGCTGTTGCTGTCAAGATAAATAAATCCGCTCTGCAGATCAATAGAGAGAGAACAATAAAACAACAACTATTTTTGGTTTTTTTATTTTATATTTTTTTTGTGTTTTTTTCTTTTTTTTACTTTTTTTTGTTTTTTTTACACTTTTTTTTGTAACTTTAACTTTTTTAACTGGTACCAGGTTTGGGTCTCTCAAAATGCGACAGCATCTTGGGAGACCCTGTGGAAGTGTGCCTAGTCTGTGCAGTGCTGTACCCTACGCTAATACTCCACTATTGTGTGGTAGCGTTCAAAACAATTCACCAATGCAAAGACCAGGATTGCCAGGACAGAGGGGACAATAATATCGGGTGTCACGCCTAAATCCGCGCTTGCTGCAGACACGACATCTTTTTTGGGGGGTTCGTTGGGTAGGGGTACTCGGGAGGGCATAAAGAAAATGCCTCTCATGCAGCCGGCTTACTGCATTTGGTTGGGGATGGTGAGGTGGAGCACCGTCTGGAAACAGAAGGGCTCTGACGATCTCTTCCTGGAATTTAAGGAAGAATCCAGTCCGTCCTGAAGCTCTGTATAGCACATAAGCATTCAGCAAAGCCAATTGAAATAAATAAACAGACACTTTTTTGTACCAGCGTCTGGTCTTACGGGCAATTAGGTACGGCGCCAACAACTGGTCGTTGAGGTCCACCCCTCCCATATTAAGGTTATATTCGTGGACACAGAGGGGTTTCTCCACAACACCAGTCGCCGTAGGAATTTGGACCATCGTGTCTGCATGAAGGGAGGTGAGAACGAAAACATTCTTCTTATCCCTCCACTTCATAGCGAGCAAATTATTATACTTCAAGCAGGCTCTCTCCCCCAGCCTAAGACGGGAATCTACAAGCCGCTGGGGAAAGCCCCGGCGATTAGGTCGCACGGTGCCACATGCTCCAATCTGATGATCAAAAAGGTGGCTAAAAAGTGGCACGCTCGTATAATAATTGTCCACGTACAAGTGGTACCCCTTTCCGAATAAGGGTGACACCAAGTCCCACACTATCTTGCCAGCGCTTCCTATGTAGTCAGGGCAGTTTGTCGGCTCTACGTGACTATCTTTGCCCTCGTAAACCATAAATCTACATGTATAGCCTGTGGCCCTGTCACAGAGCTTATACATCTTGACCCCGTATCTGGCACGCTTGCTGGGAAGGTACTGTTTGAATGACAAGCGGCCAGAAAATTTAACCAGGGACTCATCAACGCAGACAACTTGATGGGGGGTAAACAAGTCTGCAAAACGTTGGTTGAAGTGGTTTACGAGGGGCCGAATTTTGTAGAGCCGATCGTATTCAGGGTCTCCACGAGGACGACAGAGTTCATTGTCGTTGAAGTGCATGAACCGCAAAATCTGCTCGTATCGTGCCCTGGCCATGGAAGCAGAGAACAAGGGTGAATGGTAAATTGGGTCAGTGGACCAATATGACCGCAACTCACTCTTTTTATTCAACCCCATGAGGAGGGAAAGGCCCAGAAAGATCTTAAATTCGGAGACCGTAATTGGTCTCCAATCTCTGGCAAGGGTGGACTGGGGCATAGTGGCGATGTATTGACCAGCGTATAAATTGCTTTGGTCCACAATAGATCTATAGAGATCTTCGGTGAAAAACAGCGAATAAAAATCCAGTGGCATAAAGTCAACTGTTTCCACCTGAATTCCGGGTTGGCCAGTGAAAGGGGGAAGTACGGGTGCTGCAGAAGTGGTGGGTACCCAATGCGGATTGGCCAATGCAGCAGGAAGGGCACTATGGGCACGACGGGCCTGTGTTCGTCTTCTTGGTGGCAGCGGGACACTACTAGTGCTTGCCACCTCGCCAGCTTGAACTGCACTTATGGGACTCGCCACGTCACCACGTGATACTGCAGTGCTGGATGTACGACCAGGGTGTACTAGGCCGCTGGTGCTTGCCAGTTCACCAGAAGGAGTAGCGGCACTAGTACCTCTCTGCTCCCTACGAGAGCCCTGCGGTTCATGCACTTCAAGGACAGCATAAGTTCGGGGTCTGGTACGCCTGACCTTAGCAGGGACCACAACTCCGTCGTCAGAGCTATCTGTCATGGAGCCGCTGTCCTCTACAGGATCGTATTCTGAGCCTGAACTTGACAGATGAGTGACTTCCTCTTCACTATCTGTCATGCTCAGAATCCTGTAGGCCTCTTCACTAGTGTACCTTCGATTTGCCATTTTGGCCTCTAAATTTAGGGGTACACTAGTGAGACTCACAGGCAAAAAAGCTCCCGACTGTCAGCGACTGATTCAAAACGCTACCAAAAAACTGTTAGCGATCGCAGGGATCAGGCCTGACTCTGCGACCGCTGCAGTTATGTGTGCTTAGTGTTTTGTAAGTGTCAGTAATCGATCGATACTGCACTTGGGTGGGCTGGGCTGGGCTGGGCCGAGGAGCAAAACGCAGGTGCTAGCAGGTATCTGGGCAGATCCCGCTAACACTGCGTTTCAGGGAACCCTAAACTGCTGGGGAGTATAGATCTGATCGGATCAGATATCGATCCGTTCAGATACTATAGCACTAAGGGAGGTGTATGCTGCGTGCGTGGGTTTTAGCGGTACTGGCGCTAACCTGACGCTGCCTGGGGCGACGCAGACCTTATTTGATCCTAAAAACTTAACTTCTATCACCGCCGGGCAATTAGGGGGTTAAACCTTTATAAGGTAATAAACGGCGGGTGCCCTAAAACTATAATAAACTGTAATAAACTGTAATAAACTATAATAAACTACAAAAAACAAACTATCTAACCAGCGTCACCCGTAACACTTATACGGTGATCGCTGGTGAAAGGGTTAACTAGGGGGCAATCAGGGGGTTAAAACCTTTAGCAGGTAGTATATGGGGGTCCCTGTCGCTATAAAACACTGACAGCGAACCTATATACTTACCTCCCTAAACTAGCGTCACCTGTGTCACTAATACAGCGATCAGAAAAACGATCGCTTAGCGACACTGGTGACGGGGGGTAATCAAGGGGTTGACTTTTATTAGGGGGGGTTAGGGGGTACCCTGGACCTAAGGGGGGGTACCCTAGACCTAAAAGGGGCTAACCTAACTGCCCTAACACTTATAACTGACAAACTGACACCAATGCAAAAAAAAAAAAAACACTGCTATTGGTGTCAGAGTGACAGTGGGTACAGGGGGGTGATCGGGGGGTGATCGGGGGGTGACAGGGGGGTGAAAAGTGTGCCTGGCGTGTTCTACTGAACGTGTGGTGTTGGTGCACTTACTTGGATGTCTTCTCTCCTCGGCGTCGGATCAAAAAGACCGGCTCGAGGAGAGATGACATCACTTCCTCTCCCTCTGTTTACATTACAGAGGGAGAGGAAGCATTCGATTCGTGGGAGCGATCGGGAGGGGGTGGCCATCAATGGATGGCCTCCCCCTGACCCCTAATCGCCCGCGAACGAGAGCCGACCACTCAGGGCACCGGGGGGGGGGTCCGATCGGACCCCCCGCCCGCGGGAAGGCATCACGTACTAGGTACGTGATTTTGCCTGCCCGTGCCGACCTGCTCACGTATATAGGCGTGAGGCGGTCGGCAAGTGGTTAACCCCCCCCAAAAAAAAATGGATTCTGCTCCTTTAAAGCATGTTATATGACATTGTGCTTGTCCTGTGTCATCTGGCCCCCTGTAACACTTAAAAAACCTGGCTGATCCTGCCAGTTTCTCCCCACCTCTCTGTAAACTGACCACGGTGTATCATGGCTGCTGAGACCAGACACTGTGGTCGGTTTACGTGCCTCTGTCATCAGCAGCCTTCTATCTGCTCTCCTCTCTGCTCCTGTGTCCTCCTCCCCCTTACCCTTTCTCAGGGCTGGACTGGACAAAAATTTGGCCCTGGACTTCATCATAACCGGCCCACTTTAATTTTGAGTGTCCCCAACAGCCTCCCCCTTACATCAGAGAGTCCCAATCAGCAGTCCCCTTCATATCAGAGTCCCCCTTAGCAGCCCCCTTCACATCAGAGTTCCCACCAGCAGTCCCCTTGACATCAGAGTCCCCTTTAACAGCCCCCTTCACATCAGAGTCCCCACCAGCAGTCCCCTTCACATCAGAGTACGCATCAGAAGCCCCCTTCACATCAGAGTCCCCACCAGCAGCCCCCTTCACATCAGAAAGTCCCCATCAGAAGCCCCCTTCACATCAGAGAGTCCCCATCAGAAGCCTCCTTCACATCAGAGAGTCCCCATCAGAAGCCCCCTTCACATCAGAGAGTCCCCATCAGAAGCCCCTTCACATCAGAGAGTCCCCATCAGAAGCCCCTTCACATCAGAGTCCCCATCAGCAGTCCCCTTCACATCAGAGAGTCCCCATCAGAAGGCCCATTCACATCAGAGTCCCCATCAGCAGACTCCTTCACATCAGAGTCCCCATCAGCAATACCCTTCACATCAGAGTCCCCATCAGAAGCCCCCTTCACATCAGAATCCCCACCAGCAGTCCCCTTCACATCTGAGTCCCCATCAGAAGCTCCCTTCACATCAGAGTCCCCATCAAAAGCCCCCTTCACATCTCAGAGTCCCCACCAGAAGCCCCCTTCACATCAGAGTGTCCCCACCAGCAGTCCCCTTCACATCAGAGTCCCCACCAGAAGTCCCCTTCACACCAGAGTCCCCATCAGCAGCCCCCTTCACATCAGAGTCCCCATTAGAAGCCCCCTTCACATCAGAGTCCCCATAGGAAGGCCCCTTCACATCAGAATCCCCATCAGAAGGCCCCTTCAGATCAGAGTCCCCATCAGCAGCCTCCTTCACATCAGAGTCCCCACCAGAAGTACCCTTCACATCAGAGTCCCCATCAGCAGCCCCCTTCACATCAGAGTCCCCACCAGAAGTCCCCTTCACATCAGAGTCCCCACCAGAAGTCCCCTTCACATCAGAGTCCCCACCAAAAGCCCCCTTCACATCAGAGTCCCCACCAGAAGTCCCCTTCACATCAGAGAGTCCCCATCAGAAGCCCCTTCACATCAGAGTCCCCATCAGAAGCCCCTTCACATCAGAGTCCCCATCAGAAGGCCCCTTCACATCAGAGAGTCCCCACCAGCAGTCCTCTTCACATCAGAGTCTCCATCAGAAGTCCCCTTCACGTCAGAGTCCCCATCAGCAGCCTCCTTCACATCAGAATCCCCACCAGAAGTCCCCTTCATGAATGAAGCCAGAAAATCCAAACCTTCTAAGAGTTTCCGCTATGTATCCCCAGTGAACTCAATCGAATGCCTTCTCTGCATCCGAGCCAAGGAGAATAGCAGGGATTTGATTATGCTCTATATAATTGATCAAATTGATCATTCTTCTGGTGCTGTCAGGGCCTTGTTGTTCTTTGACAAACCCCACCTGATCCAGTTCTATGAGATATAGTGTTATTTCTAGCAGACGGTTGGCCAATATTTTGAAGTACATTTTTAGGTCAGAATTTAATAGTGAAATGGGCCTATAGTTGGTGGGGGAAGTTGGTATTTTCCCTGTTTTGGAATAGTGATAGCTTCTTTTTTTTTTTTTTTTTTAATTTCTCTATTTTCTTTATAACAATTATAACAAATATATCCAAGTAAAACAAAGTGTTTATCAAACACCGACACAATTTGCCATTATTATACCCCCCTCCCCCCCTTCCCACTTCCCACTTTTCTCTCTCTCTTTTTTTTATTACTTGACTTATGCCATGACTCCCATCATCTCCCCTTCGTCTACTCTCCAAACCTTCCACTTACATTCCAATCCTTCCATTCCCTCCTCTCCACAGATATTCCATATCATAAATCTCATCCACTTTCTTACACCAACTCCCCATGGTAGGGCTTTCTGTCTCCTGCCACTGTTGGGGTATTAATTGGCATTCTCACCCCATGAAACAAACACCTCCACAGTTCCTCTGGTATCTCTATATTGGTGATCT
Source organism: Lithobates clamitans (assembly GCA_037952925.1). Lineage (NCBI taxonomy): Eukaryota > Metazoa > Chordata > Amphibia > Anura > Ranidae > Lithobates > Lithobates clamitans. The sequence goes on from JBBGZY010000626.1 coordinate 2,359,267, forward strand.
CCTTGATTACCTGCAACACCTCTCTCCAGTAGTTTTTAATTTTTGGACACTTCCACCATATGCGGGCCATCCTTTCCACTTCCCCGCATCCCCGCCAGCATAATCGTGAGACCTCCTTTTGACATTTATGTGCCTTATCAGGTGTTATGTACAAATGTGCTAAGCATCTGTAATTCATCGCAAGCAAAGACAAGTGTGCAGTACCCTGCAGTTACCAGAGTGGATAACCCTGCCTCCTTGTCCACATCTATTCCTGCCATAGCCCCAACTTCAGCTTATAAGGAGTCAGCTGAGTTATTTGACCACAGCATCAGCCACTTGCTCCTTGATGATGCCCAGCTATTAGTGGATTCAGATGTTGGTTCTGAGGTTGAGGATGACAGGAACATGAGCCTAGAGAGAGGGAGGAACACTGGTAGACAAATTGGCATTTCATGTTCCCCAAGCTGCAGCGTATTGCCAAGTTGTCTCCAGTGGTAATGATGAAGATGGAGCTGATGATGATGATGAAGTCACTGATGCGACTTGGATGCCAGATAGAGCAGAGGAGGAAACTGAAGGTGAGGCAGCACAACCCCAAGGAGGCCGACATCAAGAAAGAGTAGAGAGCAGCCTCCCTATTCCATAACATTCTCCAGCTGTTATCTCCTGGCCCACTCACCAAAGCTCAGCTGTCTGGGCCTTTTTCAGCACATCTGCAGCAGATCGCACTGTTGCTATCTGCAAACTGTGTCTCAGGCACATCAAACGTGGCAAAAACATCAACCATTTGGGTATCACATGCTTAACAAGGCATTTAATGACCAACCACTCAGCATGTTGGCAAGAGCACCTAAAAGCCACACAAAAGGGGCAAAAATCTGTCCCTCCTCCTTACCCACTTCAGTCTGCCCCTACGATACCGAGTCATTACCTATCAGCAGCCTCCACTGACAGGGATGATGGTATAGCACAGGGTGTCCCAGGTCCTATCAGCACATCTGCCAGCAGTACACCATCAGCTGTAGACTGTAGCTGGCAAATTTCTCTGCCCGTCTGCTGCAGCAGAAAAAAAATACAGTCCCTGCCAGCCTCATACCCAGCATCTGAATGCAAGCTTGTCAAAGCTGTTGGCTCTCCAGCTGCTGCCTTTCAGCCTGGTGGATTCTGCCACCTTCCGTGAATTCGCACAATGTGCTGTACCACAATGGCAGGTTCCCAGTTGCTACTACTTTTCACGTAAGGCCGTTCCATCTCTCTACCATCACATGAAGGGGAATGTTCTGGCATCGTTAGACAAGGCAGTCAGCCATAAAATCCACCTTACTGCTGACACGTGGTCCAGCAAGTATGGGCAGGGACGATATATTTTGTTCACAGCACACTGGGTAACGCTACTTGCAACTCGAAAGGATGCAGGACAGGGCTCGGTGCTGCAGCTTGTTGTGCCCCCACATTTTCATACAGCTGGTGGTGATGATGCCAGACCTGTGAGCTCTACCCCCTCCTCCTCCGCCACCTCCATGCTCTCCTCTGCAGAATTGTCCTATGAACATCAATTACCCCCTAAGCGTTCAAAGGGCTGTTCCCAGAGTCAGGCTAAGAGGTGCTATGCAGTGCTTCAGCTGGTGTGTTTAGAGGACAGGAACCACACCGGAGCAGAGGTTCTTGCAGCTCTGCAGGGACAGGCCCAGAGGTGGTTCACACCATGCCAGCTGGAGCCAGGAATGGTGGTGTCCGATAATGGCTCAAACCTCCTGTCCGCCCTTAGACAGGGAAAGTTGACACATGTGCCATGCCTGGTACATGTCCTCAATTTGGTGGTGCATCATTTCCTAAGTATGTACCCAGGGTTGCAAGATGTACTAAAGCAGGCCAGAAGAGTGTGTAGCTATTTCAGGCAGTCATACACTGATTGACTTATGACATGCCCACCAGGTGGAACTAAATTTTGGGAATGCTGCAGCGGCTATACATGCAGCAGAGGGCCGTCAACGAGTACCTGTGCCAGTACAGCATGACAACAGGCTCAGGCGGCCTCTGCTTTTTTCCCCACGCCAATGGCTGATCATTAAGTATGCATGCACTGTATTGTCACCATTTTTGGAGGCCACAAGGATGGTGAGCCGTGACAGTGCATGCATCAGTGACACAATCCCTGTTGTGTTCCTGCAGGAGCAGACTCTGTGTGTCATTATGGACAGGGCACTCGAAGCAGAGCAGCAGGAGGAAGAGGAAGGCCCTCTCAAGGTCCATTTTATCCAGACACCATCATTCCTATGTCACAGAACACACAGGATAATAGAGGGGAGGAGGATGAGGATTATGGCACTTTCATAAGCTTCAAAGAAGAGGAAGACATGCATCAATCTGTAAGCGATGGCTTTCCAACCCCAGGACCCTTGGAAGTAGTACGTGGCTGGGAGGAGGAAGTTCCAGATGCTGTCATCCTGAATGACCCGGAGGAGTCTGCTTCTAAAAGCCTCTGCAAATTTGAGGTGCATGGGCTTCAAAGAATACGTGGCATAAAGGAGAAGGATGATTACTGGTTGGCAACCCTCCTTGACCAACATTATAAGGGGAAGGTCTCAGAACTCATACGTCCCCACAAAGAGTGCAGAAGATAAAATCTCTTGAGGACACGTTAAAGAGGGTTTTATGGAATGTTTTTCCTAACTCCAGTAGGTAACTGTGTCGCGGAAAATGTTGTTTTGAGTCATCTGTTGGTCAAGAGAGGAGTGTTGGAAAAGGCGCCCACCTAAGTGAGGCATTTCAGAATTTTTTTAGTCCTCGCCGCCAAGGGCTGTCAGCTTCCGCATCCCATCGGCAGTGTCTGCATCACATGGTGGACGATAACCTCAGGGCCAAAACAGAGATGTAGAGCTTTATCAAATATCTAGCCTCCCAACTACACCATTGATAGAATAAACATAAAATTCAGAAATTAATTCAACATAAATCTGGGAAAGTCATGTATAACCAGCAAGAAATAGCAGACACATTTGCAGAATACTATGAACTCCTATATAACCTAAGGGAAGATAAATACACCCCCCAGCCCCTCTCACTAGACATAGCTCAGTTTCTAAATAAGATTAACCTCCCAACTATAGATTCCTCTACCCTTGAAGAAATAAATGTACCAATTTCCGTAGAAGAAACTAGCAAGGTCTTTCATTCCTTACCAATACATAAAGCCCCAGGGGGGATGGACTGTCCAGTGAATATTATAAAGTGTTAGGTAATATCTTAGCACCATCTAAATTGTTTAAGCACGCTGCTAATACTCAGACATTACCCAAAGTGATGCTAGAAGCTGTTATCACAGGCAAAGAGGGAGGAGCCTAATGATGGTGCCGGTCAGGAGCTGCTGCTGAGCTCGGGGAAGCACCCCGCTCATATGCAGACAGCGGAGTAAGAAGCCCGGCATCCAGCCCCCCCGTTCCCCCCGGAGGCGATCTGGTACCTAATAATCCCTCCATGAACGACGGCTAGGTGCACGCTGGTCACGGGACATTGGAAAGTAGCTTTGAGGGATGGGCTGTTACTGGCAGCGACGAGCAGAGATGCGGTGAGAGCAGGGAATGCCGCCAGAGAGACTGAGAGTGCAGTGAGACCCAAAGACCAGAGAAGGGGAAGAGTGAGTGAGACGCCGAAAGAGAGAGAAAGGAGAGGAAAAATCCTTGCTCATAGAGATGGCAACAGAGTACGGCTCCAACTACAGAGAGGAGGCAGCATACGGGCCACCTGAATGAACAGCTCAAGTGGGACAGAGATCCCCGAATTTGGCAATAGCAAGACTCCAGCAGCAGAGGGGTGAGTCAAGTTTGTTACTACAAAATTATTGTAGTAACAAACTTGACTCACCCCTCTGCTGCTGTATTGTATTGTATTTATAAAACTAAACTCAAAGGATTTTCCAAAATGGTTTTACGAAGACTCCACAACAAAACGAGCAAAAGGAGTGGTCATTGGTTTTGCCAGAAGGGTAAGGTTCACCCTAGTGGGGAGCTTGGTGGACCCGGAGGGGCGGTATCTGGCCCTGAGGGGAAGACTAAATGAGGTGGACTGCACCCCGGCAAATATCTATTGCCCAAATAAGAACCTAATAAAATATTTAAAAGCGGTTATGGAGAAATTAATGGAGTTTAAAAAAGGTGGATTAATAATGGCAGGGGATTTTAATTTCACTATGGAACCTGAGATTGATAGTACATCCCAGGTAAAAGCGACTGGGAATGCTCAACAGGGGATATTAAAAAAGAAATTGCATCAGAACCAGCTAATGGATGAATGGAGGATACAGCATGCTAAAATACAAGACTATACATTCCACTCCCCTGTACACGGGATGTACTCAAGAATTTATTATTTCCTGATAGAACATAGGCTATTTGAGTCAGTGATTAGTACAAATATAGAAGTTACATCCTTTTCAGACCATGCCCCAGTGACTATGAAAATGAAGATAAGCGGGGCCCAAAATAGGGCAAACTTATGGCGATTGAACAAAGAACTAATTCAGGGAAAATAAGCGGAAGATAGGATAAAAAAAAAGAGTTAGAACATTATTTTAAAACAAATTATACCGGAGAAGTATCAGTGTCAACACTGTGGGAGGCCCATAAGGCCTATATAAGAGGAATTCTGATAGCAATGGGAGGGGAAAAAAAGGAGAGAGTAAAAAAAAGGGAAGTACTAATGAAGGAAATCTATGACTTAGGACTGGAACATAAAAAAAAGGAGAGAAAGAAGTATAACACGTGCTCACCCTAAAAAGAGATGAAGTAAAAGAAATAATAGAGCAGGAAACACCGTAAGACCTTTACCGGGATTAAGAAAGAAAGGTATCTAGGAGGGAACAAGACTGGGAAGTTACTGGCCAGAATACTAAAAAAGAAAAAAAAACACAAATTATACAAGCATACCCCACTTTTAAGTATACAATGGGGTTTATCTACTAAAGCTGGAATATGCAAAATCAGGCTCACTTCTGCATAGAAACCAATGAGCTTCTAACCCCAGCTTGTTTAATTAAGCTTTGGTAATAAAACCTGGAAGCTCATTGGTTTCTATGCAGAAGTGAGCCTGATTTTGCACTTTCCAGCTTTAGTAAATAAACCCTATTGTGTACTTAAAAGTGGGGTATGCCTGTATAGAGAAAATCCAAAGTAGCACTGGGGAAATGGTGTGTGGGTAGACAAAGAGGGGTAGGGGTGGGGGGGTGGGGGGAAGAGGTGCAGATCGAGCCCTCTCCCCTCTCCCATCTGTGTGTGTTTGGGGGGGGGGATTTTTAGTGCTGGCTTTGGGCAGTGTGAAAGAGTGTAACAGACACTCTCAGCTGAGACAACTGCAGCCATAGTCCAGTCTAAATATTGTGTCTGGCACTGTGCCTCAGAAAAGGAAAGTGGGGGCCGGAAATTTAAAGTCCAGCAGCCTCAGATTTATCTGGATGTTCTAAATTGCTTGTAACTTACCATAATATGGATGTCCGAATCCTGACATAATTATATAGTTACAACCTGTATGTGCAAGAAATACCATTTTGCGAATACTTAATAAAAGAGAATAAACATAAGCACTCTATTCTATTATTTTATTTTCTCTTTTATTTCTTTATTTTTTACTCTATTCCTTTATTTTTTATTCTATTTTGTTTCTATTCTTTTATTTTCTATTCTATCCTATTGTATTCTATGTGGAAATTCAAATTTGAATTGAATTTGAAAATGATTCTAAAATGTTTTGAATTTGATTTGAATTAGATTTTCGTCCAAAACTTTGTTTTGTTTATTTGGATTCGTTTAAATTTGTTACTATTTTAATTTGGATATTTGTATACATCCAAATTTTGTAAGAATGAAAAGTTTGTCTGAATTTTGATTCAGAATGAAACGAAACGAACATGTCTAAACAGGATAAACTAGTGTCTTTATTCAACCTGATCAACTATGTAACTATGTTTTTCGTGACAATTTAATAACCTCTGATTTTCTATATTTTTTCTAGCAAATTTTTACTTTCCAGTACTTTACAAATTACTCACCCAGATGTACTACAGTATTAGTGGTTCTTTCAAGCTGCTGTGCTCCACTCAGCAGTAAACATTTTCTATGTCATTTACAGTTGTCACTACTGTTATCTGGTAAGTCCCGTCTCCATTAGGTAGAGTCACAGTTGACATCACATCCTCCTCTTTGTTCTCCTTCCACAAACTTACATTGATTGGCTTTGGATAGAATCCAGTCACCATACAGATAACATCTGTTTCAGATTCATAAGGTTTTTTGGTGATGTAGACCTGTGGCTGGACTGAGAAATATGGTAGAAAGTTAATAAAATAACAACACTAGTAAAGGCTTATACAGTATGTGATCTGTTTCAAGAATAGCTGTTTCCATGTTACCTAAAGTAGGAAGGACATGTAGAGCCGAGAAGTAGGAACACATATTTTTTATCTATTTGTTTATGGCATGTGTGTATATTTGACTAATTTTGTTCCCGAGAGATCATTAAATCTTTCACATAACCCTATTCCCCTTCAAATACCCAAAATTAATCTCCAGCCTAGATTTTTTTTTTTTACCTTCGGACAGAATGTGGCAGGTTTAGAACTTGTTTTTAATTGCTGTCTGTGATTCACCATCTCTATTTATTTCGGGGACCATTGTCAATAAGACAGATAGTGACATCCAAAATTTTACAGTCATCTTAACAGGTGGTTAGAGGAGGAGGATGTCTGTTTCCAAGCCAACTGTCTAAAGCCTCGTTTACACGATCGGATTTTCTGCAGACAAAACGTCAGACTTTTGTCCGAAGGGTGTTGGCCAGGAACTTGTCTTGCATACAAACGGCAAGGAATTGTCGGCCAACAAACACAAACGTAGTGACGTATTAGACGTACTACAAGGCTACAAAGAGTAAGTTCAATTGTTGTGCGCCACCCTTTGGGCTCTTTCTGGTAACTCTTGTTAGTAGAAGTTTGGTGAGTGTTGAGTCTCGCTTTTCATTTTGCGCTTTTCAGTTCATTTCTGAGCAGCCGTTCCTCAGCCAGCCATATTGCAGAATCGGAGGAGATAACGTGTTATTTATTATTGGCCTTGGAGTTATTGCTTTGACCCAAGTCTAGTCCAGGAACAGGAGGAGAAGGATTTTTGGATGCATAGAATGCATAGAATGCACTTTTTGGTTAAGTTCTATTGGCAGATAGCATGTCTAATTTTATTTGTTTTCTTTTTTTAATGCACAATAAAAAAAAATTGTGGAGAATAATACTTGGCTATGTGTTTTACTTCAAATGACAGTTTGGGAGTAGGAAGTTACATTTTAAAAAATACAATGTAAAATTGACAAGGGACACCAACATAGTTGTATCTTTGATAAAAAAAACTACGGGATAATGGTGTTGTGGTAACTTGCACCAAAAAAAATAAAAATTAAAAAAAATATTATTCTTGATATCAGTAGAAAAAAAAAGCCTTTTTAAAGCGGGATTTCGTCAAAAAAAAAATTAAAAGTCAGCAGCTACAAACACTGTAGCTGCTGACTTTAAATAAGTACTTACCTGTCTTGGGTGCCCGCGATGTCGGCCGCCCGAGGCCAACCCGTCCCTCGCCATCCTAGGTAAGGGAAACAGGCAGTGGAGCCTTGCGGCTTCACTGCCAGTTTCCTACTGCGCATGCGCGAGCGGCGCGGCGCTTTGTGAATGGGACGCGATGTGTTGTGGGACACACACAGTTCCCATAACACACTGCGCCCCATTCCCCAGAAGACAACGCGGGAAGCAGAAGACTGAAGAACACCGCGGTGTAGGAAGAGGCAGATTAGGAAGACTGCCTAGCAACAGCCATTTCACGTAAGTAAAAAAAATATATATATTTTTTTCCTCTATTTTTTTAGGTATTTTTTGGTGAATTTTTTTTTTCAGGGTGGGCCTCCACTTTAAATACGTTTGGCAGAACTCATCAGTATCACCAGCAAAGCAGCTTCATTATTATCCCATTAAAGAAGAAGAGAATGTGCGCTGCATTTTGACATTTCATAATTTGCCGTGTCACGAATGTTAATTCTCCATTATGAACGCTAAAGACCGACCGCTTTTGGCTCGTCCTTGTTCCCGAGCACATGTGTACTTTCGACTTTTATCCGACGAACTTGTGAACACACACTCGGAGAATCCGATAACAGACCGTTGTCCGCAAAAAAATTATAAACCTGCCGTCCAACATTTGTCCATGGAAAATTGGCCAAAAATTGTCTGATGGAGCGTACAAACGGTCGAATTTTCTGCCAACAGCCTGTCATCACACAACTCCCGTCGGAAAATCCAATCGTGTGTATGAGGCTTAGGAGGGAATTTCCATTCTCTTTGTTGAAACTTGCACTGACTTCCTGTTGTGTCTCCAAGACAGGAATTGAAGGGAAAACTGGGGTTTACAGCGATCAAAGAAAAAACGTCTCTAAATTCAAAAAGGTTTGTCATCTCGTTCACTTAAAAGTACACCATGAAAATAAGTACAGAAACATCCACTGTTGGCCTTGTTCTGAATACGCTAGTTGTCTGTCTGTGGAAATCCAATCTGCTTATCAGACAGCTGTAAAAAGCAGGCATGTAATAGACAGACCAAGACCACAGCTCCGTTCTCCAGCTTTGAGTAGTGGGTGTGTAGAATCCAAGCCAGGAATACGGCTACCATCAGACATTCTCATACAGCAAAATTTTCTTGAGCTCCCATATGGGATGTTGAAACACACATATAGACACTCTAAAAACTCAGGGCACAATAAACACATTAACTATATATTAAACTAGCAGCATAATTGTATCCTAAAAGGTATATAATATAACATTATAGGAGGCTACCCAAGGAACAAACCTTACATAAAAGATCAATATTTAAAATACCATTTAAACAAATGTTTGTTGCAAAAAAATGGTGACTATTCACGTCCCAGTCATTGTTTAACCCAAAGGGAGTATAACATTTGAGGTCATAGATCCAGACAGTTTCTATCCGCGAGATCTCTCTTGGTCATACTCCCTCGCCAGTGAGGTGTAAATTGATCTATGGCTATGAAAGTTTTATCATTTTATCAGCCAGCAAATGCTTTTCATTCCCAGAGTTCATCTTTAATCCCTTCCCACCCAGCCCCTTTAACTGGACTAATCCACCTGGTGGTATCCAGCTCCTGATCATTGTGACCCATATGTGTGGCATGTGGACATTAAAGTCCACCCTCTTTGCTGCTGCACATATGCTTTATGTGGGGTGCAAGAGGTTAAAGTGGCACACCAGCAAAAATATTAATCACAGACATTGGATGTTTACTTTGTGCTTAGAGGAGCAAATGGTACAGAGTCAAAAAGATGGCCCTCCTTTGATATCTTTATAGATACAACTTTAGCTTTATATAGTACTGTACATATTATGTTTGATTTATGTAGAGTAGGAAATGGTTAGAAACCTAATTAAGATTTTTAGGGTTGGCTGGAGTCCTACTTTTACATCATACATTTTTCACAGTAGTACATTACCACCAAATGTACACACATAAGAGACTTTTTTTAGAAGGCAATCAACCTACCAACCTACCGAGGTTCATTCAGAACATGTAAAAATGCTATGGTACTGGGGTTCTTAAACTTTTTGATCAGAAGACCTAGAAAATAAAATTGTTATTGTACTGGGACCCAAGAAGAGAATTTTTACCACAATGTCATAGCCATATAACAAAAATTAAACACACAAACGTAGGTAATGTAGCTCCTCTGTATATATATATATATATATATATATATATATATATATATATATATATTGAGGGAGGTATTTACCATTTGAACTTTTGCCTTTTGCAGAACAACATTACCTAAACTAGTAATGCCAGTGAAAAAGTTTGACAGTGGATAGGATTTTTTTAGGCAATGAAAATGTATAATTATGTAGAGCTACTCCTGTAGGAGCTGCAGGATTATTGTCCTGGTCTTCCCAAACTACTGCCCTGCAGCCAGGCACACACCAGGCTCATTTACTCTTTCTTCAAGGACCAGTCTAGAGGATGTTGTTTATTTTTGGAGAACTTAGATAGGGTTGAGGGAAGTGGTGGGATACTTCAAAGATCAGAACTAGATTATCTGGACCAAGCTCTTTAGGACATCAGCCGGTGTTCCCTTTAACAGACTCACAGCTGACTATAAGGCACCAGAGAGGTAGTCAAGCACAAGGTCACAAGGTCCCCAAGATCTCTCAGTGTCTGTACTCACAAGGCCTAAGGACAGATGGCAGCCTCCTTCCAATCTTACAAGTGACACCTTCCAGTGTTACCCGACATATCTTTGGCAGAGAGCTCCCCTCAGTCAGCTTCTTCTTAGCACCTGGGTCTCAGAATTCTACCCAACTGAGGCCTCTTCAACAGCAGCTTATGCCTGAGAGCTTGACTGATCCACTCTGAGAAAAGACCCAGTGTTCTGTGTGCTCCCAGAAAATTTGCAGTCTCCCGGAATGCCTTCAAAGTCTGCCTCTCTAGGATAGACCAGGGCAGCATCAATATTCATGCTGTCATTAGGGATGAGCTTTATGTTCGGGTCGAACATTGGCTGTTCGAGCGTTCGTCAAAATACGAACATTATGGGGCGTTTGCGCCAAATTCGAGCAGCACGTCACGCCCCACAATGCACTGCGACATCGCAGTGCATTTCTGTCTGATGATTGGCCAAGCATGCACTATGATTCGCATGCTTTGGCCAATCACAGCGCCGTCAGCAAAGAGAGCCATAATTGGCCAAAGGCAGGGTGCCTTTGGCCAATTATGGCTCAGGAGGTTAAGTCCGTGCCCCACACTATATAAGGCGGCCTGCACGTCGGCCCTGTGTAGTGTGTTGCTGGCGTTGACCGAGAGAGAGTGTCATTTCATTTAGATTGAGCAGGCAGGTGATTCAGTTAGCTGCAGTGTATTTTATATATATATATATATATATATATATATATATATATATATATATGTATATATACAGTCGGTCGTATATATATATCCACTGTATCCAGTTTATCTAGATGTGACTGCCATCCGCTCCTGGTGTACTGTTTCTAATATACTTCAGGCAGGCAGGTGATTCAGTTAGCTGCAGTGTATTTAATATATATACAGTCAGTCTCGTATATATATTAGAGATGAGCCGAACACCCCGCGGTTCGCATCCAAAACATGCGAACGGACCAAAAGTTTGCACGAACATTCGAACACTGTTAAAGCCTATGGGACTCGAACGTGAGAAATCAAAAGTGCAAATTTTAAAGGCTAATATGCAAGTTATTGTCCTAAAAAGGGTTTGAGGACCTAGGTCCTGCCCCAGGGGACATGTATCAATGCGAAAGAAAGTTTTAAAAACGGCCGTTTTTTCGGGAGCAGTGATTTTAATGATGCTTAAAGTGAAAAAGTAAAAGTGAAATATTCCTTTAAATGTCATACCTGGCGGGTGTCTATAGTATGCCTGTAAAGTGGCGCGTGTTTCCTGTGTTTAGAACAGTCCCTGCACAAAATGACATTTCTAAAGGAATAAAAGTCATTTAGAACTGCTTGCAGCTGTAATGTAATGTCCAGTCCCGGCAATATGGATGAAAATTATTGAGAAAAACAGCATGGGTAACCCCCCCAGCCAACTACCAGGCTCTTTGGGTCTTGTATGGATAATAATGGGAACCCCGCACCCAAATTAAAAGAAGAAAAGGAGTGGGGCCCCCAGGCCCTATATACTCTGAACAGCAGTATACAGGCGGTCCAAACAAGACAGGGACTGTAGGTTTGTTCTTAAGTTGAATCTGTTTGTAATTTGGAACAGGTACATTTTTTAAGTGTAGCTCCAGCCAAAAAATCAATTTTTAAGCTTTTTGGATAACATAGGGAAGGGTTATCACCCCTGTGACATTTGTTTTGCTGTCTTTGCACCTCTTCAGAAGATTTTACCTCACTTTCTGTCCCAATGACAAATGTTTTTTGATAATTTGGGGTTTTTAGTGAAACAAGGATTGGTGATAAAGCATCAGTGGAAAGGAGACACGTTTTTCCCATATTAACTCTTACAGTAGAGAATTTCCCTTCCTAGGGGTAGATTTCACCTCACTTCCTGTTGTCTCCTTCCGTTTGCAAGTAGGAGTCGTTTGTAAGTTGGATGTTTGAAAGTAGGGGCCTGCCCTATATACTCTGCAGAAATTGGGGCCTTAGGTGTTGGTGTTGCCACAACACTGTAAGCCCTCACAGTTACTCTTGGTGGGCGCAGGAACAGGCTCTGCTGTGAAATATTAGATGAAGAATTGTAATTACATGCCCCAGTTGAACAGGGACAGAAAAATTGGGCCTTTGGTAGTGGTGGTGCTGGTGTCACAACACTGTAAGTCTTCACAGTTACTCTTGGTGGGCGCAGAAATGGGCCCTGCTGTGAAATATTAGATCAAGAATTGCAATTACATGTCCCTGTTAAACAGGTGCATAAAAAATTGGGCCTTAGGCACTGGTGCCACAACACTGCAACCCCTCACAGATACTCTAGTTGGAGAGCAGGAATGAGCCCTCCTGTAAAATATTGCATCAAAAATTGTAATTACACGCCCCTGCTAAACAGTGGCTGAAAGATTTGGCCTTAGGCACTGGTGCTGGTGCCACAACACTGCAACCCCTCACAGATACTCTAGTTGGAGCGCAGGAACGAGCCCTGCTGCAAAGTATTGCATCAAAAATTGTAATTACACGCCCCTGTTAAACAGGGGCTGAAAAATTGGGCCTTAGGCACTGGTGCCACAACACTGCAACCCCTCACAAATACTGTAGTTGAGTGCAGCAACGAATCCTCCTTGCAAAATATTGCATAAAAAATTGTAATTACACGCCCCTGTTAAACAGAGGCTGAAAAATTGGGCCTTAGCCACTGGTACGCTTTAGGTACGCTTGCCAATGAACTGCATGGCAGGTCAACATATGTCTGGTCAAGCATGTGGTGCCCAAGCGGGAGATGTTTTGGCCACGTGAGATACGCTTGAGACATATGTTGCAAATAGCAGCGGTGCGATCTGATGCACTCGTCTCAAAAAAGGCCCACACCAAAGAACTTTTGGAATAACGTGCAGAGAAGAGCAGCGCCCTGCACATGTGGAGCTTTGCGGTGTGATGCAGTCAGTGTGCTGCCCTTAAGCTGGCCCCTGGAGGGCATCCTGCCTCATTGGTGATGTGCCTCCATCTCCTCTCTCCTATCAGGCACCCA